>VXAA01006366.1:13108-79973 GCA_013399115.1 Anseranas semipalmata
ACGCAGGTACCTTCCTACTGGGCATCGCCCCCGGCAGGGCGGCCACGTCCCTGGTCACGTGGCGGGGGAGCCCTAGGGGAGGGGCGACGAGGAAACCCCCCAGCCCGGCCGCACCCCCCCGCCCTTTCCAGCTTTGGCGCCGCGAGAGCCGCTGCTCTTGATTGGGCGAGCGCGGCGGAGCGCGGGTGACGTCGTGGGGAGGGAGGAGGTGCTCAAGGAGGAGGGTGCCGCGCGCGCATGCGCCGTGAGGGGGCCGGGGTTGGCGGGAGGCAGCTCGGGGCGCCCCTTGCTCGCCCCGGCACCGCAGGGGGTGGCAGCCCTGAGCTCTGAGGAGAGCCGTGAGAGGAGAGCTATGAGAGGGGTTTAGCTGTAAAGCTGTTGGGGCTTTAGTCGTGGAAGGAAAAATTCTGCGGGCGGTGTTTGGCCTCCACGTCCTTCCTGCTGGCCAAATTCAGTCAGGATTTGATCGGGAAGGGATGACGGATGGTGTTTAACACCACAAGGAAATAAAGAAAGCACTGGTATCCAGACACTGGCTAGGTAGCTAAGCGAGTAAACTCTAAACACAAAGCAAGATGCTGTATGAGAAATACACTTGCTGTTAAGCCACTAGCTTAACATGTTTAACTCCATAAACTAACAACAAATAAGCAGATAAATTTACAGGCAAAAAATAAAAATAAAAAAAATAAGGTAGTATCAGTGCCAAGATGTAAGGAATTTGAACTGAAACTCCTTTGAGTTGAGCCTACCTCACAGAAAGCAATAATTGCGGCTAACTGGAGGAAAAAAAGAGGCTGATGACCTTTGAAAATGTTTTTCTGATACAAGAGGAAGCACTAACAGAAAAGGGACATTTAGGTTATTTTGATTGCTTTTTGTATGGTCCTGAGAAGGTCAATTAGACTGTCAGTGCTGCTGTTAAGAAACAGTAAGAATAATAAATAATCTTTGTGAAAAGATAATTGTACTTTGTATCTCACAGCATGACTAATTAAATTTGTAAAGCACATATGTTTTGATAGAAGGCACTGTATGACTGTAATTTTTATTATTAAGCCCTAATTACATGTATCCCTGTCTACAGTTTACAGTTGTATTTTTTTCAAGAAACCTTGTGGCCAATACCCATCTCACATTCCATTTATAAAACTACCGCTAATTAAAGTGGATTTTGCAAGGTGAGGAGAGCCAGAAACATCATCATCCACAACTCATGCTGCCTTTGATTGTTATGTTCAAAACAGAGTTAAAAGCCATATGTTCTCATCCTTCCAAAACTCTGAGGTATTTCTTCTCCACTTACCAGATTGACAAATGAATTCTATTATACATCATCAAAGTGGTTTTCTTTGATATTTGAAGAAGTATGTTACTGCACTATTCAGTTGAATTTTCTATGTTAGAACTAAATCACAGAAATACTTGGACCACAGAAATCTAGTTGGCTAAGTGAGTCTATATTATTTTTTTTCTATACATAGTCTCATTTTGAGGATTACAAGATACTTCCATCTGGGAGGAACTTATTTCTATGAAATCCTGAGAAGATGACTCAATCAGTAGATTTCCTTTAGTTTTTTAATGTTCTTCAAAAAGAAGTACTAAAACGACATGGAAATAGAGGAAACAGGCCAGAAAACAACCGTATATACTATAAATTAAAACAGAACTGATTTTAAAGTAATGTTTCTATGCTGAAACAGTAATGGATGCCTAGCTTCTTCACAAAATAAGTAATACTAGTACATTATTCGTAATACTAGTACATTATTCTTCAAGTCCAATAAAATTTTTTGTGGGTTATACTTGTGGAAGTCATCACATCTGTGTTCTTGCAGGCTTAAATAATAGTTTGAATCCACACTTTTATCTGATATACTGATTGACTGTGTTTATGCTCAATATCAAAGTTGCCACTGCTCAGGGAACATTAAGAAATATTATAATTTTTGTATTTTAGTACATTTTGATTCTATAAAAACATAAAATTCCTGTTATCAATAAAACTTAATTTCTTTAGTAAAATCTGGAAAAAAAAACAGCATTTTTTGTTGTTGTTGATGGCATGGGTGTTTTAAATCCATGCATAGAAAGAACTTCTCTCTCAAACAAAATGTATTTTATACAAATTAATGAAAAGATAAGGAGGCTTGTATTACTGAAGCTGGAAGAACTTTCTTATATTGATTGAATGTGCCTGTCCTTCATTCTAACGTGGGTTTATGGATTCATTTCCTCTTATGAAGCATAAAGCTACAACTCTAAAGCTTTCCAGCATATAAAACCTGCAAGGACAATGTCAAATTCAAACACAAACACAGAGGAAAATGTTTGGTTTGAGTCATTTCCTTAGTAAAGTTTTAAAAGTCACAAACATCCCAGGCACTTAATTGGGATGAGATGGAGGAGAAAACACTCATTAAGTATTTTAGAACCTGTGTTTCAGGGTCAACTGGATTTTTATGAATGTAACAGGCAATAGATGATCCCAAGGCCTCTCCTAGATCGAAGATAGGTCTCCAGTCTAGATCCAAAACAACATTTTCTTCTGCAGACTGTGTTACAGTTTGGTGATTTCTAGCTTTCTAAGGTTTCCTAGGAAACAACATGCAAAACTTCAGACTTTCTAATCCCAAAGCTGCAGCATCTGTTCCGCTGTAAATTAAATTGTGCCACTGTATGACGTGCAGCTACGCTGAGACAAGGTGTAGACTTGTGAAGAAAACCTCAAGGGCTGCCAGATTGTAGCAAAGCAAATGGAGTTAAGTTCATACATTCATGCAAATTAAAAATTAATAGCTGCTCATCTGAAAACCCCAAACAAAAAGAGACTAAATTAATTGATGTAATCCTGAAGAACTGAAGAACAGGGCGGGCGCGGGGCTGTGGCTGCGGGCTCTGCCCACCTGTGCCCAGCAGAGGGGGGCTGCGTGCAGGGCAGAGCCACAGCCACTGCACCACCCACCCATTCTGTATCTTTTCCTCCTGTTTCTTTGCATTCCGTGCTGTAGAAGAAATATGAGTAAATAAGTTGAATATGGGTCAGCTCTGTGCCCTGGCAGCCAAAAGGTCCAACTGTATCCTGGGGTGCATCAAGCATGGCATTGCTAGCTGGTTGAGGAAGGGATTGTCCCGCTCTGCTCTGCCTGCGCTGGTGCGGCCTCACCTCGAGTGCTGTGTGCATGTTTGGGTGCCAAAATATAAAAAGGACATAAAACTATTAGAGAGTGTCAAAAGGAGGGCTACAAAGATGGTGAAGGGTCTAGAGGGGAAGACGTATGAGGAGCGGCTGAGGTCACTTGTTTTGTTCAGCCCAGAGAAGAGCAGACTGAGGGGAGGCCTCATGGCGGCCTGCAGCTTCCTCACGAGGGGAGTGGAGGGGCAGGCGCTGATCTCTGCTCTCTGGTGACAGCGACAGGACCCGAGGGAACGGCATGGAGCTGTGACAGGGGAAGGTCAGGCTGGGTGTCAGGAAAAGGTTCTTCACCGAGAGGGTGGTGGGGTACTGGAACAGGCTCCCCAGGGAAGTGGTCACAGCACCGAGCCTGATGGAGTTCAAGAAGTATTTGGACATCGCTCTCAGACACATGGTCTGATTTTTGGGTAGACCTGTGTGGAGCCAGGAGTTGGATGCGATGATCCTTGTGGGTCCCTTCCAACTCAGGATATTCTGTGGTTCTATGATTCTTCTGTGAAATCTCTGACAGTAGAATTTGGAATGTGTACTTGCCTACTTTATGCAAGATATCTCTGTAGTTTAACAAGATAAACACAAATAAAATAAGATTTTCAAAACTGAAACTGAGCATCTATTATCAAAGTACTCTGGTTGGCCTGAACTGGCAAAAAAAAAAAAAAATAAATAAATCACAGGCACATATTCTGAGTTGAAAAAATTGGCAATTTTTAAACTTCAGTCATTAGACTGGTTTACCCGCTCTGAAGCTCTTCCTGTTAGTTTAATTCAACAATATTTTAAAATTACTGAAGTACTGATAACAGTGCTCTTTATGTTTTCTAGTAACTTTAGACATTCCTCTTTCATGTCCAGCATTAATAGTGCTTCAGCATGACTGCTTTTATCACATTTATGGTGTGCCTTTGTGGTGAACACTTTGCAATGACTGTTGTTGAAAAACACTTATTAAAGCCATGCACAAGGAAGAATATGTTGAACCAGTCACCTTACTTAAGATTCTTAGAAAATCCATACCGTGCCTTACCACTCAGTAAGTTGGGAACAGACACTGGGATTTTCATGTCTGCTATTGCTTTCTGTGCAGGAGTCCATCTGAATATGAGGGGGCATTTCTTTACTGTGAGGGTGACAGAGCACTGGAACAGGTTGCCCAGAGAGGCTGTGGAGTCTCTTCCTCTGGAGATATTCAAAACCCGCCTGGATGCGATCCTGTGCAACGTGCTCTGGGTGACCCTGCTTGGCAGGGGGGTTGGACTAGATGATCTCCAGAGGTCCCTTCCAACCTCAACCATCCTGTGATTCTGTGATTCTGTGCTTCTGTGATTCTGTGAAAGGTGATGGGGACTGCTAGCTGTCTGCAGTCAAGAAGATCTTTTTGGTTTGAAAAGTTGATTTTAAGCATCACTTCAGCCCAGCATTTTTTTTTGGTGCTGAGGAAAAGGCAGCCAAGTGGCAAGGATTCAAGGATATTAGCTGCTCCCCAGGAGACTGAGAAGAGCTGGAGTAATCCAAAGCAGAGCTGGGAACAAGGTAAGTATGTCAGCAGTGTGGGCAGCTAGGTCCAGGCTTTCCCAGCGCAAACTGAAGGGAGCCAGACCACGGACTCACGCCCTGCCCTGTGACTGTCCTTGCTGCTTGACTGTCAGCAGACTCCCTGGCCTGGTTCATCCCCCTGCCAGCTGGCATCTTCCCAAGCAGTGCCCCTGGCACTGTTCAGGAGGTAGCACAAGCCAGGATTTGTTTTCACTAGGCAGCATGGATGAGGCTGCACTGGCATGGAAGAAGAGAGTTTAATTATACTGTCACAAGATGTGCCATGCCATTTGCCCCCCAGAGCCTGAGAATGGGTTCAAGCCTGTTTTATTTATTAGTATAGTATATTGACCAGTGACACATTATGTGAAATTTCATTTAAGACTGTTTCTTTCATCACCATGGCAATGTGGAGTAAACCTCTAAGGACCTGCAGCATGGAATGGAGGTAGAGGAAACAAGGATTAGGCTGTTTAAGGAGTCCACTGTGGTGATGAGTCCAATGGGGTCACCTCAGGAGTGGCTACCTTCAAATTCCAAAATTTGCTGTAACGCAGCTAAGAACCAAAAGGTACAGCCCTGCCACTACCTGCATTTACCCAAACCAAGACCCTACATTTATCCTGTTATTTGTTCCATCTTCTTTAACCATATCTCTTCACCACATAATGCTTACTTATGAGCCTGCTTTACCCTGAGTGTAAGATCTGCTTAGTGCTACGAACAGTCTGGAATTGGGAAGCACTGCCTTCCTGTGGAGCAGGTGACCTTCATCCATACAGAAACACTTAAGGTCCCCAGAAGGACCTTACTCCCAGTAGGAGCCTACCTTCACAGAGCTTATCTGCCCATGGGCAAACTGAAACTGCAAATGGACAACTGGCTTCGGAACTGATACGTCACTTTTTGTGGAGGGATGTGATCATTTTCTAGCATGCAGTACCAGTGTTATGCTAAACAGGATGACAGACCAATGTAAGTTTACAGGGAGCCTGAAACTTAAATTAAGCCTCTAAACTGATTCTAGCCACGTTAGAATTGCCTTCTTCTTTTGCAGCATAGACATCTCGAATATTAACATGCCCCGATTTTGCAGTTTTTGTGTTTCTCAGGTACAGTTTTTATCTGTTTCCATTATGGTTCGTTTGTTTGCTTGTTTGTTTTTTGCTAGACCATGTAGTAGTGAGGGGGAGAGGGGAGGTCCTGTATGTTACACATTCTTGGGGAACTCTGAGGTGTCCCACACTGCTCCCACTTCATCTGTTCCTCCTAGTACATTACTTCCTTCCTTGCCTGCTTTGTCTGCTGATCATTTTGGGGTTGCTTTCTGCCTGATTTCTCTCTGTTTTTTTCTTATCTTAAAGTAGCCAGAAATGTACTATCAGATGTCTTTTAGATAAAGGCTATTACACAGTAGGAAACTTTAAGCTGGGGAATAAACAAAACAGTGTCATAAATTACTAAAAGTTGAAGTTGCCATGCTAGGCTGTTTTCCCTATACAAGAAACTCCAACTTTTATAAGTTGTAACAGAAGGAGTGAAAACTGAAAGCCAAATATTCATTCTAAGCCATCCTGAGCCCTCACCTCTTTTCCTGTCATTTTTAATGTAATTTGTCTTGATTCGTTTCCTTCTTCTTCTCCTTCTCCTTCCTTCCTTCCTTCCTTCCTTCCTTCCTTCCTTCCTTCCTTCCTTCCTTCCCTCCTTCTCTCCTTCCTTCCTTTTATAACATTTGTATCTGTGGAACAGTTATCCTTTTTAACATTTTTTTTGCATCTACCAGTGGTACAGTATGTCTGCTCTTTCAAAATAATAAATCACTGTTTTTCTCTCAGTACTACACATCATTAGTAAACAGCACTGAAGACCTGGGAATTCCCCTACTGATTTCACCGGATTCAGATCTGGCCTTGAATTATTTCCCCCTGAGCTGCAGAAAGCCCTGTTTGGGTCATTTCCTTGGTAAAGTCTGAACTGTCACAAACATTCCAGCCAAAGTTGTTGTAAAACTTAAGCGTTTTCTATACTGAAAGTTAACTGTGCTCTGATTTGGGCATTTGTCTTAATGCTCGTCTCATCCATACTTCAGTTCATGAAATGGAAGATCTTCTAGGTTATAATACCCACTTGCTTGTGCCAGTTAGAGCTCCTTTCTCCTCAGGTTCCAACTCATTAATTTTCCAGAAATGACACGAGGGAATGTGCTACAGCACTAAGGCTGCTTTCATTGCTTTTCCCACAGTAATGCATGTAGGACACGCAGCTTGGACTACAGCTGTCTGGAAAAGCACTCTAAAACATCTCAGCTTGAAAAAAGCAACCATGGGATAACCCTCTAAACATATCACAGAATCACAGAATGATAGAATAGCTGAGGTTGGAAGGGACCTCTGGAGGTCATTTGGTTCAGTCCCCTGGCTCAAGCAGGGCCACCCAGAGCAGGTTGCCCAGGACCATGTCCAAGCGGCTTCTGAAGATCTCCAAGGAGAGAGACTCCACAGCTCTTTGGGCAACCTGTGCCAGTGCTCCATTGCCCACACAGGAAAAAAGTGTTTCCTGACATTCAGACAGAGCCTTTTCTGTTCCAGTCTGTGCCCATGGCCTCTTGTCCTGGCACTGGGCACCACTGAAAAGAGCCTGGCTCCATCTTCTTTGCACCTCCCTTCAGGTATTTAGAGACACTGATAAGATCCCCCCAAGTCTCCTCTTCTCCAGGCTAAACAGTCCCTGCTCTCTCAGCCTCTCCACATAGGAAGTGTGCTCCATTTCCTTCATCATTTTTGTGGCCCTACCTTGGATCCTTTCCAGTATGTCCAGGTCTCTCTTGTACTGGGGGCCCAGAACAGGACCCAGCATTCCAGGTGTGGCCTCACAAACACTTGAGTAGAGCAGAACGATCACCTCTCTTGACCTGCTAGTGATACTTTGCCTAATGCAGCCAAGAATACTATTAGTCCTCTTTGATACAAGGGCACATTGCTGGCTCATGTTCAACTTGGTGTCCACCAGGACCCGCAGGTCCTTTCCTGCAGAGCTCCTTTCCAGCTGGGTGGTCTTAAGCATGTGCTGGAGCCTGGGCTTGTTCCTCCCCAGGTGCAGGACTTTGCACTTCTCCTTGTTGAACTTCATGAGATTCTTGTCAGCCCATCTCTCCAGCTTGCCAAGGTCCCTCTGGATGGCTGCACAGCCCTCTGGTGAGTCAGCCACTTCCCCCAGTTTCATGTCATCCGTGAATTTACTGAGGGTGCACTCCACCCCATAGTCTAGATCATTAATGAATATGCTAAACAAGACCGGACCCAGTATTGACCCCTGGGGTACTCCACTCATTACTGGCCTCCAAGTAGACTTTGCGCCACTGACCACCACCCTCTGGGTCTGGCTGTTCAGCCAGTTTTCAATCCCCCTCACTGTCTGTTCATCCAGCCCATACTTCAACAGCTTCTCTATGAGGAGCTTATGAGGGACAGTGTCAAAGTCCAGGAAGACAATATCTACCAGTCCCCCCTCATCCACCAGGCTGGTCATTTCATTGTAGAAGCTTAACAGATTGGTCAAGCATGACTTCCACTTGCTGAATCCATGCTGACGATGCAGCATCATGATGATGATGATTTTCTTTTTCTTCATGTGCCTGCAAGTGGTTTCCAGGATTAGCTGTTCCATCACCTTCCCAGGGACTGAGGTGAGACTGACTGGCCTGTAGTTCCCTCGGTCCTCCTTCTTGCCCTTCTTGAAGGTAGGAGTGACATTTACTTTCCTCCAACCTTCAGGCACTTCTCCCAGTTGCCACAATTGAGCAAAGACTATAAGGGTGGCCTTGCAATTACATCTGCCTGTTCCTTTAGCGCTTGTGTGTGCACCCCATCAGGGCCCATGGATTTATGAATGTCCAGTTTGCTTAAGTAATCCCTGACCTGTTACTCTTCCACCAAGGGTCCATCTTCCTTGCTGCAACCTTTCAGCTTGGTTTCTGGGACCTGGGATTCCCAAAGGTCAGTCTTGGTGGTAAAGACTGAGGCAAAGATGGCATTCGGTACCTTCTTTGGTACTGAACATGGGTGTTTCTTTTGTACATGTACATGGGCGTGCATGAAAACAGTAAGAACATCAGGTATAGTGGTAAACCATATGGATGTGGGTTTTGCTCACACCTGGGCTTGGCTAGCCTGAGTGCTTGATCTTAAGGGCCAACCACTTTATGAATTGTGATGCCTAAATCGAGGGAGTTTCTTAAATCAATGACTAGCACATCAGTATAATTTCCACAGTTTTCTCAGATATAGTATTACTTGTGTCATAGGTTGTCCTGCGATGTTTCATACCCAGTCATTAGCCTATTTCCCTCTGCTCAGTATAGCTTATCTAAAGCTGCCTGCTTTGATGTGGTGGTTAGCAGACATAGAACATACTGAGGTATAAATTTGTGCAATTGCGTTGTTACACATAGGCAGTCTTTTGCATTCTCTGGTTAGTGGAGTATTTGCTAGTGTGTAACAATGAGAAGTGAAGGGGATCCCAAATCAAAATCCAGTGCATGTATGCACATTAATTTCAGGAGTTGGCTCCTGAAAATTATCAGATCCAAATACTTTAGCTTTCCTAACTGGAATTGAACATTAACTCAGTGATCTGAAGCTCAGTACTTAAGTTTTGATTGTTTTCAAGAGCTGAAGTTTAGATGCTGCTACTGGAAGCAAAATGTGGATGTAAGTATGTCTCAAGTGATTAATGTGTAATTAATAATAGAGAACAAGAACCACTGTATACAGTTTGCACTTAGCGATTTTAACTTGTATATAATTCCTATCAAGCCTGCACAGCTTGTAAAATAACACTGGCTCTTACAATACATTAGGTGCCTGGAAGAGCTCACAGGCCTGAGTAATGGATTTTAATTGATTTTGTTTCTGGATAGATTCCCTTTGGTTAATACGATCTCAGCCCCTGATATGCATGATTTCAACTCTCCATCAAACAGCGTGCAGCAAAGGTAACGCAAGGTGTCGAGCCCTGTGCTCGCAGGCATTTGCAGCTGAAACATGACTCCTCATTTTTCCAGTCTCTCGCCCACACCAGTGCCTCCCCTCTCTGGAAACCAGAAGGAGCAGAACTGCAGACCGGCGTGGAAGGTCTCTGGCACTGGTGCTTAAACAAAGAGATGCAATATGCAGACTATTGCTTGCGAGGCATGCCAACAAAATCTTTAGTCCTCAGTCTACTGGTTTCTAAAACACGTTAGTTTAAATTACACCGTTTTGTACGCTGATTTCACAGGCACGTCTTGGCGCGGGCTATAAACACGCCATCTGTAGCACAGAAACCACAAAAACGTTTAACCAGAAAAACAGTTTCGGGGCCCAACCCTGCAACGCCACTTGAGCCACAGCCCCAGCACCAGGCACGACGGGGAAATTCCAGGCTTTCCAAGACGCCGGCAGCGAGGCCGGAGGAGAACACCGGGGCTGAGGGGCACGCCCGGTGCCGGGGCCTCCCTCCGCCGCCCCGCGGGCACCTGGGCCCGGGCCCGGCAGGGCAGGGCAGGGCAGGGCAGGGCAGGGCAGGGCAGGCTCCTGCTGCTGGCCAGAGCCTGCTGCCTGGGNCTCGGCGCGATGTGGCGGCGGCGGTATGTCAGCGCCCGGCAGCTGGACGGCTTCCGCCACTACAAGGTAACGGCGAGACGCCGCGGAGGGAAGGAGGGAAGGAGGGAGGGCGGGTGCCCACCCGCCGGAGGGCCCTTGGGGTTCTCCCGGTTCAGCCCGCCCGGGCTTCGCTCGGCGAAGCTCCCTCCCTGCTGGGCGTCGGGCTGTGGGACAGCCGCTGATCCGCCCCGAAATCCTGCTGAAACCGCGCCGGGGAGGTGAGGGGCGGCAGCGGGGTGATTGCCAAGTGTCGCGGCCAGGTGGAAACCAAGTGACTGGATGCTCAGGGAGTAGCAAAATCTTTAAAAGCCCTGTGCGTTTCAAAGAAACGGGGGCAAGGAATAATTTTAAATTCGTATTTCTGTAAGAAAGCGTGTGCTGATGGTGCTCGTCGGGTTCTGTGCACATCCTTCATGTAGAAGAATGCGTTAGCTTTGAGAAATAAATAAGAAAGACAGAAAAAAGGTTACTTTAAATAAGTTGAAATAAACCTCATGTTTGCAAATAACAGGCCTATAGAATTCAAATGAATGGGTGTCTCATTAACTATTTAGATTTACTGACATTATGCTGCAGATTTACGAGATACCCGAGTTTTGTTCCCAGGACGCTGCCTGTGCATTGCAGGGGATTACCTGGCTGCCTTAGTGGAGTTGCAGGTGTCCGGGACGTGCAGTGCCACCCCACCGATGTACCTACACCCCGCTCCCTGTTACAAGCACGGGGGACATGCCAGCTTCCCAAAGCAGCCCCCACCTTGCACTCCTCATGCTTCTTGCCTTGCTTTCACCACGCGCCCTGCCAGCCGTGCTTCCAGCTCCTCCGGGCTCCCACCCAGCCCTGCTCACTGTGGAGGGAATTATCTGGGAGCAACTGTGGTTGCAAGAGCCTTCGCAAAGTCACTTACCAGCAACTTGTTGTGCCAGCAGCTTGTTAAAATGTACGAACCTGTCTGGGCGTCTGCAGTGCCAATGGGATAAATCGTGCTGCAGGCTGCGTCTGGCAATTGGCTGTAAGTTGCACAGGCCCATGCTCGAACGGTGGAGCCACACTCTTGACTGAGATCACCAGAGGAAAAATGAAAGGCTATTTTTAGTCTAAACAGACACAATAGTTTTAGGATTAACTCTCTTAAAACATTTGAGTTTGTGTTTGTAATTACATTCGTATTACATTCTTTGTTATCACTTGAGTAAAATAGCTGCAAACAAATGCAGATGGGAAAGAAGTGTGATACAATTTTCTTTTAAACTTGTAATCATTGTATACTGCTTAAGAATTACGGGGCAAATCATTACCAGAAGACAGAGTCGCATATTGCAACATTTCAGTTGAGTATATTAAAATTACTTTGGTTTCTTGGGAGCATTGGAAAATATGTTGATAGTTTTCTTAACCGTAGGAATCAGCCAACACACTTGAGAAGTATCTGTTAAACTGTGTTCTGGAAAACTATGGTAAGTACAGGTTTTAGAAAAGTGCGACCAAACAGTGACTTCTTTATTATCTCAGGTGACTCGGGACTGGGACAGCAGGAAATCAATAAATCCGAATGATACAGGCTACACCCAGAGAAATACAGCTGCATGAGGTCAGCGCTGCCGAGCTGGTGGGGTATCTGTACCACCTTCCCGGTGCTCCAGGTTGCGGGAGGTGGTGGCAAAGCAGGCGATGGCAGCTCTGCATCTGAGCTGCCCTGCCTATTCCTGGCGTGCTGCTCACAACGGGTTAAAGCACTCTGAAAATGCAAGGGGAATGCAGCAAGGAGAGGCGAGGAGAGCTAATCACTGTCACCATCTCCTCCCCACCTCCTCCCCTCTCTCTCCCATGCCCAGGGTTGCTACCACAACCGCAGCTTTGTTCTCACCCCTCCCAGGGCTGAGACAGTACTCTTCAACCTCCTATTGCCCTCTGGCTGCCATCTCCCCCATTCTCCCCTTCAGCCTAGGGCCTCATCCTGCTCCTCCACCTTCCCAGCCCTGCTGAGGAGATCGCTGCTGCCTTTGCTGCTGAGTCAACAGGACTGGTGCTAAACTCAGCTTACTGTGGCCAGCAGACACAAGTTTTCTCTTTTTGCACCCACCTGGGAATCTCTGTAGCATGTTTCCTGGTGGACCCAGCTCCAGAGTACAGTGGAGGGATACACAGGTTGGCCCTGTGAAGAGCTAGGTAATCTCTGGAAGGATGTATTAGCACTGGCTCAAAATTGAGCTAAAACAGTCTGTTGCTTTGGACCTGAAGCATGCCTAGGAAACTAGATGGAGGCATTCATCTCTCTGTTGTGCACTACATTGCAGCATTATATTTGCACTAATATCAGTGGCTCAATATGATCTGCACTTTGCACAATTTCACCACCGACAAGTGGGAGGCAATCATAACACAGCTTAAAAGAACAACACTTGTAATGAGTTCCATTTCATAAAGGTAAACCTTGCATGAATAAAGTACTTGGTGATTTTCAAAATCTTCACACAGCTGAGCTCATTTCTTTGCCATGAATGCCTCAGTTGTGTGCCTTAGCCACTTTCTGTCTCCTGTTGACAGTAGGAGGAGGGTCTTGGCAGCAAAGCCCGTACAGTTCTTTGCAAAGGGAATGGCAGACCTAATGAATGCAAAGACTTCAGCACCCTTTAGCATCATCAGGTGCAAGCATATTAGCATTTTAGTTCAGATCAGGAGTATGCTTTTAAGCAAGTCCTCCGCCATTTCCAAGCTTCGTTTACGTTACAGAGCCATCATGGAGCATGCAAAATGAATTCTCTTTGAATAACCCTAAACCAGATGTATTAGGAACACACTAGTACAGTTACGAGCATTCAGTCCATGGAATCACACTGGAACCAGTTCAATGTAAAACCTTCTGAAATCCTTATGAGATGGACATCAGATCCTCAGTGCCAGCTATTTTACTGTATAAATATACTCCTGTTGGTCTGTTCTGTGTGTCAGTGGGGACACAGCCATTCAGAGGCTCAGTCTTTTTCTGGTTGAAAGTGCACAGTGAACAGGTGGAGGTGTGACGATGAGACAGATGCAATCCTGGATATTGCTGCTGTGATCATTCTGCCGTGTTCCTGCCTCTGGGGCGGATGGGCATGTACTGATTTTAGGACAACTGCAAGTGCAGGAGATTTGCTGCAACTGTAGAACAGAATAAGCTGATACCTGGACTTTGTGCTGCTGCCTGGCATCTGGTGCAACATGGCTGAAATGTTGCAACCAACTGCAGTTATAGGACTTTGATCGTGTCATTCCTACTTTTGTATTTGTTACCAACATTTTGCAGTTCTAGAGAAGCACCCATGGAATTACACAGCTGCCTTTTTTCTGTCTGTTTGGATTTCTGTTGGAAACAGGCAGTTCGGAGATAGCTGTGTAATGAGTACAAATAAAAGCAGAATTTGGTTCTTTATTTTTATCCTCCTCACTAGAATAGAGTAATGTTAATGATAAGCTCTTGTTGCCATTGCCTGTTCTTTTCACTGTGATCTTAGGGTTTCCCCTGCAAATCTACTTTGAATCAGCTTTCCTACAGGATCTATGTGCTGAGGTTTTCCAAGAAAAAAAGTTTGCACACCTCATCCTATTTCACAATAAACAAGATCTAAGAACAAAATACACCAGCTTGACTTGAAGAATAGACTTTGCAAAGTATCGTACAAAAATCAGATACAACATTACAAATTAAGGTCAAAGATGCCACATTTACACCTGATATCTCTACAGTATTTCTATCGTCCAAGACATTTTTTGGATCTTAACTCCCAGTGCAGAGAAGGGGACACTAGGCGTGGTATATGTGATTTCATTTCAGTGCGACTTCTGATGCTGTCCCACGTTCTCATAAGTAAACGAGGTAGAGGTAATTAAGATGAAATCAGCATAAAATGGAAATGTATTGCTCTAAAGATTAATTTTAAGTTCTGTGTCAAAGTAGGAGGCTATATCAAATAGAGTCCTACCTACAGAGCTGTCTCTGTCCCAGCTCCATTACTGTTCAATACTTTCATTAATTGCCAGAACAGAGAATACTCTCGTAAAATTTTCATGTGACACCAGGGGACTTTGAAGAATAGCCTTATGATTTAAAATGTTCTTGAGAAAGGGATATAATGGCCAGCAATCGATATGATGAAATTCAGTAAGGTACAATGCTTAAGGGAAAGAAAAATCAGCATTTCAAACATAAAATAAGAGGCGACAGACTGCAAAACTGATACCTGGGGATCAGTGTGTCAGCAGCATTGTAGCTGTTCTAAACGAGAGGAAAAAAGTTCTTATGTGTGAAGTGTCATAGATATGTCAAAGGGGTTACATATACTGCTGTTCTTGAGGTACCACTCAGGTATCAGCTGGAATAATGCGTCCTGCTTGCTTTGGCACACAGTTTACAGTCCACAAAATGTCTTTAAAAATATTAAGAGACCTAGAAAACATAAACTGTGAGAAATAGTCTCAATACAGTGGGAGTAGGAGAGTAACAGCCAGTTAGTCTTCATGCGTGCCCTTTTAAAGAAAGATAATATGCAAGCTTTGGCTGCACAAAGAGAAATTTAAGTTGGCTGCTATGTCAGTCGTGCATTGATAAGGGCTGTTAAGCACTGGAACAGCAGGTGCCGGGAGGAGTTGTGTAATCATTTCACCAGTCTTAAGAAATAGTTTGATTTCTCTTAGGAGGATGTAAAACCTAGTTCTTAGAGTGTTAAAAAAGTTGCTTACAACTTTCTTAGAAAAGTTTTGGCTAATGTGTTTTCTTTTAATTTGCCAACATGGTTATTTATCACAAGCAATTGGAAGGATCATTACCTCATGGTAACTTGATCTGCTTCCTGAATGTCTAATAGACGTGATCCTGCATTAGGTGAAAGCGCTGGGCTAGAAGACCTCTCAGGTTACATCCCAGCCCTCATTTTGGCAAGTTAGAGAAACAGTACCAGGTCTGGTGATCACGTTTGGAGGTTTGATTGTTTCTCTCATACCCACATACACCAAAAGAGCAAAGTGTGTTCAGCATAGTCCAGTGGATCACTTTGTGTAAATCCAGGACTGGATCACTGTGAAAAAAATACCAGACCAGATTTCTGTTAAGTCTTCATGCATTTCTGAGGCTACCTATATACCTAAGAGATTTAGAAACATAATGGATTCTGCTCACATTGTCTGAATAGGAGTTTTGCTTTCGACTCCAGAAGCACAAGGATTTTACATGGTTTTAAAAATTTGGGACAGGAGACTTTCATTTATATATTTATCTGGAACTTCTTAGGAGACAGATAACACTCTTCATGATCGGGATAGACACTTTCATGTATGATGAGTGCAGTGTTTATTATATAGTGTTTTTGCAGATGGTATTTTTAGTTTCTGTTTCCCAAATTTTAATTACAAATATTATTTTAAAACAGCTATCATCAGTTTTATCTGCTGTAATTAGTTTTTTAAACCATCTCGGTTTAATAAAGCCTTTGACTATCTGAGGCACTGAAAAAGATTCCCTCAGAATAACATTTTCCAGTTTCCATAAAATTGGTAGGCCAACAACCCACTGTTTTACAAATAAAATCTAGTCATCTTCATACTAACTTGATGAATGACCTCAGCAGGCTGGAGAGATGGGCTGACAAGAATCTCATGCAGTTCGACAAGGAGAAGTGCAAAGTCCTGCACCTGGGGAGGAACAAGCCCAGGCACCAGTGCATGCTGAAGGCACCCAGCTGGAAAGCAGCTCTGCAGGAAAGGACCCGCGGGTCCTGGTGGACACCAAGTTGAACATGAGCCAGCAATGTGCTCTTGCTGCTAACAAGGCTAACAGTATTCTTGGCTGTGTTAGGCAGAGCACTGCCAGCAGGCTGAGGGAGGTGATCCTTCCCCTCTGCTCAGCCCTGGTGAGGTTGCACCTGGAGTGCTGGGTCCAGTTCTGGGCCTCCAGTACAAGACCTGGACATACTGGAAAGGATCCAATGTAGGGCTATCAAGATGATGACGGGCCTGGAGCTCCTCTCCTGTGAGGAGAGGCGGAGAGAGCTGGAACTGTTTAGCCTGGAGAAGAAGAGGCTTGGGGGAGCTTATCAATGTGTATAAATACCTGAAGAGAAGGTGCAAAGAAGATGGAGCCAGGCTCTTGTCAGTGGTGCCCAGTGCCAGGACAAGAGGCCATGGGCACAAACTGAAACACAGGAGCATCTCTGAATATCAGACAGGCCTGCTTTCCTGTGCAGGTGACGGAGCACTGGCACAGGTTACCCAGAGAGGTTGTGGAGTCTCCTCCTTGGAGTTCTTCAAAAGCCACCTGGACGTGGTCCTGGGCAAGCAGCTCCAGGTGGCCCTGCTTGAGCAGGGTGTTGGACCAGATGACCTCCAGAGGTCCCTTCCAAACTCAGCCCTTCTGTGACTCTGTGAATTGGAAGACTGGGAGTGTAATTAAAAGTTGGTGAATAATATGTAACATAAATCATTCATTCCCCTTTTTCTCTCACAGTGTGCATGTGTAGAAGAGTCACGGGCTAACTGAACTACATAACTCTGGAAGACTGTCTTAGTATGACCGTGATTTCGTATTCCTCATCCTGCTGTAATGGTAGCTGACATCATAATGTGGTGTATCAAGAGCTCTGTAATCATTATGTTCCATATGCATATCAAATGCTAATGCTAATGAGTCAGCAACATAATGAAATCATATCATAAAGATGTTGCATTTGATATTACCTGCTGCTAGACTTTTTCCCAATGATGATGTAATTGTACGTGTTTTTGAGTGCCACATTACAACCATGAATTTACAAAGGTTTCCTGTTCATTAGATCACTTCTGGGACAAATACTCTGGATATAAAGTGTTGTATGCCTTGTTGAGTCTCATAAAAGTGCAAATCACAACCACATAATTTCATTTTATTGCTTTATCAAGAGATGTTAGTGTTCTGAAATGCTTATTGGATTTTTATTGTGGGTTATGCAAGGATATGCTTATATACACGTTTATGTATTCATATGTATTTTTGTTTATTCATCTGTGTTTTAATAGAAGACTAATTGATAAGATGAATCTGTGAATCGGATGTGCATTATTTGTTTTAAAACTAGGGGAACCATTCTTTTGTAAGGGTTATTTTGTAGAGGGAGGAATTGGGTTTTTGCATCTTTCTGTGAAATACCGCCTCTCTCATGCGCCAGGATACTAGATCACACACCTGCTTAGCACATGTGGTACAGAATCCCTGGTTACCATCCCTCATGAATACTGCAACCCACTGTTGTCTGCCTGCCCTTTTGGGCCTAGAGCAGTTTCTTTGGGTTCCCCAGAGGTTTGGGTACAACCCTGGCAGAGCTCCAGCTGGGCGGGAATTCTGGATACTGTTTATACAAACACAAAGAGATGTAGCACCGAGTCCTAATCTCATTTCCTTTTAGTGGCTGTAGAAGACTAGTCTACACAAAAAATACATAAAAATCAACTTCCTTGTCGTGTTAGAGCGTCTGTAAATAGGGGTGGTTAAGGATCTTTTTGTGCAGCTCCTTGAGAGTGGGCAAGCTTGCTTTTTAGCAGGGTTTGCACTTCTACCAGTCTAGCCCAGCCTCTAACTTTACAGCAACAAATTTGCATCTGCCTTTTGTTATCCCTTGCTCAATATTTGATCATATTTCTGTATTCTTTCCCATCATTTTGGCTTCATTGTTAACTGTTTGGACACATTCCATTACACAAACCCTTTTCCTGAAGACAAGTTAGGCAGCACCCTTAATATAACTACTGTTGATTGAAAAATGGTTGCTGACTTCCAGCATAGCCCCTCTCCACCTCTTCCTGGTTTGGGTAATGAATTAGATTTGAATGAATTTGGGCAGTGAATGTCAGTAATGAATTAGGTCTATCTCGTCTCACATATTGAGCAAGAACTTAACTCTTGGGGCCAGCACGTTATGACTTCTAGCCCCCATATGGGCTTCTCTTTTAGTAGTCGTGTGGCTCTGATGTCTCTTTATAGATCCCACATTTCAAGCATAGCTAGTCAGCAGATCAGGCCATCACCCTCTTACTCCTGGCAAATGGGATTGAGAGAGGCAGGAAGCTGAACATGGCAGCAAAGAAGGTCAACAGCATCCTGGGTTGTATTAATAGTAGCATAACCTGAGGGCAGTAATTATCCCCCTTTACTTGGCATTTGTTAGGCCATATCCAGAATACTGCATCCAGTTTTGTGTCCCCCAGTACAAGAAAGACATCGACGAACTGGAGCAAGTTCAGTGGTGGACCACCAAGATGGCTGGGGCTGCAGCACTTCCCCTCTGAGAAGAGGCTGCGAGACTGGTGCTTCTTTGGGCCTGGAACGAGTCAGCTCCAGGCACACCTAACACCAGCCCCCCAGTACTGACCTTCCGAGGTCCCTTCTGACCTGAATCACCCTGTGATCCTAACCCATGATTCTGTGATCTTGAGACAACAGCACTGCTCTGCAGGCAAGAGGCTGGGCCACTGGCAGGCATGACTCCCTAAGAGCAGCCTGTCCCGACCTACAGCTCCATGTGCCCCATGGCATCTTGGATATGGGTTCACACAGATCTCCATTAAATGACAGGATGTGGCGTGTGGCCTGATACGTGTGTCAGCATTCCTGAAAATGGGGAGGGAGCTCTGAAAGATGAGTATACATCTACAAAGAAGTATCCATAGCACAGCAGTTTACATAATAACAGCTTCCTGACATCTTAGTAATATCAACCAGAATTGTTGAGTTGTCTAAACCATCACATTGGGTTTTGAGTATTTTACTCAGAAAAGTTTAAGATGGAAGGATAACTTAATCATCTTTCCTAACCATGAGTATGCACAGGCTAATGGAATCAAAGGGGAGAAAGTCAGGGCACAGAGAAGCTCTCAGGAGCACAACTTGTGAAACCTCTCTTCCCTCATCATGCAGCTACGTCCAGCACGACCATCAGATAACAGAGTCCACAGTCTCAGACCCCCCAAAGAGACAGTCATTGGCATTTGAGGATGTGATTGCATGCTCCCCACCCCCTACTCTTTTCCAGGCTAAATTACAAACTCTTTTCTTTAGTTTCTACTCATGTGTTATAGGTTTTAGCTCTAGATGTCTTACAAGATGACTTGTACCTCCTGGTCTTAGGTATCAGTGACCTTATCAAAATATAGATATATGGATGGGGGAGAAAGGCAGGGTAGTCCAAACTAAGCAATAGGACATACAAAATCCAAGTCATTTATTTATGAATAATTAACTAAATGATGGTATAACATAAAGTAGTTTCATTATTAGAAGTGCTGGACTTGTGTTTTGGAATATATCAGCACTTTTAAACTGCTGAACGTTTGAAATTTATTTGGCATCCACGGTGTTGTATAGCTGCGTTGTTGTTTTATAGTTCTTTTCTTTCCCTTTGTGAAGCTTTTATTAAAACCCAAGACTTTGCCAGTAACATCTACAAGCCTGTAAAAATACATATAAAGTAGAATTAAAAACCTGTGTTTAGTGCATTCTAGGAATCTGGAAGGTGGATGGAAAATTATTACCAGATGTTTCAGTATTTCAGTGTTTTCTTTAATTTTTGTGTGGTTTCAGAAGTGTAAAATAGTGAAAAAGGAAAGTTTGTGTTGCATAATTATGAAATAACTTGCCCAGAAGGGAAAATTCTTACTGAGCTCTCTTAAATAACAACTGATTAATACCTGGAATTAGGAGGGTCATTTTGTAGCTTAGGAAAACACGAAAACCTCATCTGATGCAAAAGGGAATATTCCACACCTAATCCATTGCTATTGCTCCTATTGCCTTGTCTGTTAGTTACCAAATATGGATATGGTGACATTTTCTAAGCAGAGAGGAGATGTGATAAAAGATAGGAAAGGAAGCTATGTGTAGCTGTTGGGGCGCTGCTATGGCTGGGGACATCAGGAGCAACCCAGGGTGAGCAGGACAGGCCCTGGCAGCCAGGACCCATCCCACCACCCTGGCCTGGAGCAGGGCAGGCATGGGGACACCAGGGCAGCCCCAGCCCTGGGCATCAGGCACCTTCCTGGGGATAGGGATGGAATGAGGTTGGGCCAGGATGTTGGCACATGGGTCAGGATGAGTCCCAGGTCAGCAGGTCCATGGCCAGGTATAGGGCTCCCACTGGGGGATGCACCCATGGCCCTTGCAAGGTAAAGACTGTCAAGCCTACTCATCACCTATGTGTAATGCCTTCTCCTTTATCCATTTTTTTTTAAACAAAACTAATAGAATTTTAGACTGATAGAAATAGTATTGGAGGGATAGTTGGGTAGTCAGTAAGACATTATCATTTGTTTAAATCTTTTTTTATTTTATTTCAAAGATATACCATTGAACATCAGGTTTTCAAAGCTTTTCCATCAGCAGTTCCCTCAAAATTTTCCATCCAAGATGTAGAGTCGTGCATATAACTACAGGCCAGATGACAACAAGCTTATGTTTATACTTGACTGGGAAAAGATGAGCAGATGTTCAGGTTCCACTGTGGAAATGTGCCGTTGTACAAATATTGTAGAAAACCACTCTGTGGAGTTACTATTTTCAATAGATAACATATTGAAAGACCATAATTTTGCCTAAGTTAATTTTGAGAATTTAGGAGGAGGATAAAATGATTAGGTCTCTTCCTCTCTTTTTCAGTAATTTTGAACAGATGTAAATGACTACAGGTTCAAAGTTCATTTAAACCTTTGATAACACTTTAAGGGCCTGATAACATTTTGAACCAGTTTTGGAGTGGGGGAACAAGATAATTTATGTTGAATAACGTGTGTGGGGAGCTTACTACATTTTAGCTTCTCTCGTTCTGGTGCTTCCCCCACAAGAAATACCAAGTACCTCATTCTTGTGCCATAGCCATAGGTTATCTCAGTTCATCAAATACTCATCTTGAGGTAATGACACGCACAGGTAGAACTGCTCTGGTGCTTCTCAAGGCAAATGCTGTTACCTTGTAGTAACTTCTTTGCATGTTCTCACCCTTCTTCATCATTCACTCTTTTGGCAGGCATTGCTCACTAACCTGTAGAGAATTTTTTTGCATGGATAACACAATACAATGAACGCTTGACTTAAGAGGTGCTGTGGAGGTTCCCCATGCCTGCAGGACCATATGCAGCACATATATGCAGCTGTGGCTCTTCCACACTTGGGCCTGAGCTGGCTGAGTTTGCTTTCAGGAAAAGGGCAGGCATCACAATATTTATGTTCTTCATGTACATCCTTGCATCGTTGTTAGATGGTTCTCATCTTTTCCGTGTGGGAACAGCTAGTGTATTCTTCCATAGCAGGCATCTAATTTCACATCAAAAGTTAGAGGGATCACAGAAACTTCAGTTCAATATATTGCAACCTAAACCACGACTGCTATCTGATATATGGCTGTTTTAAACATTGGTTTGCCTGGGAAAGAAGCTTTTCAGCCTTTGCATTCTGAATAGACATTTATTTCCTTTTGCAGAAGTCAACCCAAGTATAAAGTTGAGCTAATTTGGGCGACTTTATTTGAATACACTGGTACTGGTATTGCTTATACTTAAATTATGTATATAAACATGACACTTCTAACAATATTGTGGCTGTATCCTTTGCTAGATAGTCTTAGGGTGAATCACAGCCCATCTGTGCCTCAGTCTTGCAACATACACAATGGGGATAATAAAGCCTGTGCTGATTCATGAAGTTCTTGCAAATTTTAATGAACAGGTTGAATCAGCTGATTCCTGGGCAGGAATGTGAAGCACTGAAAATCTGTTGCTGCGAAGATGAAATCAACACCTACGGAGTCATTATGATGTTAGCAATTCAGATGTAAACAATTCACAGCAGTTTTGCTCTGTACCTCTGGATGGATGTGGCTGTATGGCACAGTACGGTGCTACCTGGAGTAAGATAGTTTAAGTAACAGAAAGCAATAGTCTGTTAGCATAATAATGAGCTTGAGTTAGGACAACTATCTCCCAGCAGTTAATGCAACTACATTTCTTGCAACTTGCTTTCTTTCCTGACTCTGAAGTTTGTATAGATATGTTTTATATTCTTCTCTTCATTGCAGTCATTCCAAAATTTTATTCTTGGGATACCTCCATAGTGCAGTGCTGGAGGGGGCCAGGGTCCCTAGTGAAGATCCAGCTGTCTGCCCTGATTAACGGTTAGCTCACTCCCTTGTCCTTTTTTCTTTTCCAGAAGCTCTCTCCAAGACAATAGGTTTGTTTTGGAAACAGTCCGTTCTGGAGGCATTATGCACCGTTATGTGGCTTTCACCATCCTTCAGCACTCTCCCAACATTGGCATTTGGATCTTTGAACATGCACAACATGCACTTTCATGCTGTGAAGATACCATATTTCTGGGTTACAATGTAGTCTCCAGGTTGTTTCAGATACTTTGAACCGAAATGTACTCAATGCTATATGAGGTGTGCAGGACCAGGTAATGCAGCCCCAAACTGCTCCACCAAGAGCGGGGAGGTGCGGATGTGACCAGTTTGCAATGGGAGGAGGTGTTGCTAAGCTGTGTGGATGTGAGCCAGGAGGTAACATTTGTCATGCGTTTAGCAGTGCAGACCTTGGTCACGGAGGCTGCTTCTGGCCCACTGACAGCCTGGCTCTGCTCTTCCACTCCAGCTGGCTCTTCTACTTGCCCATCTCTTCTCTCTCCTATGTAGCCCAACCTTTGCTTTGTCTCATTCTCTTTTCTCTCATTTTCCTTGTTTACTTTTCTTTCCTTAGTCTTAATTTTCTCACTGTTTAAACCTTCATCCTCACCCCCGCCCTTTGCCTGAATGCCCTCACCTTTCCTCTGAGCAGCTCCAGCTTGGCGTTGTACGGCTGGGCGGAGGTCAGCACGCAGGAGCATGGTAAGAGCATGTCTTACACGTGTCGCACACGTGTGTGCGGCACGTGTCTGTGTGCATTGCCGTCTGTGCGTCGTGTCTGCATCATTCTCGGGTAGAAGCCATTGCTAAGACAGAGGGGGAAAGCAGATGGCTTTCAAGGAGATCTCAGCTATTTAAAAAAAAAACACCAGAAGAGTTTTTTGAGCCTGGGAGTAAGCTAGAGATGATTAATGCCATTTTTCCTATTCTCTGGCTAATGCCATTCCTTCCCAACTATTGCAACTTTCTTTTTGTAATAATTAATAGAAACTTTCTGATTAATCCAAGCCCTTCTTGTTCATATAAGGACAACCAAGACCCCTTTTCTAGTGCAAAAAGGGGTTGCTGGGGAGTGCTTAGCACTTGTATCACTCTTGCACTTAAACACCTCCAACAGTCTTATCCTCTCCTTCTGTCTTTTAACGTTAAGTGCCCTGAAAATGTCAGAGTTATGCAATAGCAAATGGCAGTACTTTTTTCACATCATGTTCTGGTACGGTCTCACATTCACGTTCATTGATCGTAATGTGGGCGTATTACCAAGTAATTTACTTTTCTGGGAAGCTATGAAGATTAAACTCCTGAGGATTTAATGACCTTGAGGTTAGTATCTTCTTTGGAGCAGAGCAAAGCAGAATGTTAAACCGTATAGCAGATCTTACTTGTTAAGTGTTATTTTTGCCATGAAAGAAAACTGGCAGAATGTTTTTTCCATGTGTGTTTCCTTTGGTCTGACTAAAAGAAATTACTGAATAGGGAAGAGCAAATTTCCATTTTTATTCACGTCTACTGAATGTTCCTTCCCTGCCCAGGGGACTGCAGCTCATCCGCAGACACAGAAATGAACGGAGTGCAGTTTGAGGATTCTTGAAATGTCTCGAGGTGACAGAACCTGACCATAATCCTCATTTCCTTTAGTAACAAATAAGGACTGTTTTGATTTTTGGTGCTTGACTTTGGAAACTGTCAAGCAAACAAAAGTTGACTGTGTCTTATTTTTTCCAAAATATCTCTATGTAAGAGCAAGAAAATAATTTTAAATAAATGAGATTATTTTTCCTTTTCTCTTGGGAACAAGTAGTTGTTCTGGAAAGCCAATGAGTACTTTGGGTAGAAAGCCTCATTTTGCTGCTGTTATTTAACAAGGATTGTACGATTTTATTCATGACTCTGAAGGGCAGGGGTGGGGAGGAGAAGGAGGAAGCCAAAGAAGAAGGAGCAGGAGCCAAGGTGACATATTGTGCCTTCTTATCTAGGTATGGCTGAATTCACTGAGCTTGCTGGTCAGCAAATTGTCACATACCTCAAGTAGTCTTTGAATAAAAGTTGAGGTGAGGAAACAAGCGATAGTTACAGAGAAGCTTTGGTCTCGTTCCTGGCCACCTGCAAGGTCAATAGCACTAATGAATACTTTGAATTTTCTCGTATTTTCTGTGGATTCCCTTAGTTCTCATGTGATTTAAGTACCAGGTGACTATTCTATTTGCATAGGGATTTTATGACTTGGTATTATTGCTATTCTGACGTTAATACAAGCAAATCCCACAGGTAGTTCAGACTGGGCTATTCATATGGAAGCTGTGCCATCAAAAGATCAATCAGTTGTAATGACCAGTGTTTGAAAGATACAGTGTAAAATACAGTATGTGGAGTTGCAAATACATACATAACAGTGAAAACTTTAGCTTAACCTGCAGATTGATTTTGCTAATGTAATGTATTTAAGAAATTTAATATATTTTCTGGCAGAAAAGCTGTAATGATGTAATTGTCTCATGTTTTAAATAATATGGGTGGCAGCAACAGAGAAAAATGATACACATAAGTGACACTTCCCATATGTTTAGAAAAAATCAACGATGTACACTTCACTAAACAGTACATTTTACTCCAAGTGGAAAGTTAATCTGCCCTGTCTGACCAGGTGATTTCTTAGGTGATTAGGTGATTTCTTAGCTGTTTGCCAATATGTATTCACAACATGTAGCTATGTTCTAATAGTTTTACAAGTACACTACATTTATTACTTGTGATCAAAACAACCACAAATTTTAAAATAACTAAGCAAATGTGTTTTTTTGTCCAGAAAGTAATTTAAATATATCCTTTGTATGCAGATAGAGAAAGGAAATGTAGTGAAGCCCTCTGTAGGCTGATACCCTCAGCAGCTTGGAAAGATTGGATGAAAAGTCACAGACTGTGCGCTCAAAAATGGAGGCATGCTGCATTAATCTTTTGTCCTGCTTGCACTTGTGCGCTGAAAGCTCTTTGACAGCTCAGATGTACAGGTTAAGTGCACGCGTTAAAGCTTGGAGAATGGGGATACCGAGAGCAAGATTAATGTTGCCAGACCTCAGCCACCTAAAAGGTGCCTGAGTTTAAGATAGGTCTCTAGGCTCCTTTGATAATTAATGAATTGAAACAGGTACTTCAAGAGTGTAGGCTCATCCCACGTGTAGTTGTCTAAGACAGGTAGATAAATGAACTATAGAGAGAACAATCAATTAGCTATTAGTTAAAGCCAGGTGAAGTGAAAACCTCTCCATCATCAGCTCTTCTGCACATGAACACCTTCAACAAATTGTGGTCTAAATGAGTCACTGTCTTACTCTCATTGCCTGCACATAATGTTTGGACAAAGCTGTATACAGATATATGTGAATCTTTCTGGGAGTCCTGTGCATCATGCTAACAATATATGCTAGGTATACTCTTTCAAAGTCCATGAATTTCTGAAAGAATTGCATGTCCACCCCAATGACTACTAACTTCATCTTCTGTGGACCTGCCAGTGCTCAAGAACTTGGTTGTGAATGGCATTTTCAATTGAAATCATTCTTCTGCATCTTGTTCTGAGCATGTGCTCTGAGATCTGAAGGCAGGCTACATCTTGATACTGCCCTGTGAGAGAAGGGAGACAACAGCAGTTCGAGGCAGGCTCAGAGTTGTGAAATGCTTTGTTTGCAGAAGTTGCAGATATGCACTTATTGGAATTTACCAAAAACATGTAATATTTTTACAACTCTGTCCAATAGGAAAATTTTATTTTAGTAATGAACTATGCTATTCTAGAACGTATTTTTGCGGTAACATTGCCTTACATTAATTAGCATAGTGGAAATAGGACTGCTTTACTATGTCAAAAGCTGTGTATCTCTGTGAGATAATATTCCACTTGTGACCATATTCCATATGCACTGTATTTTTTACACACTAGCAATGAACTGCTGCTGAGGCTATGCATTACTGATGGTGCAAATAAAGATACGAAATCAAAAGTATGTTAGAAATGCAGAGTTTTATAGGATAGCTTGTAAAATGATTAAGAATTTAAAAGTAAAATGTGACTGCTGAACTGTTTGCCATTGTATCAGCCCAGACCTTTGTGTTTGTACATAGAAATACCAACAAGATGTATGTAAACCAGGTTGGTGCTTTAAAATTAAATTAAAACTGTAAGAGCGTTCATCAGTATAAAATAAATTTGCACCAGTCACACCCAGAATTATTGTTCTTAGATGCTGAAGGGTATATAATGATAGAAGAATATGCATTGTTCAGTGCTTTATTTTACATATTTGCTTTTTTTCCTCACAGTACAGTGCTGTGGATACAAATCCTTTATCAGTGTATGTTATGCAGCCCATCTGGAACAAAATTATTAAGGTAAGAGTCTTATTTAACAGAATATCCCATAATAATGTAAGAATTTATTTTAAATACAAGAAGCATTTTCATTTAAAGATACATATTGATTAATAAAGCTGAAATTAAGACATCAATATAAAAGAAACCATATTACTGGGTACATAGCTATACAAGATTAATGTTTGGATTTAGAGATTTTTTAGGGGAAAAACAAAGTTTATTTGTTTTTTTTTTCTTATTTTTTTTCTGACCATTATGCAAAAGGCATCAGTTTCTGTTACATCTTTCATTAAACAGCTTTGCAGACATTAAAGGGTTTACTTAGTACAAATTATTCTTGTACAGCATATGCCACCTAACAACAGCATGGCTTTATCTGTGCTGTGCAAGTGATTTTATGCAAGTGCTGTCTCATTTTCTCCCAAGGGTACTTGCTTGAGGGAGCTAGGCATTTCTCTAAGAAGCTGAAAATGAGAGCGGTTACCATGATCACCGTAACGATTGGGAGATGGCATCTCTTGAATGCATTATGATCTGCAGTTTTTAAAAATAAAACTGCTCACAATTAGTTTTGCTGTTGTTGGCAAAAGCAGAGGCTGTATCTCAAATAAATATAAACTTTATTGAGCATCAAGGCAGCAATGACTTCTGCACGTCTCTGAAATGGAAATCTTTAGATTGGAACAGACTTGAAAGGAAATGTATATGCAAGAAAAATGGGTGCGTGTGGTCAGAATCTGCCATATTTGGGTTTTGTAATTCAGCTGTTGCTTATGCTTGATACAGCAAGAAAATTGTAATCTCTTGTTCATTACATCAATGTAATTTCATAAAACTGTTTATACATTATAACTTCAGAATTAAAAAATAACCAGAGCCTGGTATGAGAGGAAAGCAATTCCAAGATGTGAAATTGAATTCAGTAATTCAGTTAAGAGAAATTTGTTTCCTTTCCCACCACAATATGGAGGGGAACTGAGGCAGACAAGCTCCCCCAGCACTCTGGAGTCCTGTGCAGGAGATGAGCAGAGGCCTTACTGTGCAGTCACGCTTTGGTTTGGGACATCCACGGGGATTTGACTGCTATCAAACTGAAGAGGGAGTATCACCAGAGAAAAACTTCCTTTGGGGTTGAGTTCTTCTAACAGTTGCAAGGTTTTTGTGGCAGGAAAGCAGCAATCTGCTTGACAGTCCCCACGGAGCATAGAGTGACAGGTCTTATGAAAAATATGACCTCTTTATATATCTTAAACCTCCTTAAATTCTAGCTGAGCATGGTTTTGTTCACTTCTTGCTGGAGTAGAACCCAAAGCAGAGCACAGGGCTGAAAGTGGGCGATCTGCGTGCAGAACCAGGGGCTGGAGCGGCTGCTGTCCTGTCCTTGGCCTCTCCGTGGCAGCTTTTCCACCGTGCGTGAGACTATAGTAACACCTGTATGAAACTACAGGGTAACAATTAACTTTCTCTACATGCTGTTTAAAATTATTCTGCTTATGCAACTAAAGATATTTGTTATTAATTTATTGATTAATTCAATGCACAGTCCTTTTGCCTTTAATTAAGATTTGTGTTTTATAATAAAGCACCATCGCGTGCTATCTGATGGATAATGGACAGCGTTACTTAACTAGTGCATTCACTGTCTTACTTCTTCCTGTATTTGTATTCATAAGGAATCACATTTGTGCAGAACAATAAGAGGAAAAGGAGGAAGTCCCACTAGGATACACAGGTGTATGCCAGCTCCACTGAAGTCAATTAACCACCCCCCCAGTTGCCTTATAAACTTTGATTTTATCATTAGGATTGTGCATGAGTAGAATTTTAGTGGTCTCAAGTGACTTACTTAAAGAATATTTCAATTTTCAACTGAGCCTTATATAAATACACGTACTTTACAGATTATTATCCAAATAGGCAGTTGATTATATTAAAACATTTGTTGTTTGGATTAAGGCTTTAAGCATGAATGACTGTGGACCCATTAATACAGAAATCAGTATTTTGTGGAACCATAAAGAACATTTTGCAAGACAGCAGATGTGATTCTTCCCAGTGGAGCCTCCAGTTGTATTAATCATGTAACGCATTGACGTATGAGACTTCTCCTGTCTGTTAATTAAATAATAAGGTTTGGAACATGTTCTTATATAGGATACTAGGATACTAGGATGCTAGTAAGATCAGGCTGTGTTTTTCCAATATGTCTGAGAAGTTAATTTTTACCACCCTGTAATTTCTGAACTGTGAAATGGGGTGATGGTAGTGTAATGCTAACCAAACGAGTAAGGGGCATTGACTATTACAAAAAGGATTTTGCAACTGGAATACTTTCCAAATACCTAGACAGATTAGGTCAGTTAAGGATCAAAACAGTGACTAACTGGAGGAGAGGCTGTTTTCCTGAGGACAGATCTCTTGTAACTGTTTTTCATTGCATGTCTGCTAAAGGGATTGTACCTGTAACAACATGCTTTGATGGTTTCCTTCCTAAAATACAGGTTAGCAAGAGAGTGGGTTAAAATAATGTCTTTATGTTTGTACTGCATAAGCATAAATTATTTCCCATAATAACTTAATAATGATATTGAGGCTATTTAGAATGGTGAACCTAATTAGAAAGCAGACATTTATGGCGCCTCACTTTATTTAGTAGTCAACAATTATGATGAATCATACAGGAGAAATCAGTAATTTTAAAACAATACGTTGGATGGCATCTGTATATCCATATAAATGGTTCACACACAAGTTGTCTTAAAGCACTGGTTTGATCCCATTTTAGAGTAAAAGAGACCAGTCTAGAATTTCTTCATCAGCATCTGTCCTCATTTCATGTAAGATCACAGACAACAGACAAATCCCACAGCAGGAGATTTGTACCAAACCTCCATCTTACTAAGTTTTTGCATCCCCAGGTATCGAAAGGAGGAGATGTGATGCTGTCGCTGCATCCTGAGTGTGCAGTCACTTAAAGGAACTTCAGGAAACATTTGCTATCATTTGTTCTTAGGGATTTAGAACTGGTGTTTTGAAAATTCAGAATGATATATATATATTTAGTAGCTGTGTGCATTCCATTATATACTTTAATTGCTGTAAGATCTGACATACAGTCTTTTAAAATTACTGATAAATTCCTTATGATTAAGGAATGCAGCTACTAGAGTTTATATTTTTTTCCAATGTTATTAAGGAAAATATCTAAGAAATATAACTGAAAAATATTCAGGAATTTTCATCTGATTTTTGAAAGTTTACAGTGTACATTATCAGTTGTACCAATTCTCTTGAATATTATTAATTGTTTATACTATACTAGCAGAAAGAGGATCTAATCATGATAATGAATCTGTCCAACATTCCAATTTTATACACAATTTTTTGACATAGAAGTAGAATAGAGGAAATTTAAAATGTATATAAATTAATACCTATTCATATATCTGTTCATCTAGCTAGTCCAAAGAAATTAACAAAAAGCTTGATTTCAAAACTAGTATTAGTATCTGAAATTATTCTACTTCTTTTTCCATAATATTTAAACTGTATTGTAATATTTTATAGTGTTGAAGTACATCGTTATGTACCTTTCCAGTCCTTAGACACTCCAAAGAATTTGATAATAAGTCTCCAATATTTTTATCTGTTGCATATGTTGATATGGTGTTTGAGTCACAGCAGTGGCTGCTGTTTAGACAATATTTGTACAAATATGTTTTGTCTAAAAATCATGTAGGAAGCTGTGTATACTATTTCAGAAAATATTTTGGAGAAAATGGGCTACTGGGGAAGAGCTTTACCAAAAAGGACCCCTGTTGCAGTGTAAGGAATACGTTAAAGCCACAGGGGATGAATAGCTGAGAAGGGTTAATGGGACAATAAATTAGAGGCTTAGGAGGAGACAGAGAGTCCTTTTCAGCACTCTACAAAGTCAAATGAATTAATGTAGTGTCTATAATTTATGGCTAAAGATGGGAACCCTGCAGAAAGTTACTATCTGGAGAAGTAGGGAGCTCTTTGTAATAGGGAGTTCTTCTCAATCTGAAAGTGTACGATTCTGTTGATGTTCTGAGTTGGAAATTATTAGCATATTTTGGAAAAGCAAGTTTCCTTGTGGCAGTGTGGGAATTGAAAGCTTAACAAAACCCTGCCACCTAGATGCTGAATTACCACACTGGGGTGCTGCAGTCTTCTTTCAGTTGTGCTATACGAAGTGGTGAGAAGCTTTCCTTGGTGTCTGGGAAAATAAGGATAGCGTATAACAGGAAATCTCTTCTTTTGATGTTACATTTTTACCGCAGTCACAAAGATCAGGCAAAAGGATGACATTTGAAAATAAATTGCCTCAGAAGTGAAAACTGTATTTTAATTTGAAAATGGAAAAACATGCACTAGTATAAACATTGCTGATGTCATATACAGGCTTCTCCTGATAAAAAATATATAAAATATTGCATCAAATAGGACTTTTAATTTGAAACAAGATTTTTCTTAGATTTTTTTTTCTTTTTAACAGATAGTGCCTTTGTGGATTGCTCCCAACCTGCTAACATTCTCTGGATTTGTCATGATTTTAGTTAATTATTTTCTAATATCTTTTTATGACTGGGACTACACTGCCTCAGGTAAATATCCTTACGTTGTAATTTTTCAGAATTACAGAGCTGCTTATGCCACACTTCTGAATGATACAGGGGGGAACAGATACCTGAATATTGCACTCATTCCCTTAGCAAGGCTTCATGTGCATATAGGGGGGTCTGACCTCACACATGGCATTATAAATTTAGGTCGTTTTGTTGGAAAAACTTGCTTAATTTCATCCCTAAATATGGTTTTCAGCATGTGCTGTTTGAACTCTATGATAATACCTCGTTTTATTTAAAAGTGTATGCCAGGATTTTAATGCACAAAGAACACCCTAATGTTCTTCGTAAAATTTTCATTGGTTTCACATTGCCTAATACCTGAATCCATGCTCAAATGGATTCCCCCCTCTATTCCAGACTGCTTCCAGACAAAGCAGAAATAGTTTCTAAACAAATGTCTCTTGAAATTCTCTCTCTCAAAGTCCAAATCTGTATCTTCTCCTTGTGACAGACCAAGGCAAAAGCTTTTTGGAGCAGATTGCTCCTGAGTGTAGACAATGTTCAGTTCTGGACTTCTCAGACCAGTTGCTGAAAAAACAAAAGAGCCTACAGCCAGTCGTAAGCATCTCCCAGGTGATTAATATATAAAGATCTTTGCTTTTCTTTAAACTAGACAACCTGGGGAAAGCTTAGCACTTTATTTCCTGAAACAATTACATTTGATTTTTTTTGTTACTTTTAATTTCTTATGCCTATGGTTGGATTCAGGAGGTACTCAGGTGTGAGCTGTTTGTACATTTATTGCAACAGTTCTAGAAGCAGAGATATTTGCTAGCAGTTTGGGTTCGAAAATAATCCTATATGAGCATCAAATTTTCAGGGGCCATGAATCTCCAGTTACACGTTGCTTAACTGCCTACTCTCGTGCTTAAACACCCACTTTTTAATCAACGCAGCTGGTAATTGCCAAGTTCTGTAATAGTATAGCATCCAGCACAGGTCTTTTGATGGGGTAATTTTATCTTGACACATTCCCAGTAAATACATATTAAACTTGAAGATATTTGAGATTGTGACTAAAGTATGTTCTTCTGTCTGTAGTTTGCAAGCCTGTTCTTGGTTTCACAGGAGCACAGTGTCCATCATTTCTGTATTGATTGAAAACGTTCATGCAATCTAATGAGCCTTTTGAATATCATATATCAATTCCATGCACAGGATCAGAAATAAAAGACTTAATTTCCTGGACAGCTGTTTCTCATTCTGCAGTTTGAAAACGTGCAGCTAGGAGCCAGGAAGTGCCCTCTTCTCCTTCGCACGGGCCACGCGAGGTGCTGAGAGGAAGGCGCCCAGGAGCGCTGCTTCGGGTGCCGCCATCTCTCCCTCGGCCAGGGCGCGAGCGCTGCCTCGTGCGGGGTGCTGAGCACCAGGGGCCCCCAGGGGCTTCACACCGGCGCTTGCTTACTGCCGGCCCTCGCCGGATGATGTTTCATTTGAACAGAACGCTCTTTGGAAAAAAGATTGATTTCTTTAGAAGTAACCTCGGGTTGTTGCAGGCAGCAATGACAGCACCTTGTGTTCTGTCCAGGTCAGCTTTCTTTTCTGGATTCACTACAAATATTAGGCACCTTATAAAAAGGAAGCAAAAAAGGTACTAATATCCATCCTACTCTAAGGGCAAAATTTTCCTATTCAGATCTGTATGGTAAAACTGCTATACAAAACCCATATTGGTGCTAATACAAATGATCATGCTTAAAAACTGCATTTTTAAAAAACTATTACATAAACATTAACTAATTTTTTGATGTGTAGTCTTCCCATGACCTGTGAAAATTATTGCCTAGCTGCTATTATTATTTTGTGCAATGCTAGAGCCATTTCAGGACCAAAAAACCTTTACCTTATCTTCTTTTCTTTACGGCACAAACATATTCAAGCCTGGCCATTGTTTCCTTGAAATGGCAGAGCTCACTGATGACCTAAGTTGATTGAAGGTCAAAACCAAATATTTAATTCTGTTTGACATTGTAGGCTAATCAGTGGCAGCTTGTTCATGTGTATATGCATACCTTGGCGGATTGCTTGGATATTAACCACTGCTGTACTGACTCACTACCCAATTTATTTCAGGTACCAGTCCTGGACTCGTTCCAACCTGGGTGTGGCTGTTCAGTGCTTTTACCACCTTTTGTGCTTATGCTTTAGGTAAAGTACAATGGAATGATTCACACATCTGTCGTCTTCATTTAGTTTTATCTGCTAGTTGCTAGTGCTGATTCCAAAATGAGGAGTCATAATGGATAAATTATTCGTCTGTCTCCAAAACTGTTCTCTGAGATGAAACCAAACCAAACCAAAAGCAACCATAAGATTTAAAAATAAATACCAATTTTTAATGATATATTAGAGCTTCTATGACTATAGCTCTTACCTCTAAAGTTCAATTTTTTTTAGAGGACCAATAAAAATCATTACATAGCAGCAGTCATTGCTGTTGGGTTTCATAAAGATCTTTTGCACACAGCAGTGACATTCTGAGAAGGTACCTGACACTTGCATTAACAGAGAGTGCTTTCAAAGACAGAGAAAATAAAAGACAAAGCAGAGAACAAGGGAAATGAATGTAGCATTTTAACCTGTTAGCTACTTCAGTGCTCATGGTGTGTGTCAGGAGAGATGGTATCAGTGTGGTGACCAGCCTGAACTTCTTATAGAGATGAGGTGTCCTTTTTTTTTTCTCTTCTGTGGCTGCTTTTCTTCATAATACCTTTACATCATTTTCAGTTTTATATTCCATATTTACTTTTACAGCATACCAAGATAGTATTTCTAGGTCCTTTGCACCTTGCTGTGCAGTTTTGTGAAGCCACACATCAGTGAGTTCAGACGTAGCTGTGAACTGATGCACGTCTTGGAGTGACAGGGACATCAGATGGATGTCTTGCTTTCTCTTGCAAAGCTAACTCATTCCAAACTACAGCACGGTGCAGCAGAGCTCATTTTGGGGAGACTCAAGCTGGTATATTTACATGGACTACACTGCGCTGTGTAAACGTGTCATCTCTTTTGGAGCTGGTTCTTGTAAGATCCTGTGTTGCACAGTGTAGCCATATATTTGCGTGCCATACTTCAGATACTCAGGCTAGATACAAATGTGTTGTACATGTACGCTGCAGGGCTGGGCAAAGATGCTGGCCACTTTTGATATCAGACCCGTGCATGTAGACACATCTTCATTAACCCGGTGTATCCCATTGTGCATACATCTCTCTATATATTGTGAGTACCTTGGCATTTTATGTTCAAGTGGGAGTTTGTCACAAAATTATTTTGTCCAGAATTTCTTTGTACCATAAAACTCACTGGGACAACCATCACTTGAAGTTGATTACCAGTCAGATTTCCCTAACAGCTCTCTGTAATCATTATCAGAAGCAGCAGTTTCTTTTGTGAAAACCATTTGTTTTGTAACTGTAGGAAATGTCATGAAGTGGCTATTGTTTCATAAATAGGAATTCCATATTGGAGCTGTTATTGTATGACACCCCAGAAAGCTCTTTGGAAATTTAGCTTCTGAGGTTCTTAATGAAAATGTTATTTACCAGTGAAGCCTATAGTTCCTAATACTTGGAAGACAAGGAATATGATGTTGACAGTCAAAGCTATAATGAACTGATGTAGACGTAGATTTCTGTGTCTGCTGCCCAAGCCACTTTATGAAATATTTAGTCTCAGATTTAATTCTCCATGGCCAAAGTTTTCCCTTTGGAAGATTGCAAAGAGCCATAATAACTAACCAAATATGCAACTTAAATCTCTCTCAGCTTCTTTTTAATGACACAGTTAGTCTCTCCAAATTCCCTAGCATGCTGCTCTTTTTTCCCCTTTGTTAAGGTGGTTTGGTATATATTCCCTTTCCGTAAAACTGAATGCTTTTTAATTCCACTATTTAAAAGTTATATAAACTTTAATAGAACAGAAGATTTATGAACCTTCCTGAGACAAAATATAAGAGTTCTAAAGCAATGGAAGTGTGGGACAGCGTATGTCCACTAATGAACATACACTGTTATTGTCATGAATGATTTCAAACTGACAGCTAAAACAGAAAATATTTTTGAAATCTTGAAAAGCTAGTGAAACCACATGGAAAAAGTGGATAAAGATTTTGTGAAAATCCAGTTTTATGTATGTATTACAAAGTTCCAGTGTTTCTCTTTGTGTCCATTATAATTAGAAGTACTGTATTTCTTGACACTGTTATGAGTCTAAGAGTTTTTAATAAAATGTTCCTACAAAATGAAAACCATTGTTTCACTGTGATGTACATATTTTAGTATCTAATGTCAATATTCTTCTGTGACAACCTAAAATAATTTACGAATAGAGAAATCTTTTATCATCCTCATTTTAAAAAAAGAATTACCCCTATAACTGAATACTCTTTGACAGTGAATAGATGTTCTTGAAATATTAAAGACCATATAATGCTTAGGAATGTTTAGATACCTATTTGCTAGCTAAGTTTCAGAAGCATCCCTTGATAGACTAAAGAATTTCTAAATTTATAACACACTATTCAAGTAACCTCAAGCTTATACACAATTTTCTTTCTGCACATTTCAGTAAGATGCTGGTAATTCAATGGCAATGTTAATGGAGAGAGAATGTGGCTCTAGATGGGAGCAAGACATGTTTGAAATCCCCTATGAGATCTTTAATTTTTACAGTTCTGAGAACTGTCTCAAGAGATTTGTATTTGAGTTGAGGATATCTCACAGCTGTTTAGGTATTACAATAGGGAGATAGTCTAAATCTGTGACAAAATGAAATTCCGTGTTTTCCTGGTTTAGATCCCTGAAGTGTATTTACATTAAACAAAACCCAGAGTGCTGCCAAATAATCCAGAGAAGCAAGTAGCACTTGATCTAGAGCAGCTGTGGATTCTTTGGTCTCACTTTGCTGAATTGTCCCTTCAGTCAGTTATGGGTTAATAATGCTATCAACAGCTAATAATTGTTAGCTATAGTACCTTCCAAGTAACATAAAAAAAATATTCTCCATGTTATTACAGTAAGTAATTTGTAAGATTTGTTCTGCTTACTTTTTCTGAAGAGGTTCAACCTGCATATTTACACTTAACTCAAAGAAGAAACTACTTCTAAAACCCTCACCAGCATGGTCTCAGAGCAGAGGCTAAGGGCATGGTTTGACCACACAGCTAGGAAAAGTTACAGCTGCTAGACCTTCCTCCTTCTCCCTGCCTTCCCCACCACTCCTTGGAGTGCCACCTCCACTGCTTTTCGTACCCGTCACAGAGCCAGCTGTTCAGTGACCCAGAACCAGAAGAAAAGTTCATGTCTGGCTGTCTTTCCACCAGCTGAGCAAGCTGCTGGTCCTCCCCTGCTCAACGGCAATGACCTCTCAGATTGACTCAGGCCACACTGTCAAACCATATCTCAGAGTGAGATCCATTACAGTGTTTGGGCATCTTTCAAGCACTTAAGTGATCAGCACATAACTCAGCTTAACAGTAAGGTATTCTTGTATCCTAAGAGTTCAACCAAAAGGCTCTTTAAGATATCTTATGTAGGCATGCGCACAAATAAATTTTGTGAAATTGGCTCCATTTAACTGTTAGTCATTGAGGCATTTGGCATCAGGTAGCATAAATGCCTTAGTGCATCTACCCCACAAGCACTCTCTGTGCGTCTGAAGTCTCAGAGGGTCCACAACACCAGTGGATGGGTGTGCAGCCAAACGGACACTTTTCTGCACTTTCATTGAGAAAGCGCTGGTTGCACGGACTGACATGAAAGTGTGTTAAGGCCACTGGGGACAAGTAATTATGAGTGTCTTTCTAAAGCATGTAAGGATGGTGGCATTCAGAACTGAGCTAAGGCCAACGTTACATGAGAACTGAGGCAAATATTTTATGAGCAATCCTAACGTGTTGTTATTGAAAAGACTGTTGTGCTTCTGCTTGCTGTCATCAGTGTATTTTTCCCATGTTATACATAGTAGTGAAGTGTATGTAAATATATATATACATATATATGTACATATACATATATATATACATAGTGAACTCTATGTGAAGAAAGTTACTCCTCTTATTGTGCTCTAATTCTTTGTTTCTTTTCCTTTTATAACCCTTCCAGACTCCATAGATGGGAAACATGCTCGAAGGACTCAGTCCAGTAGTCCTCTGGGAGAACTATTTGACCACGGGCTGGATAGCTGGGCTACCTCCATTTTTGTGCTCTCTTTTTTTTCCGTCTGTTCCCGTGACAATGGGAAGACTGGAGTTTCTGTATATACAATGTATATATATTTAAGCATTGTCTTGTTTAACTTTATGTGTTCACACTGGGAGAAATATAACACGGGAGTTCTTTTTCTTCCTTGGGGATACGATCTAAGCCAAGTGGTAAGTATTTATCATTCCTGTTTTATTTTTATTTTTTTAACTATGTTAGTGTTTTCATAATATTACAGAAATAGAAAAATATAGCTCAAGGCAAATATATTTGGCCGAGAGTTTGAATGTGAAATAGCATAACCCTAGAAGTAATTCAGAAAAAATTCCTGCATTTGCAAAGAAGGGACATTCTCAAGCAAATTGTCAGCATCAGGGATTCATTGCCTTGCGGGAAAAAGAAAGACTTGCAGCAAGCCTAGCAGCCAGATGGCATGCGTGAGAACGTCATTTAACTGCATTTGATTTGTGAAGTTAACAAAAATTATTACGCTCTCTAAAGCCATAAGCAATTTTCCCACCAGTGCTAGTTTCTGAGGCGCTATGCGAATTAGTCCAAAAAGTGTTTATTAACAGTAATTATACAGTTACACATTATTAGACCTGACCGATTCTACCACCTCTTACATAGGATGTGGTAATGTAAATTGCATTGTACCTGTACAGGGAACACTAACTGTTGTCAGATGACTTCCACGGTTGTGAAAAAGTCATACTGTTGAGCTCTCTTCTTTGGGAAAGGTGTAAATAGCGTTCAGTAACACGAATAACATCTCAGTCCACAGCCAGTTCACAGGTGACTTCGTGCCTGGCTTACAGCCCCACCGCGGGGTGGGCCTCTTGCAACCGTGACCCTGCACAGATGAGGGGTAGCAGCAGTGGCAGTAGCGTCGTTGTGTTTGGTTTGGGGCTTGGGTTTGGGGGCTAACTAGCTTCTGAGATAGCCAGGCTCTTGCAGCCTGAAGAGCACACTCCCAGTCTTCTGAGCTTCCTGTCACAGGCATGAGATGAAAGGTACAGCCAGCTATACATAATTGAAAAGAAGTTTGACAGGCGTTCAAATATGTGTTTTAGTGGAAATATAGTATTTGAATTAATGGCTGCAGATGTACTGCTGTAAACATAATCAGAATCCAGTGGTTTGAGAACAACTCGGAGACGGTGGTCCAGCTGTGGTGCATCTGTTTCATCCCCTAGAAAATAGGTTCTGGGAGAAGAAGTTGGCTCAGGACTAAGACATTAGGCAGCCAGCTGGTCTGCAAGTTTCAGCCATATCTGCGTAAGGCTTCTTAGAGAAGTCCGTTCGGCCAGAGAGGAATGGCTGTGTTCATCCTGATTTCACTTGTTGCTTGAATGATCACATTAGATATATATGTGCATATTTAGAAAGCTCTTTTTGATTGCTGCAGCATCAGAACTGTATTAGTGGTTAAATGTGGGAGTGGGTATCAACTAATGGAGCAGTACTGTTAACTCTGCTGGTGCTTTGGGTGACCTAGGCCTCTGCGACAGCTTTCCCATCTGGGAAATAATGGTAATAACACTTCCCTGCCTCACAGATTTGTGGTGGGGCTTAATTTCAGTTAAGTTTGTAAACTGTTTTGGTTAACTTGGATGCAAGGTGCTAACAAGTATTATTTCCTGTTCCCCTTTGATGCTGAATTGCTGTCCTGTATTCTTTCTTTCTAGTAACTTCTGTGATGATTTTTTTACAGTCAAAATGATAAGCATACAAATGTAAGGATTTTTTTTAATGCTTTATAGCACTATTATCAACAGTGGTGGTCTATAAGTCAATTTTCCCATCTGTAAAAATTAGCTTTTGTAGTTGTGGCTGTATGTGAACAGAAAAAGAAGATATAACTTGTAGATCAAGGTAGCATTTTATTCATTAGTACAAAATAAATACTATGCACACCAGAAAGCCCATACATATTTTTTTCCAGCTGTACTAAGTAGTCTGGTAAAAGATCTTAATTCTCCCCCAGACATTGTCTTGGTCTTGTTTTTCATGTTTTGTAAACCAATTCAGTGATGTCATATGATGGGTGCACTAATAAAGGTAGCTCTTAATCTCCAGCTACTTGGAGAGGATACTGAGGACATTACCAAATGGCTAATGATAATAACAAAGATGATGTTACCCTTGCATTTTTTTTTTCTTTTTTGTTTGTTTTCCCCACCACTTCTCCACCAGACATTGCCACAGTCGCATGCAGAGGAAGAGGGCGAGGAAGCACTCGCAGGCTGCTTTCAGGCTGATACCAGGCATTTAGCTCATGATCTCCATGGCATTCCTAGCCAGACTGCTGCACAAATGCACCTCAGTGCTCTGTCTTAAATAATCTCACTGGCGTTATGATGCTACTGCATTGGCATGCCAGACATTCAGGTGGTCTAGTCCCCTACTTCTGTTTTTAAAATGTACGGCATCCAGGAACTTTGGACTTCATTATCATCACAAAGCTCCAGAAATACTGTAATTAATGTAAGTGTGCAGATAAGTAACTGTTGACCTTAATGAAAACTTAACTGGCACATAGCTTCCCAGGACACTGCTGCTGAGTCAGCTCCATTGTATATAAACACAGACAGCCCTCTGACCGGCTCTGTGTTAACTGTGGTATTAAAAGAGCTCTTGTTCATCGGGAAAAATACCTCATTATGAATAGAGAAATTTGTGGGACTTATGCAGATCACATTTTTCTACAACTTGATGACTCGTCAGAACTGGTAACCTAATTACGATAGTTGGGCTGTAGTTGGCACTCCAGTTAGCTTTGATGACAGCAGAAAGCCATTTATAGGAAGCTGTGGCATGTAAACTTGAAAAATGGCTGTGATAAGTCTGAAAGAGAGTCGGTCAGAGGACTGCTGTGTTTGTGGGCCCAGCATCAAGGAGGAGGCGTCTGCAGCAGTGGGAGCTCTTCCCCGCTCCCCTCCCTCCAGCACAAAGCTGTTTGTGCTTACTCTTCTGCAGGCACAGATGCGGAAGAGCTGCTTCCTGATACTGTACCATCCAGACAATTTTTGGTACGTTTTCAAGTGAGCACACCTATTGGAAACCCCCAAAGTCATGGGCTGAAGACAAGGCTAAAAAAGAAACACCGGGACCTTTCTGTGAGAAATTATCTCAGATACATTTTGTGGAAATGATGATCGCATTTTTCTTTGGTCACAAGCCCAACCAAAGAAAGCTAATACCTGCAAATTAAGTTTCTTGGAGAAAAAAGGAGAGTGCTTTCCTGAGAAATGACAATTTTGGGCTTCCTGCCATATGTTAATTTTTACAGACATTCCCTTGGTTATTTAAAAATGTATTTTCCTCTGAAAATATAATTCTGCTGTGGCTTTCTATAAGCCACTGCAGTTGAGTTCATGGAAGAGGAGCAGAGTATTCATTTTTCCTTAATATTATGTCATTGATACCGCTGCTGACATCAGCACTGTAAGCTTTACACCTGCCTTGAGTGTAACAGGGACATACCCTTCATTTTCCTAAATAACAGTTTAAAAGGGAAAATAAGAACCATGTGAGAACTGCAGTGACCCAGATGGCTTGCACGTTTCCTCCTCTCATTATTCCCAGCCAAGAGGGCAAGCTGGAAAAAAAAAAGCAGGAAGGCACAAGCAGCAATGTGAAAGGAAGCAGGCAGCTCTCTCCAGCACGGCCCTGTCGCTGCCAGGAATGGACGGCCAGAAACTCTGGTATGGTATTATGTACGGTAGGGACTGATGGCATGGACACAAGCCCCAGGTTTTCAGTCTGAGGTGCTTCCTGCCCAGGTCCTATGTTTGCCTGCCTGCCTGGGACAGTCCCACAAAGAGTCCCGGTGAGAAAACTCTGCTTGCCCTGAAACTCCAAATAAATGAAGTGTACAACACAGGTGGCAATGCCAACATTGTAGAACTTACTTTTGTCCTTCCTTTCAGTATCTGTCAAAACACAGGAAGGAGATTTTTGGATGCCACATACCAGATATTCCTTTGACAAGTTCGCAAAACTTATGCTGGCGTATTTTCCATATCCCTTTTTCCTGGGAAGTAGTGTGGCAGCCAGTGTTTCAGAAATCGACAAAGAAATCCAGAGCAACGCACTTCACAGGTTTTAAAAACGTCTATCTCCTTTGAGGGACAAAACAAAGTCTATTAAAAAATATAAATAAAGATGTAAATCTGTCATTCTTTGGTTGCGTTGTCAGAATTCAGCATCTTTTTATTTCAGTTTAAAAAAAAACGTTCACTTTCAGAGTTTTTCTGAGAAAAATTTAAGTGTCTGTGTGCCTTGTGAAGAAATAGTATTTATCATTATTTAGTTTAAAGGTAGGAGTGCGCTGGAGTGGTACAAGTGGGAGAGCTGATACTGGTGCAGAAGCAATGCTGCCCAAGCCATAGTGGGCTGCTTCCAGCTGCCTCACCGCACCGCTGGAAACGGAGCATTAAAACCCATACTACTTTATTTATGTGACAGTTAACAGAAGAATCTTTGCTGAAGTATACCACGGCTTCAAAAAAATAAAAAATAAAAAAAATAAACAGTTAAATTTTGTTAAAAGGACCAGCACAGCTTCCCCTCCTGCCTGGGTCCCTTAGGAGAAGGCTGAGGCACCGGCGCGGGGGAGACGCGAGGAGCAGGATGTGGCTCCTGCTCCAGGGTGCTGCGAGGTTTTGTAGGAGCAAGGCGACGTCAGGGGGAAAGCCTACGGCCTGCGTCAGATTGTGTCATTCTTAACCCCTTGATTATGATTCCACGCAAATGCCTCTTGGTCAATTAATCTTCGCATGCCTTTCGTTGTTTACCTACCGCGTATTGCATGTGGAGATGCAAAACGAGCTTCTTTCAGACATACAAGCAACTATTTTTATAGGATAATTTTTGCCACCTTTAACTATTTATTGAAAGAAAAACACTGGAAAAAAATAAAATGGAAAAATTTCACATCATGCTAAAGATAACTCCTATTGAAATCGCTTGTAGGAAATTGTTAATTTTTACTCTTTTAGGAAAATGTCATATTTATATTCAGCGGAAGAAACAAACTTGCATTTTAAATGACTTTGCTCCCTAGCTGTTCAGTTTGAGTACTGTGTTAATGGAAAGCATTTCAAGACATGAACAATTAATATTATTGTAATATGCTAATGAAAATGAATATGACAGTAAAATTAATATCATTTTTTGTGGAATCATAAAAATTTAAAAGCATAGCCAGTGTGTTTTAAAAAATTATGAGAAAATGATTTTTCTTGTGTAGTACAACATGCAGCATACTCTTTGAGCCCGTGTGCAAAACACATTAACCTACAAATTAATGCCATCTATTTTCAGATTTTTGTCTGCATTAAGTATTATTGCCTCATAGATGAGGCCTTCACAAACCAAAAATTGGCCTCGTCAGATGCTGCAGAATCCAATATTGTATACGTCTGACACTCACTTGCAATACCATCCTTACTTGTGTTATTTAATTTGGATTTCATTTTGCAAAATGTTGTAATTATGTTTACTTGCTAAAGACTAGCTTTATATCTGAAAAGTACTAAATCCAATCAATGCCAGAGATGTGAATGAAAAAACCTGGCCCTCTTTTCTTAAGTAGAATTGTTCAGTTGCACTTAGGAACACTGCTTTACATTTTAATTATTGTTATTATTATTATTTTTACCAGTAGTGCCTTTTAAAACAGTCTCGAGTTTATACAGCTTATCAACACACTTAGCTTTTGTCTAATAATTTTGACAGTCTTCAATTTTTGCTAATACAGCTTAGAACAAGGGACACAGCCAGTTTCTCTTCTCCCCAGCTTCCTAAAGTCCTAAGGTCAGTGAGAGTGCCACAGTTAAGTCAAAGGGGTTATTCTTACTGATTTCAGCGATACCAGGGTCTCACTTACAATTCCCTAAAAAACAAAACACCAAAGAATTGAAGCCAGAGTGTTTCTCATATACAACATCTGTTAAATGAGAGACAATCTCAGCCTGTGAGCGCTGAATCACCAAATCCCAAGGCACGGGGATTCCCCAGAGAGCCCGTTGCGTCAATGCTCCTGTTCCTAGAGGTGTGCTGACATCTGACAGTGATACTCATGAATGTACTGCCAAAAATACTGACTGTAATAGTGGATAATACTGAAGTTCCTCTTTCATCACTTGCCAAAAATATCTGTTCAGAATTCAACGTGTGAGGGTAAATTCAGGCTCTGTGAAAGCCAGTTGGAGTTTTGCCCTCAACTCTGATGGGGCCAGGAATCCAACCGTCATGTCTTATGGATAACATAATGCAGTTTCTTTAGGAAGCCAAATGTTAGCTCTGTTGTAGTCGGTTGTAAAACCCATTGTACACATCCTTCATTTAGACCAAAATTTCTTCAATGGCCTAAGATATGACTTTCGTACTAATGCCTACTCTTCTCCATTGCAGATCTCTTGCTTGTTCTTGCACAGGCAATTCATTCATGCAGTCCTGCAATGCCCCCTTCAAGCAAATTCTTTAGAAGTTATGTAATGGTAGGGCAAGAATCTTGAATTTAGATACAGAGAAGTAAGTGAAGTCAAATATAGCGATATCTGAATGTAGTAGGAAGTTTAATCAACAGCAGTGTTCTGCTACTAATCTGTGATCTTAGCCTGTTATCTAGAAAAAGGAGTTTTGTGTACCTTTGAATTAAAGCAGTTAGCTTAATTTAGAAGACTGGAAGTGTGTTTGTCAAAGTTAAAAATGAAGAAACCTATAATCTAGTAAAAACTGAGTATTTAAAGAAACTAATGAAAAAAAAAATAGTAAAATCTATCATATGGTAAGGCTGGAAAATATTTGTGGTCCCAGAGTGAGAAGCTCTATTGAATGGTAAAAAGTAAAAGTTACCAAATGTTACCTGGGAATAAATAAATGAATACCCAGTCTTCTAAATGGCATTGTAATTAACATGGCTGTTTTGACTTAGAGCTGAAGTGAATGCTCACAATTTGTTGTTAATCCAAGTCGAGAATAGTTCAGGAACTTGACCCACGCAGCATATAACATGCAGCCCCTCAATGAGTGGTTTGGCAAGGCTGCCAACAGCCAAAACCCAAAGAAGCAAGAGCAGGAGTGGGGCGAGAAGCCACAGCAGATGGTGCCCTCACCAGACAGGTGGCCTGGGCCAAGCGAGGGAAGGGGTATTGAGGGAGAGGGAGGTCACTGAGGGGATGGCATCAAGGGCAAAGCAGCATGGGAACTGCTGCATCATGCTCAGTGCTGTGGCTGCGGGTTGCACAGCTGAAATGGTGGAACTGTGTCAAATTTGTGCCGTAAGCCTTCAGTAGCCAGTGGGGCTACAACTCATACAGTGGGTATGAAAGCTATAGCTATAGGAGCTATAGGGTTTTGGCTGCATTAAGATTTCTGACGTCACCTGGCTCTCAAAATTAACTCTCAATAGAGAGTAGAAACTACATTTACGTCATTACTGAAACTGGTGCTACTTAAGCATGTTAAGCTTGAGGCTTGTGTATGAGTCCTTTCAGTCTTAATGAAGTTTGACTACTTATTTCTTTTTGTGTCCTGTAATGATGTTATCTGTCCAACAAATCAGGGAAGATTTCAGCTCCCTACTCTTCCTTTGATTTCTTCACATTCAATGGAATTTTGTGATTATTTCAGGTGAATTTAAATTTTTTCCCCCCTCGCAGTTATTTTGATATGATTAGTTCGGGGTGCTGAGCTGCAAATATAATCCTATCAATTTTTGGGAAGTTGCTTGCTTACTGTATTTCATACTTTTAAATAATTTTATTGGTTACTCTGAATGTTGCCTCACTACTTAGAAGTAATTGTTTTGCAATGGCAGCATAGGGTCCTGTAATGCAGAGACACTTGCATTTGTACTAAGATGATTAGTGAAATTCTGTGCCGTTAGAAGTAAAGGGTTAAAAATACTTTATCCTTTTTCTATAGGTATTAATAACAGCATATCTGCTCACTGGTGTCGTTGGTGTGGAAGTTTGGCAGAAGCCTTTCCTGTTTGGTTATTACATTACAGATGTATTAGTAATCTTGCTTATAGGTAAGTGTCTGGATCCATGGAAAACTTTACTGTTTTTTAATTATTTTGATTAGATGATTCTTATATTTCCTTTGTAATTTCTTTTTCCTTTTGTAATTGCTGGCTGGTCCAAAACCTACGTGAATAGAGGTGATTATTAGGGTTAATACTGGAAAACTTTAAGCCAGCAGATCATTATGGAAACATTTTTTCCTCCCTGAATTTGTTGTACACAAATAATAAAAAAATGTTCCTTAGTTACATGTGCAGATCGATGCGCCGTACTGACTGTTTTTCAAATTCTCAGGAATTTCTAAAGTCACTCAGGTAAAAAGTTGTTCACATTTATATATGGTATAAGATTAATGTTTTGGCCTGTAGCACAACACTACGATCCAAAACATTATGGATAGAAGGAAGAAAGGTATTATTTAAATAACGTTAGGAAGCACGGCTGTAAATCTTAAGATCCTAGATGATTTCTAGGGTCTTTTTTAGAAGTACTTTCAGACCAGAAGTGATGCATTTTTCATACACAGCAATGGCCTATTTGCTCATTTCTTGATACTGTCAGTGTAGTTTGAAATAAGCATTGAGCATCTTTCAACTGCTATAGCCAGACTGAGAACAAAAAGAGTTAAATTTCAATGAGCTAAAACCACTGTAGTCTTAGCTAAAAAGGTGTGCATGTGAAATGGCTTCAATGTGTTGCTTGGAAGGTGAAGAAATTAGGATATATATTTAGAGATTTTTATATGAACATACAGATTATGACAAGAGGGCACCAAAAAAGTGTTTGGCACAGACAGGATAAATAGAAATGTCTTCAGGCCTTGAGCCAAATAAAGGACTTGGATAAAGGTGTTTGCCCGACACCGACTCTAGCTAGGAGCTACCTGAGCTTTTTTTCCTGGGGGCACTCTGAAGCCCCTGCATTTACACAGGTTCTCTTCACCTTTCCCGCAGAGGTGTTTGCAGCAGATACTGTGCCCCTCTCAGTGGTGCTTACCAGAGTTCACAGGTTTGGAAGGGCTCTTTGCAACCCCCCTGTGCTCAGGCTTTGCTTTCTGTTAGCAGTGTCTACAAGGACGTGTTCTTGACAGTCCTTTGTGCTCTAGCCTGATGATAAAATTGACCGTCTGTGACCAAGGTTGAGCAGTCTTTTTATTTGTCGGGCCTGTTTTGTGCGCTCTGTGGAAAAGAAAGAAAGGAAAGGGAAAAATCAGTGGCTGCCCTTTCAGCGGGCAACGAATGACTAAGCCTGCCCGAGGCATAGCTAGGAAATGCCCTCTGGTGGCTGGTGGGAGCGATGTGTGCTCTGGAGGGTGAGCTGCGGGTCCCAGGTGGATGGGTGCTGGCTTGCAAGTGGGACATGTGCCGGTGGTGGCTGCCAGCATGGACCAGCCCGCTGAGCACCCTCCTCCGCGCCTGCACATCGTTTCGGCTGTGCTTGCCGTCAAGGCACACGACAGCCAGTTCAGTGAGCCAACAGATGACTCCCCTTGCGCTTGGGAAGTCATGGGTGAAGGTTTCATTCAAACTAGCCAACATATTAGGAAGATTTGTGCTAGGAAAGCACATCGGTGTGATGAAATCTGCAGAAGTGAGCATGATTAAAGATGCTCTATTGCAAAGCAAAGTTTGATGGAATAGTCCTTTGGAGTTAGAAAGAAGCACTGCTTGTGTCTGATGTGGTATGCTCGCATGAGTGGATCCATAACCAGAGAACTGAGTACTTCTTCCGTCATTGTCCCAAGCAGAGTAGACATAACTAAGAGCCAAAAAAAAAAATCTTTAAAAACATTGTCTCTTACACACTATCTATAATGCCATTTAACAGAGCAACTTTTGCAGCTTAATTAAAGCAAAATATGGGTTTAAAGTATGCAAGAAATGATCTTGGTTGGCTATACATTACCCAGTTTACACGGTGCTTAGTAATTTTCTTAAAAACAAACACTAGGTTTAAATATTAAAAAAGTACCATCCTTCCACTTAGGATCATGCTGATCCAGAAAGGACTTCAACTTCATCACAGGTTTGAATCTCGGTTCAGTGATTAAAGTATTTATCATTGGATAACCTGTGTGCAGCAAGTACGGATATATAAAGTTTTTAGAAGCTTGCAGTAAATAGGACCCCGCTGTGACTGCTGAAAAAGTATCAGTCTAGCCTACGCCAAGGGCTGAGCAAGCAGGAAGATTAAATTATTTTCTCCCTTACAGAGGCTGCAGCAAGCATGCCTTGCTCACTCAGACCTGCCTGTTGCAGGGAGCCCACTCTCCAGCATGCTCGGTTAAATGCCTTTGTGGCTACTCAAAAACCAGAGTGATGCAGTAGAGCCTCAGATGCTTTTTATGAGTTTGTTTCCCAGGACCCTGAGAGGAGCCATTAAACTGTAACTGGCTGTCCTTAACCATCTGATGGCATTTAAGAGCCACTAGTGTTCAGTCTAACAATGGACCTATATGTCTGCCTCATCAATACTTGGCGAAGCACATGCCTGTAGTTCCGTGCTTTTACTGTTCTGTGCACAACAGGAGTTCAACTGCTGAGCTGTCACTTTTCCGAGAACAGCTGGGCTTTAGCTAGTACCTTTTATAGTGGGAAGAAATCCAAACGAGAAGCACAAGAGTGGAGTTTTTCAGATGTCTTTCCTGGAGTTTCTGGGGAAAAAAAAAAAAAAGTCCACATATAACCTGCAGATGAACTCTGCTCCAAGCACATCCTCGGTGGAAGCTGTGGTATCACCAGGTGACACTCACTCACTAAAAATGGAATTTTTATCAGATGCCAGAACACACAAAGATATACATAAAAACCGCAGCAATACTGGTGTTTAGATTAGATGTTTTAGGAAAACCTCCCAAGAGAGAGCTTTATGTATGTCCCTGGGAACTGTCTAGCACACTGTGAACACCTGAAAGAAGGTCAAGTCATGGGCTGCTGAAGAGTGCCCTTGGAGGACTCCCGTGTGAAGCTGAGAAACTTCTGCATAGTATTTTAAGGGCGTTCTTCTGCTATCTAGCAAACAGGCAGCTCTCATTTTCGCAGGCAGTGAATTGCAATTCCATCCTGAAGCTTCAGTCCTTAAGCCCCCTAACACACACCTAGCTAAACATCAAACAAAATAAATAAGGCTGTTTTTCTATTTCCAGAGCATGTTATCCAGGCTTCTGGACAGATTTTTTCTTTTTCCTGTTAGCATGAAAGTAGCCAGACCTTTCTAAAGGTATGTGCCTGTGTGCTCAGCTGGAACTAATTACTTCTGCTCTCAGCAAGGCTTTTGTGGATGACACTCCAAAAGCCCTGTTGGGATTTAACCACTACTGTCCCTTAGCGTTATCTGGCTAACTAGGGTCTCTTCAAAGGGCACCACTGGGGTGAGAACTATCACTTATTTTTGCCCCTCCAGGATGCCCCAAATATCTAGCATTCCATGTCACTGTATTATCAGGTTGAGAGCAATATAAAATATTTACAATAAGCATTTTAAAATAGTCAATTCCCCACATACAGTCAATTCCCCACATACAATCTAGTACCACAAATGATGCCAAAAGATGCTACATATTTCATAAGGGAGATTTTCATTGACAGGTAAACATCAGTAGTTTAGGGAGCAGCATTACTAATTGATCACGGTTTCTGTCTCACAATGCAATTAAATGACATGTAATAGGTGTGTGTTCTCAGTGAAGCTTTTTCATACTCGAGACACACATACCACGTCTCTATGGGTTGGATTTTATAATGTCTAATAAAATTTGAGTTCAGGCTGCAATCTTCTCACTGGAGACATTCATATACCTTTTTTCCTCTACCCGACTGTTTATTTCCATGCAATTTACCAGGAAATTTCTTTCAATCTATTAAATTTGTTCAGAATTGACCGGAGGGCTCAGAAGTTATGGTGGGATGCACATGAACAGGCAACGTATTATCAGTCACGTCAGCTTCATTCCATAGGAAGCCAGGTTGGAAAAATGACTCCTGGATGGACAGAAAGGTTCCTGCTCCTTCTCAGTATTAACTGCCACCACAAAAATATGCTTTGTGGTTGAAGGACCACTAGAGCATAGAGTGGTTAGGTTGTGCTTCATCAGTGTGTGGCACATGGGGCAGGCAGTTCTGTAATCCAGACCCAGTGGCACATTTGAGTCTACTCTATCTGGTCAGTAGTGCCCAGATCCAGCTAGTGAAGCTCGTGGCAAAGCTGACACAAATTTTCAAAGTACAGGTTTGAACATGAAATGTGAACGGAGTACTAACAGCTGTCAGGGATCAGAAACTTGAACTTTCTTTTAGAGATGGGGCCAAAGTATTTAGAGTTTTTTCCTATGATGTGTACTGGATTGGGTTCTGTACAGACTTCTGCAAGGAGCATCTGTGCCTTGAGGTGCACTCATTTTCTGAGCTACTTACGTATATGAAAAGGGGAATAAGTACGTAAATGAAAACATAACAGCAGCAAAAAACTAATGGTCAGACCAAGCCACAACATTTGAAACATGCCAAGTAGTTGAATTTTGTAATACTGAGAAAACAGTTATCCATCTAAAACAGTGCCTTGTTCTTAAATAGTCCTATATCGTATGTATTGCAGGAGGACACAGAAGTCCACGCAGTTGGCAATTATACAACAGTCTGCCCTTTCTTCAATGTCATTAAATGTTTGGAAGGCCGTGGTTAAACGACCATCGTCTGACATGCACATGTCTTTGGTTAAGAATGGACTTTTTTTTTGTCTGTGTCAGTGTTAAAGTTGAAACGTACCTGTTATTTTATTCATTTGAATATAACTCAAAGTCTTTCAGGTGAATCCTTAATGAGACTTTATCCCCATAAATCCATTCAGTGGATCTGCACCAGAGCAGGCAGGCAGATTTCTTTTGGCTGGCGCAGTCTGGACGTGGTCCTCTACCTCTGCTCTAGGGAGCAGCTGCAGCAAGGCACCTTGCTCTCCCATAGAAAACTGATGATCCTGTGAGCCTTGATAAGCAATGCAAAGTACTGATCAAAACATCAACTTAAATGCACTTCTGATGGTGAAAGGAATTTTTCTTTTTCTTATTTATATATATTACTTATTAATGTTTTCTGCTTCGTGCCAATAAGTCATTCTCTAGTGTTTTCCTATAGTTCCCATTGTGAAGTAGCTGATCGTTCTGCCTCGCTGGTGGACAGTTAAGTGATTAAACATTAATTGATATGTTTTCAACATGTTACCACTCCTCCAGGCCCTGACTAGCCTTGTTTTAAAAGTGTAGTTAACATGAGTTGGCTTCTACTTGTCTGTCACCAATTTAACATTTATTAAAGTATTGTTGTGACAGATTGTACAAGGCTTGCTTGAAGTAAAGGGTGTGAAATACTCACCTGTCACTCAAGATCTATATAAAAAGCAATGAAGTTCATATTTGGAGTAACCCACCCGAAACAGTCAGAACAATAACCCAGAAAACAAGAGTGCTGGGGGCAGGTGACAGAGTAGTTCACAGGATGCAGATCACAGGTGGGAGTGGGATTGATGGTGTTGACCCCATAATGGTGATTGCAATGATGGTCATTTCACAGGCAGTGAGAGCCCCATAAGAAAGTCAAATAAGGGGGCTCACCTGTCAGAGCCCTTCTGGAAGCCAGCCTTGGATTTTCAGCTAAGGGCACCATGTCTCAGGTGTTCAGTTCTTGCTGTACTCAGAGAGTTAAGTGTACATGGTTTGTAAACAGGACTACATCAAAGCAGCAGCTACAGCCATTAACTACTTTCTCAGTCTGTACTAAATCCCTCCAAACGTTAATTGTTAGCTTGCAGCTTACTTCAAAGAGATAAATACAGTGTGGTCTTGGAGTTTGAAAATAAGTTATAAAATTAGCAAGCATGATAAATGCATCCCTTTACAGTCCTTATACTCAAGAATTGTCTTAGATGCTAAACATCCAAAACATTCAAAACATACAACAACTTTGTGCATGAACACAGTGCTCGTGTTTACACAGTGCTCTTAATCCATGTAAAATCATTTCATAGCATGTAGATGTGTTCAGGTGTATTTTTCATCTGTCCTTAAATTGCTTAATGTATTTAGACTTTACAGGCTCAATTAAGTCTGGAAATTGTATATTTATTTTCTAAGAGTGTTTTTCAATTACTAAGTGGTTCTAAGATTGCCATTTTATATAATAATAAAATGTAATTTTATAGCTACTGGACAGCTCAATATGCAATCATCTGTTTGCACAACCCATTAAGGAGTTGTCTTCTCAAGAAATGCCTGGGAAAATCACACAGTTCCACAAAAAGCTGCTGCTCCAGTTATAAATACTTCTGAATGTTCACCTTCAGGCGAACAGGCACTGATCAGTGTGCTAAACATTCAGTTGTTAAGATTTTTTCACATGTCTAGCTGCTCTAAATGTGGAAGACCCTCAGAAAAAATGTGGAAAAAATATATAAAGATTTTTACAAGCTAATATTGATGCCTAAATATTTTTATCTTAATTTTTTTGTGTAGTGGAAAAGGAAGGTAAATGACATGTTTGGCATTCCATTTCTTTAAAGCAAGCATTGACTATGATGAATTATTAACCTAGACAAATATGGGATATTTAAGAAAAATAGGGGAGGGTGATGGTATTTAATTTCTAGGCTGAAATGTAACTACAATTGTTAAAGAGTTTTTATTGAGTTAAACTTCTGCAATATGCCTCCAAAATGGGAGGCAGTTTCACTGCTCTGGGAATTCTGTTTCTGGGGGACGACAGGGGGGATGGAAAGGTACCCATCTGAAACAACTTATAATAAGAAAGGTGTGGAGAAGATAAACAGCTAAGACAAGCATTGCTCTTCCTTTCAAGCACCATAATTTGGTAAAAATAGTGTTTTAGCTGTCCTGCCTACCTACTTAGAATTGCTTTTTATTTAGCATTGTTTAAAATCTGTGTAGTTTGGTGTATTCAGGAACCCATTTACCTGAGATAGGCTTCAAGCTTTGCCTGAAAGCCAGCTTAGGCCTCTTTTGTTGGCTACTGAGAGAGCGTTTTCTAGAACTGACAGCAGTGCCAGCAGTTCATTTCTGGACTTACCCTCCCTTTCTCTGCAACAAGCATGTCGGCGCTTTGCAGGTACAGCAGCCACAGCAAGTAACTGCATCGTGCCGTGGCGAGATAGCCTTGCAGTCTGCCGATCTTCAGCAGGCTCTGGGGCATGGTTTAAGATGCCCTCTTGTAACTAAACTTAAATACATTACTGCCAGTCCAGACTAACACAGCGGTCAAATGTGCAATGCTATCCATCACATGCTAACTTTTTTTTTTTTTAATTTGCTCAGAAATATCACACTAACTAACGTCTTACAGTTTTGGAATTGAATTTGTAAGCACCACATGAAATCTAAAGTTGTCACTACAATTGATGGGAATTTGAACTTTTTGGTCCTTTTTACACATATATGTATGTGTATGTGTGTGTTTGTGTGTATCTGTGTATGTTTATAGATATATAAATCTATATACATATATATACACCTATTTGGAAAACAAGATATGCCTTTATTTCTGACCTATCTGTAATCCTGAATTCCGGAATGCATTGTTGTTTTTGTTGTTGTTTTTTAATAGGGACAAAATAATTCCTGATAAAGAGCTTTGCAAAGGCTTATTTCTCTGAAAAGCGAGTCAAGATAGTGCAAGGCTCAGGACTGAGCATAGGATTGTACCTAAATCCTAGGATTTGGGCTTGATACTTTCAGCCTAGCGTGACACAAGAATTCCCTGTGTGTATCTGTGCCACCCATCTGTGCTTTAGTATTTCTGCCCTTAGAGCAGAGCTGTTTTGTTACTGTTGGGCTTCAGGATTTAAGTGAGCTGGGGAAAATATTAAAAGCAAAATTAAAAAATACTGCAACAGTAGTGATACTTTTAGTAAACACCTGAGGACTTCTATTTTCTGTAATGTGTTAAAAACTTCTAATGCACTAAACTTGATTTTTTTTTTTTATGATTTTAAAATAAAATAGCCCATGAAAAAAAAGAAGAAAAAAAGCACCAACACCATCCCTTGGGCAGTGCTAAGGTGGCTGAGCGCCAGAGGGACAGCCTGGTGGCTTTCCAGGCTGCACCTTTTGTTCCCTGGACCAGCAGGGAAAGGCAGCAATGTGGAAGCAGCAGTTTAGCTCCTGGGCACAAAGGGCTCCTTAATGCCAATTAAAAAGCAGACTTAATGACTACCAAAAGCAGCCCCCAAGCCAGGCCTCCTTAGCTAAAAAAAGATGGGGAAAGCAACATGTTGTAGGAAATGATGGAATTTTGAAAATCCCATAAGAAACAGGGGAACACCCTTTGCCTTCCCTACCGCATCCTCAGCTCTTGCTCTGTTAAAGGGAAGCTGCCCAAAAATACAGAGGAGTAACTGGTGTAACTGTCCCGTTCTGAAAGCGACTTTTAGCTAGCTTGGGGATTGTTTGTGGTCAGCATGTTATTTCTAACTAAAATGGCACTTCATAAAAATAACAAATTGTTGGCAACCATTGGTCTTTGAATTCTATTTCTAGTTCCAGTCTCTATTTCTGTTCCTCTTGGTTGCTTTTCTCCTAACAAATCAAACTTCAGGATTGCAGCAGGAAATTTAGATTTAACCTCAAGAGTCAATGTTTTGTCTCATGTCTGCTCTAATGTGATGCAGATGTTGGAACTGCTGTATGTAACTCAAGATTTTATTGAACTAGCCCTCCCTGCCTAATAGAAAACATAGCTAACTGTAGTGCACATTAAACACAAATAATTCTGAAGGCACTAAGCTTGTGAATTTTATAAATATATTTACAAAATACTTGGGCTGTTACTTCAATTGCGCAGCCTTCTGTTGTTTGATACAGAGTTTCTGCAAAGGTGAAGAAGCAGAGCTCTTTATCTTATCTGTTTTAAGAAGCAACAACAAGTAAACACATGAAAATGCAATACCTGAAATTATTTACTGGCTGGACATTGTTTTTCCAATTCCGTGTTTCTTCCTCTTTAAAATATAATCAGAAAGACAGAGGAAAGAGAGTATCTGTTGCATCCCTTTTTATGTCTTGTTTTCCAGCAATCCCAATTTCCACTGTTCCTGCTCTTTTAGTTTTCCTTCTCTTGAGTTGCCACTGTGGCCGTGCTGAGGACTTAGATAGGTCTTTGATGAGGACAGAACATTAAACACTGACATTTCTTGAGACTCTACTATGCCATGTTGGCCACAATACAAAGTAATGTGAAATAGTTCTTTCCTGTGTATGTTCTTACTGCCTCTTAATTTGCATTATTTATAATAACGAGATAAAATTTTGCTGTACTGACTCTACACTGCATTTCTTAAATGAGATTTTTAAAGGTAAAAACAGGAAGTTTACAACATTGGAGAGCTGTTCTTCCCCATATCAAAATATTAATTATGTATGCATTTATTGCTCCCTTAATAATCCTCATGCGTTATAATATAAAAGCCAGGCAGAAATATGCTACATAGAGCAATCTCCAAGCAGCAAACAGACCAGGTAGAGGCACTTGATGCACAGAAAGCAGAAAAACCAAAACCAAAACCAACGAGCTCTGCAGGGAAACACATAGAAAATGAGTGTCACAGATTAAAGAGGGGTTGTATATGTTCTCACCCAGTTAGGCTGACTAAAATTGTTGCCTTTTAAAAAAAAACCTTGAATGCCCACTTCTTGCTGGAGTCCTTCTTTGTCCCTTGGATGGACCGATGTACCATGTGGGGGGTGTTGCACGGGGTACCAGTGGGTCTTCAGCCAGCTCCAGGGCTCTCAGCAGCTGCAATGCAGAGAGACACAGAGTTAACAAAGGCAAATTCCTTGTCCTTTGTCAGTTAAAGCTGAGCTCCAGAAAGGTCACAGCTGTATTTAAAAAAAAAAAAAAAATCATCCAAATGATGGCTGTATCATGAAAATTAATTCACTTACACCATTGTCTCAGCAAAGCAGCTCATTACTTGAATCTCAGTATATTGAACTATAAACCTATTATTTCCCCACTAATGTGGGCAGCACTGTTGGAGGTTAATTGTCCGTATATATTCCATTGGAAAGCTTTTGGTGTCAGACTTGTCTCTTTCTACATGAACAGAGAGCAGCTCATGCAAAATGGGGCTGTGATCTTTCTTGGGTCCAGCAGAGGAACCTGTATTACAAATAACTGATCCTACTGACTCGTTACATTTTAATTTTTAAAAATCTTCCAGCTATTGTCACTCATTACACAAGAAAATCTGTATCAGCAACTACTTCTAGCAGCTAATTCTTGGAAAAATAAGGAAGGTTATATTTTCGCCTAAAGCCTCCAAATGCTGTTTGCATCCTGTAATGAGTACTGGAATACTGAGCCATTTCTAAAAAGGCTCACTAGCTCTGTTATCATATGAGAGACTGTGAGGTTGTCAATGTAGCATGACTATAAATCATAGCATATGAATCTTTTTTTTTCTTCCAGGCTTCAGTTTACTTCTTTCATTTCCACAAACACTATACAACATTCACAGGTAAGCAAATTAACATTATATAAGTTCTACCCCCTCCCATTTAATTCTGTGTATTTAATTGTTTCCTTACACGAGAAATAAATGTTATCTTTAATCCAGATGCTGTCCTGAGAATGTACTGTAGGTTTTTCTGGTCAGCTTTCAGCATCTGACTGGTTTCTTTTCCATGTCTGTAACTCCTCTGATTTTTCTTTCACTTGCCATTCTCTGGACGGGCTCACATTGTTCCTGGATGGCAAACCGATGAAAGCCCTACAGCTATAAACACAGCGTTTTATTTGCAGCCAAATGTCATTTGTAGCTTTTACCTGCTCTAGGTAAAATTCTGTAGCTGATCATTCCCACTCCATAAAGGAGTTTATTGTCTTTCAGATCCTCCTGTAAAACTCCTCTCTGTATGAAGGCTGCAGATAATTGCCATCAGATATGGGCTAGGCACGTGGCAAGCTGTGATTACATCTAAGAGTTGGCTTGCTGCACCTAGAAATTTTATACACAGCTCGATAATGCTCTGATGGCCTATTTTTATTAATGCTGTCTGCCTTCCTCTAGTATTTGGTAGCTCATTTCCCTCATCTGTCATGTCAGGTCTCTCAGATCCTATGTTTCCTGGAGGAGGGACTGTCACTCCCTGTCTTCAGGAATTAGTGGGAATGAATATAAGCATTTAAATTTTGGAGAGACTTTAAGATGATAACGCATAGTTCCTACGCGTCCCTTTTCACGTCGCAGTATGGCCCTAGGGGAGGAGATGTGGAGCAGGAAGGGTTGAGGACCTGCAGAAAGGCTGGGCTCTGGGGCAGGTTGCCTGGGACAGCACTGGGAGGGAGCCGGGGGCCAGTGGTGCAAGGGGCTTTGCTTCATGGAGGACTGGGAGAAGGAGGACAGCACCGTGGGCACGTCAAGCCCTGGCAGCAGCAGCATTTACCCTGATAAACATCTAGTTTTTGCTCTCTTTCCTCTCATATCGGGACTTTTGTTTAGCATTTGCCATCTCATGTCATCATCTGACATAGGCTTTCTGGTGGGTTTTGTCATCGCTCTGAACAGAAGAGCACTGTAATTCTAAACATCCAGCCAGGGTTGCTTGAAGGATCCATACACAAGCTATGTGGCAAAGAGGGATTTGAGTTTTCCAATAATCTTCTCTCTTTCCTCATCCTGTTTCTTGTCCGCAGTTGTTATTTTATCAGAAGAATATTCTTTTTGGAATGAGAAAAATATTTATTGGATTTTTGTCTAGCTGCTTTTATAAACACAAATATACAGAGATTTTAAACAGGGTATTTCCCAGTACACTTCAAACACAGAATCACTCTTTTGAAATATATGTATGAAGAAATGGTTTAATGGTAGTGAACTTTAGTACATTAAATCTCCTGCTGCTTTTATAACCTCTCAGTGAGTTTTGCTTGAGTGAGGATGCAAGATAAATGCAAAAAGTATTGATGTTACATTTACCTTTTTCCTGTCTGACAGAATATACAGTCCTTTACTACCTTTAATACTACTATCTCTAAAAGGCAACTTAAAACATCCAAGAAACACAATGGGTAATTAATTTTCCATTACTTTAATTAGCAAGAAAAAAAAAAAGTGTCCCCCTACCTTTAGGTTGCACTTTACCAATGATGCAGGATAGTCTAGCAGCATCTCCTCTTGACCGAAACAACAGCAATACCTGCCAACCATGTACATAACTGTGTTGTCACTGAAAACGTGGGGCATATTGGCTGAAGTCATTTCATGTCTCATATTAGAAGGTTCATCATCTAAAAACATATATTTTGAATTCACAGCAAGTCTGCATGCTGTGCATTTGGATGACAGCTACAATACCAGAGCTAGCACACCTCACTTTCTGTTAGCCTAGTGGTCCACTGCCAGGTAATGATTAGGGGGTGAAGCTGACTAGAAGCTATGCAAATAAAACAGTATAATTTTAGCCCAGAAATTAGTGTTCCTTGGGTATCCTACAATTTCTCATAAAAAGCCTGGGTACCTAACACATTTGCACAGGTAGTTGTGTTGCAAGATGAATTCTTGGGCTGAGTTCAGGCTGGAGTTTGAAGTTACTGTGTGGAAATAGAATGGATAAATTTTCTTACTCCATAAAATCATTGTATTTATTTACAGAGCACATCTAAAGAAAACACTGAAGAATGGTTCTTTGTATGAAGGACTCCTACCTCTTGTGTCACCTCTGTTGCTATTCGTGCTTCTTACGGTCTGGGTGGTTTTATCTCCAGGCAACATATTAGCAAAGCAACCAAGATTGTTTTTATGGATGGTTGGGGTTACTTTCTCAAATGTTATTGTAAGTATGTTTGTGGTGATGGTATTATTTAGAGACAGCTTTGTGTCAGTGAGACTTCTATTTTTATGTAAATAAACAGAAGGGAACAGAAACTGTAGTTAAAATTCAGCAGAATCGCCTACACTACTCCTCTACCTCTGTGTTACGCTCTCTGTTACAAAAATACACCACAGCAGTTGTCTGGGCTGGGGAAGCTTACAGTGCTGTGGTACTTATTCCACCACAGCATAACATTTTTATGATTTTTTTTTTTTCCCCAGGGTTTTATGAACAACCCTGGGGAGGCTTTCCTTCCAGATATCTGACAGATGTGCACCAACACACGGGCAGAACTGTGGATCTAAGTAAAATGAAGCTCAATGCAGGCACAGACTTACCAGCAAGAGCAGAGGGTGGCCGTAGCCTTCCCCTGCTGTTTTCCCCGTTAGCATGATACACACACTCCTGTATCCTGCTCGTCAGCGGATCCCGCATCTCCCCCTCACTGTTCAGAGTAAGGCCACACCACTGGCAGCCATTTTCATGGGCAGCCAGGCAGTAATGCTGACCATTGCAGGTAACACAGGGCTGTCTTCTTTGGAGGAGGCCTCTTGCTTCTTTTCTTGCCAGGAGAGTAGCAAGTGAGCAGCAGCCAAGTAGACAGGTGTTCCTCTGGTTAACGCTAAAACACCTTAAAGGACAGCAACTGTTGGCATTTTGGGAAGGCAGTCTCCAACACTATCTAAAATCATGTCACTGAGCGCTGCATCCCATGTAAAAAGTGGAAGTCCTGAAATGCATTGCATTGTGAGAGAGAGCTTTGAAAATGCAGGATTTTAAAAGGGAAAGCAGAACCCCTCTAGAAACTTGTATTCAGGAATGAAAAAAAAGCATAATAATTGTGACGCTTGTTACATGTATTCTATAAATACACGTTTCTGAGGGCCACAAATCAAGCAATTCCATCTTAAGGACTTAATCTCACAAAAGTTCACAGAATCGTAGAAGAAAAATAGTAAGGCAAAACAGAAGTTTCTCAGCAGCCTGCAGTTTCTTAGGCATTGAGCATAGCGTGTATTCTTAAGGCCTTGTTTTAACTTTTACCAAAACATCCACTGCAGTATGAGAGGCTTACATGAATTAAAAATGTCTGCATGCTAGTTGAAATGTATTTCATTTTAAAAGCGAGCATTAAAAATGTATGTGTATTAGTTGTAGTTTATCACATTTTAAAAGTGAAAAACAAGCCCATCTTTCCTGTCACCTCCTCTGGTACGGCACACACAGCTCCTGTAGCAGCAGAGGGAAGGTTGTCATAGCAATGCTTTTCTTCTCCGTGACAGCCTGACATGCTGGGTTTTCATTATCTGGTCTGCAGAACACAGACTGCAGCCCACATCTTTCTACCTGCCAGCATCTTAAGCTCCTCGTGCCTTTGACAACACATTCAGCTGCCCCACAGATCCTTCTGGCTGAAGGCCTGTTTGCAGGCCTGTCCTTGTGGCTGTGCAATGTCAGGAGGTGTGGGGAAGGCGGCGGCCTCCCATGGGGCAGAAGGAAGGGCCTCCAGCCTGTCCTGAGAGACAGGAGATTTCCAGCATTTTTGGTTAAACTGAGGGAAAAAGGCCTGAAAAGGAAAGGTGCTTGTCCTTCAGAGGGATAAGGGAGCTGCAAAGCCTTCAGAGGCGACTGTCCCCACTTGAGTGAAGGATTCAGGTCCCACAGAGGAGACCTTTAGCTGTGCCCGCGGTGGGAGTGCAGCAGCTGAGGTGGTGGCCAGCTGGTGGCTCAGCCTCGGGAGATGCTTCGTGAGGAACCTCCAGGGGAGATCGTAAGAGGGAAGAAGCTCAGGACCCACCTAGGGGTATAAACCACAGAGATGTAAATCCTGCAGGGCCAGGGTAGCACAGCAAGGTGGAGGTGAGGGTGACTGGAAAGCACAGGGCATAGTCCCACAGCGTTACCTTTCCTTTCCAGTCTGCCTCTCCAGACTTCAGGGCTTTCAACTCCTAATGCAGCCTTGGGCTCACTTTTAGCATGAACAAGGCAGTGCTGCAGGACCAGGGGGACTAAGGAGCTGAGGGAGAAGCACAGAGCCCATTTTTCAGCCCTTTGATGCACTAAAGGTGAATTGCTCCAAATATTCATAAGAAGTCTTTACGAAAAATTGAGTACCATACATAGCGTGGCGTAGTAATGATTTAAAATGATGTGAAATCCAACCTTGGGACAGGTGCAATTATTCAGCCAAAAATTATAATATATATTGATGTATTAGAGCATTATATTGCTTTAGCAATCTCTGATACCCTCTGGAACAATTTGTAATGACTCCATAGAACTGGTGCTATTCAAAAAATTCATCATCAATATTGATAATTCATCATCAATACTGATAATTCATTGTAAGCAAATAAGTTTATATTATGTACATATGCTTACTTCTTGCATTATTGATTTTTTTTTCCATTCTTCATATTCCACAGCACAAATAGTAATGCCATTATTTTTTCCTTATTATTAGATTTCATTCAGAAAACTGCTGCTGTTACAGGATTTTAAGCACTGTACAGGGAATGATTTTTTTTTATTTTTTCACTGTTTTCAGGATGCATAAAATCTACTTGTAACCACATTCAAATTTTGAATGAAGCTTAAATCAATAAAAAATTCCTAAATTCCTTTTTTTTTTTTCTAAAGAGAATGGTGTATATGAGACAAATGTCTTAAGGAGTCTAAAACAGGTGACAGACTTGAGTGCCTAGCTGTATAAATCTGAACTTCAACTGAGTTCATCTCACAACTGTTCAAGATCTCAGTAAAATTAAGCTAATTGTTTTCAGTTGAGTCATGCATTGTATATTATTTTTTTTTCTGCCATTCTGAGTGGGATCCCTTTCCCTGGGCCCTGACTCCATCTCCAGGGAGCCCATCTCCATAATCGATCCAGGGAAATGGTGCTACGTGGGTGGGTGTTTTAGTATATGAAGGAGTGCTAGAAAAGAGAAACAGGATTTGAAAGAGGTATATATAACTTTCCCTCCTTTACATACAGCAAACCAGAATATATGCCTGCCATGCCATGTGATTAGAATACCACTGTGCACTCCTAGTGATCAAGTGGTGGCAATTTGATTTGGGATTACAACTTTATGAGACTGTGTGAAAGCACAGAGTGTCAAACAAACTCCCCTTTCGCAAAGCTGGGCTTCAGCTCATAAAGTGTGGCATGTCAAAACATTGTCTCCCTAAAAGAAGTGTGTATTTTAAATTACTTGCAATAAAGTCTTTTAAGAGTCACAGACAATGAGGCACAAAGCTTGTCATCGATAGCAGTTTTCTTAGTAAAAACAGGCTCCATTTTGAAGTCTAGCCTATTTCTTCCCCATCAAAAGCAACCCACAGAGAAAATGGATGCAGGCTGTCTAGGAACAAGCTGGCCACCCCACAGCTGACCCAGCTCTTCTCACCTGGCTACCTTTGTTCCCACAGTGCAAAGTCATCATCTGCCAGATGAGCAGCACCCGGCCCGAGCTGCTCCACTGGTTCCTGTTCCCCTTGGCGCTGGTGGTCTACGCGGCCATCTCGGGGCTGCTGGGCTGGGCGGAGGAAGCGGTGCTGGCCATGTTCACCGCGCTGGTCACGGCCGCTCACGTGCACTACGGCGTCTGCGTGGTAAGTGGGCTCGATCCGAAATGGCCAGGCGAGAGCTGCGTGGGGCATGGCGGTGATACCAGGTCTGGGGACAGTTTCTGTGCTGTCTGGTTGGGGCTGTGTCCAGAAGTCTGCATTTTAATTTACGGGTTTCTTATGTGTTTTATTTAGTCTAAAGTTGTTTTTTTTTTTAAATCAGTTTGCTGTAGGCAGTGCCTTTTTGCACATGCAGCAGCTTCAGTGATGAATTATTCCAATGAAATAACTGGTATTGGCTTTAAAACTAATCACAACCATAATATTTATGGACCGGTTTATGTAGCAGCTGATCCATCTGGCATGAATGCCCTCACCCCTTTGCCCTTTCTTCTCCTGAGGTTACTGGAGTGAAAAAACAGGAAGGTAAAACACAAAGTCAAATGCGTAAAATTCACACAATAAGGTGGTTAACTCTGCTTTCAATCTGCAAGCAAAACAGTTGTCCAAATTTCTTGTCTTTTCATGGCCTTCTATTAGCATCTCTCAGGCTGGAGACATGAATGGTTTTCCAGTTCATTCAGTCTTACTAGCACATTTTTGTGTCTGTTAGATATCAGTTTTGTCATTTATTGTCATCTGAATTACTGCTTAAATTCATTTTTCCTCAGTTAATGCCTTTTTTCTAAAGAGCATTGTCAAATAATCCTTAGGAAAGTATCTTAATAGGGGTTTGTGTTCAGATAAAACATCTTGCATGGCAAAGACTTCATTTAACAGGGATTTGCTCAGCATTCTTTTATTTAAGATACCATGTTGGGTTGCAAGGATTTTTCCTCCTGCCTTTGAAAGAGGCCTTTTGTCAGCAGACATTGCCATTGTAGTAGACTTTACCCAAGCACCAACGTGGGCCAGTCAATGGAGGTCATAATGGGATTACCTGCTCAAAATCCACTATTGAATGAGTGGGCCCAGCTCCATCATGATTTATGTCATCTGTGAATCCGGCCTGTAGCGATTTAGCTTCCCGTCAGTGTGCTGCAAGAGGAGTGCCAAGATCCCAGCTCTCTTGCTTGACTACTTGTAGGTCCCCATGTACTCGTAGGGCCCCAAGTACACCAAGATTATGGCTGGGTCCTCCCCACTGTGACTGGGAGAAGAGAGATGGTGAGTTGTGAAGCATGTACAGAACTATTTACTAATCTCTGTGATTTATCTTTAGGGAAGGCAGCTGAGCGAACACTTCAACATTTACATCTTTTCCCTGAAGAAACGCATCCAAGAATGAACACCTGTGCTATGATCAGACTGTAACACTTGACATGGAGATTTCCATCTCTTTTGATGTGATAAATAGTGGAATTAATCTGATTAAAATAACCAAAGAATAGAATAGTCCAGATACTCAAACAACTGTGACAACGAGCTATGCAGCAAGACGCTTCATCTCAGAGGAAAATTCCTGTCTCACAGAGAAGTGTTTACCAAGTTGTTCTGCTGCTGCAATTTATTTTCTTTACTAATGCCATGTCACCCTCTCTGAAGCTTTTGTCTTCCTCCTCCTTACCACTGTGCCCAAAGCCCTGGAAAAAGCCCTGCTGGGTTACATGGGATCCTTGATGTTTTATAACCAGTACGGGTTTTGCCCGGGCCCAGTGAGACCCCAGCAATGCAAACCCACCCGATATGTCCTTCCCACTCAGACATCTGTGCCTGCTGCAGTTTCCGTATTTGTTTTCTCACAACTCATTTCTTCCATGCAACCTCCTGAAGGGCTTACGCACATTCAGTCTTTTTTTCACCTCAGACGAATGTGTGAAGAGAATGAGATCAGAAAGCTATGGGCACACCGAAGTATTTTTGAAATGTATGATTCCCCCCCTCCCCCAGCATTAAAACGAGTCTCAGCTGACCTGTATCTGTCAGAAATGCAGGCTCCATACCGGAGGAACTTGCCTTTATACTTATTTTCTATGCAGTAACAAGCGCATTGTTGATATTTAAGTAGCAACAAGCAATATGCCCTACAAAGGTAACCAGCTGAGAATAAATTCAGCCAACAAATCCTTGAAGATTCTCATATTTCACTACAAAAATTATGTTTGACTGATAGGCTAACTCAGCACACAGCTTTCTAAACCACAAAACAAGCGGTGAAAAATGAGCCAGCCATGCACATTCTAAATATTTTTAAGCCTCATATATCAGTGCAAAATGCTAAGCAAATAATTATTTGCCTGTGTTCTTGAAACAAATTCTTGTGGTTTCAGATAATGACAAGAAAAAAAAAAGAACAATCGAGACAAGAGCTTTTTTTTTTTTTACATTACACATTTGCATGCAGATGTAGACTGCTCACTTCATCTATAATATATGTAGGCTTTCTGTGTGCCTTGGAGGAAGGACCAGGAATTTGAGTTTCATCTCTTTTCATATGCTGCCCTAGCCAAAGGGACTTTGTGGCCTTGAAGCACTAATGAAACAATCTGTCCACTTTCCCCAAGGTAAGCATTATATTACATTTCTTGCACAGGGGGATGAGATTGACTGACTGGCATGTTTATTAAATAGTTAAGGATCTTGCCAGAAGCAGGGCAGAAACATCAGTGTTGAGCCACTAAGCGTTAGGTTCACCTTTTTCAATTCTTAGACCATTTTTTGTGGCTTTATCCCTGGCTTGATCACTCTTTCCTCAGTTAACATCCTCATACATCGGTAAGAGTACTAATATTTTCAGATGACAACCGACTAGTTGTATCTTCCACCTGCATATTGTGTGAACAGCCTCAATTTAAGGTTGCATGGCCCATCACAGTGGCTGGCCTACCGCATGTCGGTAGGGCAGATTTCACCCAGCAGCCAACTTAATGTATGTACCGGGGGACAAGCCTGCGTATTGCCTTCCCCTCCTTCACAAAGCAGCAACACCAGATGAATTTGTAAATTATCTTACGGTTTGAAAGCATGCATGTCCCACCTAACTAATAAGCATTCTGGGGTCTTGCCACCCCAAGTGAACATCATACTGTGGTCACAGTTCAAAACAAGCTTAAGGCTCGAGTCAGTCAGAGGGCACAGGTCGTCTTGTTAATGCTGGTGTGAGGTTTTGCTGAGAACATTGCAGATGCAGGGCTGGGGAGGCTGGTCCAGCTGGAGTGGTGAGAAGCATCTTCCAGCTGGTGGGGTGTCCTGCTCCTGCCCTGTGTGATGCCCAGGGAGCGGGGGGCTCCATGGGGGTCTCCCTAAGTGCCCAATGACTCTCAGAGCAAGGCTAATGGCTGTTTATTTAATGAGGGATGCTAAGAAGACAGCCCTGCGTACACTGCGTTTGAGGGGGAACTACGAGTTTGAGGCAGGCATGTACCGAGCAATCTCACTGTTTGATGAAGTTAAGTATGAATTCAGATACAACATACACTGGTATAAAAGTCTCACCTATTTCAATGTTTTTAATCTGTCCCTCAAAAGTATCTGGAGGAAAGTCCTAGCAAGAAAAGAATAAGAATACAAAAACCAAAAATACCTCTGGATTGAAAGTGGTTGCACTTGAGGAACTCTGTGGACAGGCTTTCCTTTTCCCTCTATCTTGCACTTATTTATAAAACAGTTGGAAATAAGGGTCACAGAAGCAGCATAATTTGATGCACTGTAATGGAGTATTTTTAAATATTGCATTAAATGAAATTATAATACTTGAACTGCCACAAGCTGCCTGCACTTGTACCTCTCTAAAGAGAAATATAGTATCACTTTAAAAGGAAATTAAGCTCTGGCCAGCTTTTTTATATTTCACGCGAAGACATGGCAAATAACTTTTTTTTCCTCTTTAAAGTAACTTGTCACTACAATCCCTATAAAGACAAGTATAAACAGATTTAATGTAATGCACTGTGTATATATTGAATTGTTAACCATCTTAGATGGTAACCGGTTCCATGAAAGGGAATAAAAATGCTTTGTTCATATGGCAGTTTGGTCAGATTTATTTTGCAAAGTCAGATAATGGTATGAAGATGACCAGAGCTCAGTTTAAGAACAATTTTTTTTTTTTGGCCAGAAAGTTATGTCAGAAAGTTTTCTACTATTTGAACTGGAAAACATATTACTTCCTTTTTATGCTGCTATTTGCACAAGCCCAAAGACATGCCTCCCCCATGTCTTATGAAAAGCAATTCAACTAGCTCTGCTCACACAGGTTTGAGTGCCTGGGTTGGAAACTGGCTTCTCTGGTCCGTGCTTCATCTTCCCCCTCTATCAGAAATGTTCCCGACGTGGGGCTGGACCACGGTCCTGGGGGTACCTGGAGGTAGCAGGAGGACCTGGTGTGACCTCGCGGTGGCGGCACGCAACCAGGTGGCTTCAACCCACGGCAGAAAGAGGTCTAAAACAGGTGGCTTATTGGTACTGCAAGGAAGATTCATCCCTGAATACTTGGCCATTGCTAAAGAACTCCACTGGGTGCTTCATTGAGTTTTGCTTTTGCTGTATCAAAACTAAGTGATACTACACGAGATTTAGTACTCTGAAACTGGAAAGCATTTGCCATAAAAAAAAGAATGTACTGTTTACATGTACACATATATACACATATGTAAATACTTTTTTTTTTTTT
>VXAA01006366.1:80005-126498 GCA_013399115.1 Anseranas semipalmata
TTTTTTTTTGTTTGATTTGTAGAAGGCAACACTGCTGCTGGGCTCTTGGGGAAAGAAACAGACACTACCTGCACACACAGGCTAAGTGAACTTATTTTTTTAAAGCAGCTGTCTTTTTCTTCCTGTTCCCATATGCAATCAATAAGGAAGCAATTAAATATATGTATTTAAAACAGAAAAGTATTATTTTAGAATGCTTTGAATAGTCTCTAGAGCTAGACGGATTTTAACATATATTTTTTTATTAAATATGTAAAAAGATAAACGCAAGTCAAGTTATTCACATATTCAGACAAAAAACTACTCTACCATGCGACAACTTGTGGATAATGTAAAATGACTGATACATCTGAATAAGACTTTTTGTATCTATTATGTCATTACTTATCTATTTATAATTAACAATACATATGTTTACATTCCTTTCAGTTTACATTTAATATATAACCAAAGCTTTATGGTGTGCTATTTAGTAAAGGTAATTACAAATGCATATTAAAACCATAACGGAATAATGGGTTACTCACAGGGGGGTGGGAGGAGAAGGACAACTCTTTCCCCTTTCAGAGCATCGCTCTCCCCTCAGCACAGCCACATTTCCAGTGCCCACGAGGTAATTTACTGCCCCGGCTCCCTGCATCAGTCACTTCCTCCTTGACACAAGCAGTGAGAGCACTATGCTCCTCAGACCAAAAATAGGATATAAGGAACTTTCAGGAAATTATGTTCAGCTTTTTTTGTTGTTCTTTAAATGTGCTTCCAAGAGAAAATGCCAGAGGCACAACAGGCCAACTACGAACCCTCCGGAGCTCATCAACCCAACGGTTTGCACCTTCAGAAAAAATATTTTCTCTTGAAGTGCTCTCCATGCACCTGCTCGAATATTAGCAGAAGGATGAACTGCAGGAATCAGACTGGTGCTGATGAAATTAAGCTTATAGCATGATCCCAAACTCCTTGCCCCATCAGAAATCCCCTTTCCAGACATTGTGGAGACTGGAAAAAAAATTAGTAACTGCTCTTCAGTTCAACAGCATTATGAAGAACTACTGTTTATTACAATGACAATTGTAATAAGTACATATGTTCTAATAAACACAAATACAATGAAAATGACAATTCCCCCATCTGTGGTGATTCTTGGAAATACTTAGTTTGGAAAATACACATTTTTATAAACCAGATCTTATTTGTAACCGATCAAAATCAGAAAGGAAAGTGCTGGCCTGCAGGTTGCAGTACTTTTGATCTTATCAGCTAGGATGTGAGGTCAATGCTGGAGGCAGGGCCAGAAAATCTTCAACCCAGAGGGTCCAGAAACTCTTCTGCTGGGCAGGGGGAGCAATCGAAGAAATAGAAATACCTGTTCTAATGTTTAACAGTATTTTATATATTGCCTGCAGTGCAACACAACAGCAGTGTTCTCGCATTTAACTAAGAGCCACTTAGCTGCAAAAGATTTATTAGGAACAGAAAACTGTGTGTGTGTGTGTGTCTGATTAATTACAAACCTCTCTATGGAAGCATCAGCTGCGAACCTATGCTTTAGGAGTGCATGAAGACCTAAGATGATTTAGCTGTTCAATAGGTTTTTGAATTTTTCAGTGACTGCAGACTGGGTCGGGACTTCCATGTACCTGCTTAATCAGAGGAACAATCCAGAATTAAGAAAATCAAGTGAGAGACCAAGAATACCAAGCATAAAATATTCAGAGAGACTAGAATGCACAGTTTCACGATAAAAACAAGGAATGCTTTATACACTTCAAGATATTTGTTTATAAAATACCATCATTTAGAACAGGGTAACAGGGACCGTTCTGGAAAGGAGCACTCTCACTGCAGGCATCTCCAGGGTGGATGTGCTTCTGCACCATGCCAGCCGCGCTGGAGGAAGGTCAGCCAAGCACAGAGCTGGCTCGGTCCCCTTTGGTCAGCTGGTCTGATGCGTGCACTGTCTCCAGGAGGACTTCTCGCTGCCTCTCCATGCTTCAGCAGCGGCCTCAACACCCACGAGGTGTTCACCACCCACTTACAGGGAGTTCGGGGGTTTTCAGGGCTAGTTCTGTGGCTGGTTTCCCCCATACCTTGCACTAGTGAGGAAGTTTTCCATCTTCCATACCTGCATGGTCGGGGCAGCAGAGGGGGGAGGATAATGAAAAGAAATGGCTGGCCTACTTTGTCCTCTCCTGAGGGGTGGGAAGCCAAGCATGGTGGCAGAGATCGTGTCCTGCAGCTACACTTGTGTCAAGGAGATTCCTCTCCTCCATCAGCACTGAGGCCTGTGGAGGCAGAGCTGAAGTTGGAGGCTGGGACAGAATTCCCCAGAAAGGAAGATAGCTTGGAAATGTCTATTGACTAGTCAGGAAACTGGGAGGGTTTTCAAAAAACTCAAGTGGATGTCTGTCCTCCAGAAATAAGCCAAAAAACATACCATGCAGCTTTCTAACAAGCTTTCTAACACAAGGTTTTAAATCTCTCCTAGTGAAACAGATGCTCTGCCTTCCATTTTGTGAAGGCAGGAAAGGAATAAACGTGAGCAACACGAGCATTTTCCTCCACAACACACCTCATCGTTATGGCTTGAGCATGACTTCCACTGCATCCCTTTATTCCAATTGTTTGACCGAATTTATGCCCCAAGGCAGATGTACTAGAAAACGCCAAAGCACCACAAAGTGAGAGACACAGCTAGTGGTACGGTACTTCTTGCCACACAAAATGCCAATATAAATATGTTAGAACAAGTTACAAGTGTATCATACTTAAGACAAAAAGAAAAAAATAAATATATATATTTTCTTAAAAGAGCAGAACAAATCTCAAGCAGCCAAGTGGTGAAGTTGCAGTGATGTACAGTAGGTGATGTAGCCCTACAACCTCTTGGGAAGATACACTGAAAGAAGACTTCTGCAAATGCATCTTGGCAAAGTATGGGTACAGAATGCAGTGGTTGGCTGGCACTCACTATGGTACATAAATGTTAATGGCAGACTGGGAGTGAACTGATTTCAAGTTTGAGGCCACACATGTTCCATTCTCCAGAAGAAAGTTCTCACACAAAATGAAAATTGTCAGAGACGCTGGGTGAGTCAGTACTCCTCCTGCTGCTGGGGCTGTTCATGGACTTGCTCTTCACCTTCATGCTCTTCTGTGTGGCTCTCCTGCAGGCAGAAAAAGACCCCAAAACATTCTTCAGCAGAAAGCATTCCTTATGTAATCTCACCCCACAGTGCTCACTCTAGCCTAAAGTTTAACTTTTAATTTCCATTCAAATAAAAAGACACAGTAGCTAGCAATTTCAAGGTTGCCACTGATTTACTTTGACACGCTTGTATTCTGCCTCCATCTCTTCCCATTTCCCTGTTTGCATCCAATGTTTCTGTTTGGCCTTTCACAAGGCTGTATGTGTAAAATTGCTTAATAGTAAGCTACATGCTCAATATATTAAGACAAATTAAAATTCAGAGTTTTTTTTTTTAATCTCTCTGTGGTGCAATGAAAACTGACATAAAATAAATACCAACTCTCAGGTAACACAAATCAGAGCCATTGTACAAATGAAACTCTCAGCAGCTCTTTTGCATAAATTTTTATTTAATGAGTTTTAAAACTATGAGAAGTCTGTTTACTGTAATCTGTTGCTGCAGCCTACAGGGTATGGGTAGTGGTAAAAAATTCAAAATGGAGTAAAAAAAACCTCCATGGAGTAATTAGGCATATCCATGTTGATTTGTGTTTGTGATGTTGTAAACTGTTTATTGTTTCTCTACTACTTTTGGACTTGCACATAAATACAAAGTGAGCTGTTACCCGAGAAAAGCAGCATCTTGTGATGTTACTATAAAATGCATTCATTTTGCTTTTAATCAATATATATGCAGTATTGATACTTCCCCAGAAAAAGTGTCAGTTTTCAACATCACAGAGTGTTAACTGTTCCAGCAAGTGGACGTTTCAAATAACTAGGTAGTAAGATGTTGTATCATAGCATCCTGATGTCCTCCCATTTTTAGTCTGTCCAAGGATTTCTGAACCTGTCTGCTACAGTTTTCATGCAATCTTCACTCCAGCTTTATATCACAAAATCAAAATGACACGTTTGCTATCGCACATTTTAAAAATTAAGATCAGCCTAATTTTTTTAGGTCAGATATACCACTTTCCTAAAATGATATACCCATGCTAGTACAGACCAGAGTTCAAAGGCTACCAAAATCATGATTTTTAATGTTATCCATAAAATATAACCAAATATTTGCTAAGCATGAACACATTTTCTTTGAACAAAGTCCGGTATTCACTGATTTACAGAGCTGCTGCTAAAGGCAAGTGATCACTAATGAACACCTCATCTTGCAAATGATTATTACGCATAGTACTTTCTAGAGCCGTGCCTCTGAATATACATTCCTGTTGCAAGAGGAAGCGCTGACTGAGAGGAGTGCTGGATCCTCATTGCAGGTGATACTAGTTTTAAACAATTTCCAATTTAGAAACAACAGACCTGGTATCTTGAGTTGGCCTAGATATATCAGAGCTCAGAAAGGCTGGCTGTTTCTTAGAGCACTATCTCTGTATTCCTGTCAAGTGCAGCTACATTTACAGATTCTCTCTCAAGTGCATTTCATCTTTCCACAGCACGGTTCACTGAAAAAGTCCTACACATCTATTCCCTGCCCTGCATTAGTAGTGTTTCAGCTGTTTCCTTTCCAAAGGAAAACACTTTTCCACGACACCGAGCTGCCATTCAAAATGCACCATCGCCGATGTGGTACCTCTGCAGAACTCGCCTGGCTCCCAGCAATTTTCATTAGAAGTGGGTGGCTTGCACGACAAAGTTTAAGACATTGATACTGCTAAGTTTTCAAACTGGAGGCAAAAACTGAAAGAAAAGGGAGGCCATAATTTGAATCTTCCCAGAACAGTTCAGAGCAGCTTATATAATAAGCAAATACTTCCCTTTTGGCAGTAAAATATTCATATTTCTAAAGGGCAGGAACAGGTGAGTAAGGTCCCTAACCTTTGCTGATACAATAGAAATATTCAGCTGTTTACCACATACAGAAGCAGCCAAATTTCAATTGCAAGCAAGCTTTCTATCACTCAGGTGCTATTTTCAGGTAGACACCACATATATCAATCAGGATAATTGCAGTTTCATGTCTTACGGCCCTCTGGGGGGAACGATGCCCTTATTACATATGTTACATCAAGTCACAGATTCTTTTTGCATGGTATCTAAAAATCACATCTTCTGCAATGGGCTGCAAGAGTGCCAGAATTCTAGAGCACATGAGTTTCACAGGCAGAAGCTGACAGCGGTGAGAACGTGACCCTGTCCTACAGGGTGAGGAAACTGAGGCTTGTTTAAACCTCAGGAGCTATGTGACCTGCTCTGTTATGTACCTGTTCAATAGACCACACATATGCAGATTTTATGATACACCAAGTAGAAAGCACATTCATGCAGATTTTATAGGTTCTTTCATGCATAATAGGTAAAGCCTCTAACCACAGGGAGTGGCTTGGGAACCTGCTCTGCAGCTCTGAAGAAGAGTGGTGGCTCCTCTCTTGCCAGGCTTACCTTTGATGGAAATGGTAAATCTCCTGCGAATACCACAGAAGTTGTTCTGAGAGTTGGACACGTGCTTTTCAGTATGCACAGCTTGTATAAATACACGAAATGGGACAGACAAGAATCACTATGCACAATTACCTTGGGACTGTGGAATCTCCTTGAATAGCATCCCCTAATAAGGAAAGTAGTGGAAGGTCTATTTAGAGCATTTATTTCTGACTCAGATCACACGACCATGGTCATCTCTGCTTCCCACTAACAGAGATGCTCGCTTTTGACCCTGCAGTCCATCTGCCTCAAACTATTCAGGTGTGCCTGCAGACTGAAAAGCTACTCTTTATGGAAACCAGCTGCTGTGGGGGTGGGTGCCTTTCCCAAAAGCAGCAGCAGATGTAGTGGCTGCTAGAGCAGAAAGATATAAAACCAACCGAATTTCAAGCAATTTGTTTGGAAACATGAGCTGAGCAACTGATAGATCAAAGAGCAGCAATCCATCCAACTTCCGCATGAACTGAACCAGAACAGCCTATCTAGGAAAGCGAAAGCAGCAGCAATTTTGCTTTATGCCAAGACCTACATGGCTCCAGCTTTCATAACCAGACATGTAGCCTCTCTGGCTCTCCAGTCGGAAGCTTTTCTGCTATAAAACCAGGCTACCAAATGCTTAACGTACTATCCAAGATCTCAAACCTGTCTATAGCAGTCACAGCATGAGTGCTAGGGGCCACTTCCCCGCAACACCCAAATGTATCCTTTTTTAATACCATTCTCTGACAATCTTGATTTTTTTTTGACTAAGAAGTAGAAAGATTACAAATAAGCTATTTGTAATTAAAAGTTACAAAGGATTACAGACTGATCAGCCAGACAAACTTTAAATGACATTAGCAGATACAACATCCCTCTTACGTAAGCAAAGACAAATAATGAGGAGGTTTATAACAGAACCATTGTTCTGTAAGTCTCAAAACCCCACCAAAATAAAGGAAAAAAAGAAGACTTAAGAACTTAGCCTTTATTGAATTAAACGAAACAGAAGCTCATGAAGTCACTTGGTTAAAACTGTGCTATGACTTGGAATTCTGAAAAAATAATTTAAGAAAAAAAGAAAAAAATTAACATGATTCCGATAAAAATCCCTTCAATGCAATACTACAAGAATCAAACTTCCGGAAAACATATTTTGAAGGGAACTAAACGTTGTATTTGTATTCTGAGTTATTGTACATAGAATTCACCTGACAGCCTACAAGTCTCACAGGGGACCTATGAGCTACTGGGAGAACTGAGCACTTAAAGTGCTGTCCAGACTTTTTTTCTTTTATGAGGATTAAATTAAGCATAGCACAAAATTAGGATATACAGAGAGACTTGTCCCTTCTGAATAAGAATAGTTGGCATGAAAAATAGGACATGATCACTATGAAGAATACAATAGATTCCTGTCAAATTATAGCTATGAAGGAAGAGTTTAAGATTGCTATGAAATGGTTACTGGGGGAATGAACTGAAAAGAAATTTAAGTTAGCCATGATATTAAAGCACAAAGGCTTTGGTCAGGTATGACTTGTGCAGTATGTGTGAGCTGCATTACCTCACATCCCCTTCCTTGAAGAAAAACCTCATGGCCACGGTATCATTTATAACTCCTATGAATCTTGAAAATTAATGCAATCTTTTTTTTTTTTTTTCCACTTTGGCCCTGTATATTTGAGACACTGTGAAACAGAGATTAAAACAATCTAAGCTGGATTTACCATGAACTTATTAGCAAGAAACCAGGAATGCTGGAGTAGCCTGTGCTTTGGGGCTATCTCCCATCTGGGGCTCAGGAAATCCAAACTGCTGTAACCAAGGGATTAACCCACAAAATGCTGTGAGATAAGAGAATTTAACTTGGAACAACTTCATTACACAGAGAAAAAAAAAACAGAACTTAAAGTCAAAGCAGGCCAATGAGACAGCAAAGTACAAGAAAAAGAAGTAGGCATCAGCAAGGCAACCACAATCTTTGGTTCTCAGTCTTAACTCACTGGGGTCTTGCTTCAGCAAACTGTAGTCTGTCTAGTAGGCTGAAGAGGAGACGTACCCCAGAAGATAAGAAGATGAATCCTCTCACTGAAAGGCAGAAAAATTTGAGTGGGGAATGGCCTCTGCATTCTCCTCTGGGAGATCAGGGCTCTGTTGCTGAAGTGACATCCATGGCCTCCAACTAGAAACACATTCTAGATAAAGGCACAGCTCATGTATCTAGTTCACGTGCAGGCACTGATGCTGCTTTCAACAGAAAAAGTGTTGGAGGGAATTAGCAGATAAAACAGTGAGATGTGGACTGAAGTAGGACATTTTGTAATGTATGCTGCCAGTAAGGAAAACTGCAGGAAGAAAAGCAACAAATGCATTCCTTGGCTGGGAATCACTTCCCATTTAAGCCAACAGAGACAGATGTGGTAGGGGTATGGGAAGAAGAGAGATTTTTCTGGCTTTGCTTTATAAATAAATCACTGTTCTTGAATCCAGAAGACATTTTCTCTGACCGCTATATATATGTAATTCTTTTAGCCTGTTATCACGTGTCTGGCAAATTTGTCTGATTGTTTACTCCTGCAAAAATAATGGTTTCCTCCTCCTTTTCCTTGCTAGCACTCACCCCACACCACTGAACAAATCCTCTTTTCCCCGTCACTTCTAATCTGAGCAGTGGCCTCTGTCAGTGGCAAGCTTGTGTTCCTCTTGCAACTAACGTTCATTTGTGCTCTACTAGTCTATTTTAGAAAAGCATACGATTTAGCAGCTGCTTCAGCACTACTTTTGATATAAAATTTTAAGTCAGCTGACTACTGCTGCAGCAGCTTTCTGGGAACAGATGTAAGAAAGGCTACAGTGCCACAGGGCTACTGAGAGATTAGGTTGATGCTTATGTGCTCTGCAGTCAAAGCTATCGTTCAGTGGAGACTGAGGGGTCAATCATCAGAACAGCGCATACAGGGATTTAGTTAGCATGAATAGGAGTAGTTCAGCTAAATCTCCACTGAATCATTATCCCTGAGTGTATCTGAGGAATTTAACCAGTATCCTTTACAGCTTCTTGCTTTGTTCAGTGTCTACAGTGCTATGTCTAAGATGCAATGAGATTCTTGCTTAATCTTGCAGACAATACATTTCTGCAATTTTGGTAATAGAGGATTATTGGATTTGCACACTGAAGAATTTTGCCTATAGCAACAGGATAAAAAATGCTAAAGAGCATTACTTCTGCAGATATAATTATGCATTTGGCAACCTGCACTGTATGGACTACAACACTGCCACATGGGCAGTGTTCAGAAGGTTCACAGCTGTAGACATTAAACAGCAACTCTGTGAGAATTTCTCTGCTTTTCAATTTTAAACACCTTAAAGAACACAAATAAAATACTTCATGCAGAAAGGTAGGAGCAAAACAAAACTAAGTCTCAGGACCACATGAAATTAATTTAAAATTGTGACACACACCCTCCCCTTCCAGATTAACTTCAACAAAAGTAGAATACAAAACCTACACCGAAGCAGCAAAAAGCAGCCGGCCTCCCGAATCTATTCCCCACGCTGAAAAGTCTGTTGTCTGTGAAAGCAAGCTTCCATTTGGGGGGAGGATTCATGGAAATCCTAGCTGCTACTGCTCTGCTGACCTAGATATAGGACATGACCCAATACTGTGTCAATAATTTTTTTATGGAATTAAGCTGTTTTTTCTCAATAAAATATACATTAAACTTGAACTTACGTGTTCTTCTGAAGCATAAAGGACTTCCATTAGCCGATGGACAAGGTCATTATTCTCTCCCCCATGTTCTTGGCAGAGAAGTTCAATCTCCCTTAATTTGCCAAAGTAGAAATCCCTTTCCTTCTCCACGCCTTCAAGTGCAAGTTTTAACGAATGTACCTGCATATAAACCAGTATGTGACGCATCAGTTGTGAGGCACACTACAGACAAAACAACTCAGTCTAAAATTATGCATGCCAACCATCATCTTAAATATATAATCAGTTTTATAGCTTAAATATATATATTCAATTTTATAGCTTATATTCTCAAAAAAGTGAATTCTACTTTCTTGAAGTGCTAGACTGAATATTACACAACGAAGAAGAGTAAATCAGGCTTCCCCATTATGCCTCTTGGATACATCTTAACCTTGATCCTTAGAGGTCAATTTTCTCAGTGCTCTTTCGTATCGAAACTTAAAGCAGCAGTTCAAGAGTCAGAGCTACTCAAGATTTGGCTTCTAATGAAGCTGCCAGAAATGTAATGTAATGGTAATTAATAAAACATTCAGCACAGGAATTGCATTACTCTGCCTGGATTAATGTGTAGTTGTTGGGAAACCTACCACCTCTCCTTGCCTAAAAATACTCAGAGCTAGTAGAAAAGCTCATAAAGGGAAATGGTCTAGTTAGGAAATCAAAAGGTCTAGCTGCAAGTGCTGCTGTGTTGTTTTTTCAGCTCTTTGCTGCCTCCCCACTTGCTGAACCATCACAGACCTGTGTCTCAGCACCCTGAGGCTGCCGCAGCATGCAGTGACCAGGACGCACCGTAGACTCTGGTCTGATTAATGTGCTGTCTCTATCAAAAAAATAGCAGAAATTTCAAGTAACTTTTCTTATTGTAACCTTGTAAAGAAGAGTCTTCAAGCTATATTGTCGGTCTTGAATCCACTGCTAGGACTGCTGCAAAATGTGATCTTGAGGAATATGGGCCTGGCAAAGAGCAAAGTCAGGACCCCGAACTTTAGAAGAGCTGTTTAAAGACCTAGTGGATGAGATCCCCTGGGACACTGCCCTTAGGGACAGAGGAACTGATCAGAGCTGGCAACTCTTTAAGGACACTTTTCTTAGAGTGCAAGAGCTCTCCATCCCCATGGGTAAGAAAGAAGGCAGGGAAGGCAGGAAACCGGCATGGCTGAGCAAGGACCTGCTGGTCAAACTTAGGTGAAAGAAGGAAATGCACAGGCAGTGGAAGCAGGGACATGTGGCCTGGGAAGAGTACAGGGATGCCATCCTGATCTGTAGATGGGATCAGAAAAGCCAAGGCATGGATGGAACTGAACTTGGCAAGGGATGCAAAGAACAACAAGAAGGGATGCTATAGGTACATTGGCCAGAAAAGAAAGACTAAGGAGAGTGTACCACCTCTGATAAATGAGAAGGCAGAACTGGTAACAACAGAAATGGAGAAGGCTGAGGTGCTCAACAACTTCTTTGCCTCAGTCTTCACTGACAGTCAGGTTTCCCACATCTTTTAAGTCCACAGACCTCTAGGCAGGGGCTGCGGGAGCAGAGTCCCCCCGACTGTAAGCGAAGAGCAGGTTCGGGACCTCCTGATGCAACTGAACAGCTACAAGTCTGTGGGGCCTGATGACATGCATCCCAGGGTCCTGAGGGAACTGGCTGATGTAGTCACCAAGCCCATCNACTCTCCATCATATTCAAAAAGTCATGGCAGTCAGGTGAAGTTCCTGGTGACTCGAAAAAGGGAAACATCACTCCCAATTTTAAAAAGGGTGGAAAGAAAGACCTGGGGAACTACAGACTTGTGAGCCTCACTTCAGTGCCTGGGAAGATCATGGAACAGATCCCCCTAGAAACAATGTTAAGGCACACGTAAGACAAGGAGGTGATCCGAGACAGCCAGCACAGCTTCACCATGGGCAAATCGTGCCTGACCAATCTGGAGGCCTTCTATGATGGAGTGACTGCATCAGTTGACAAGGGAAGACTGACCGATGTCACCTACCTGGACTTCTGTAAGGCCTTTGACACAGTCCCACATGACATCCTTATCTCCAGATTGGAGCAATATGGATTTAAAGGGTGGACTATTGGGTGGACAAGGAATTGGCCGGATGGCCACAGCTAGAGAGTTGTGGTCAATGGTCAGCAGGTTGAGGGAGGTGATTGTCCCCCTCTGCTCTGCCCTGGTGAGGCCCCACCTGGAGTGCTGTGTCCAGCTCTGGGGCCCCCAGCACAAGAAAGATGTGGAGCTGTTAGAGCAGGTCCAGAGGAGGGCCACAAAGATGATCAGAGGGCTGGAGCACCTCTCCTGTGAAGAAAGGCTGAGGGAGCTGGGGATGTTCAGCCTGGAAAAGAGAAGACTCCAGGGAGACCTCCTTGCGGCCTTTCAGTACTTAAAGGGGTCTTACAGAAAAGACAAAGACCAACATTTTACACGGGCAGATAGTGATAGGACAAGGGAGAACAGTTTTAAACTAAAAGAGGGGTGATTTAGATTAGGTGTAAGGAGGAAATTCTTTACTCAGAGGGTGGTGAGGCACTGGAACAGGTTGCCCAGAGAAGCTGTGGATGCCCCATCCCTGGAGATGTTCAAGGCCAGGCTGGATGGGGCGATGGGCAACCTGGTCTACTGGAAGGTGTCCCTGCCCATGGCAGAGGCGTTGGAATTAGATGATCTTTAAGGTCCCCTCCAACCCAAACCATTCTATGATTCTATGACTGCTGCAAATGATTTATGGAAAACCCAGATATTAAAGATTAGGCTTCATATAAACCATGACAGATATTTCAATATATTTTTATACATATATATACATTCACACATACATATATACTTAAAAAAAGAATTTTGTGGGAGCAAAGCAAAATTTACTGTACAACAGTGTATACATGATCAATGTAAAATGTGTAAGTGGCTCTCAAATTTGGAAGACAGCAGGGTATCAACCAACAGATGTAATCAGGGATGAAGCTGCCTACAGTAAACAAACTGACCACAATCATGTCCAAATTACTGCTAAATTAGCATCCACATTTTAAGGCCTGCAATTATACAAATGAGTTTTCTAAGGAAAATATGCTAAATAAATTAACTTGCATCAGATGACATTTGAGTGAACCAATACAATTTAATAGAAGGTTCTGTGTTGCCAGTTCTACTGCAAGCTAATTTATTCCCTTCACCAGTAAAAACACCAGCAGGGTTCAAGCAGTACTTTGACAGCCTACTAAATCCTATCGGTTCATTTTTCCATACCTGCTGAGCTAGCGATGCCTTTTTCTGACCTTTGATTGCACCCTCAGAGGTGTCAGACAGCAGAACTGACCTGTTGCCAGGGCAGGATCTCAGAGCATCTCATTCACGTACTAACCCTTTTCTTAGCAGCTGCCTGAGTTTGACACCCAAGTCTTCCCTTGACAGTTTGAATTTATGTTTGATACAGTGACCAGTCACCTTAAAATTAACTATTTAGTCACAGAAAGTATGAACAGCAAAATAGAACAAAAGTTTACAATAATTTGGTCTACTGATGCATATCCTACTTAAATGTGAGGTCTTCCTCACGTTTAAGACGTGTCTTCTGGATCTGCAGCAACATATTCCTTGAGAGCAGCTCCTGCATCCAGACAGAACAAGAACTTAACTGCTTCCAGATCTCCTGCTCTGTACAAGCTAGAGCTTGGAAAAACAACGAACTTGAGTTGAAACATTTGCAGTTAATAGCACAGGCAGTCTCACCTTCTGACCCATTTACTATGAAGGCACTGTCTTGTTTTCATTGTATCACAATCACTCCATTTTAAGAAACAGAATCATTAAACTATGCATACATACACACAGTTAATTAACTATAATATTCAGTAAACACTGTTATAACCAAACTTTTCTTCAGTTACATATCAGCTACCTGTCTGTGACACATCCATTTGTATTCCGTCAGATAATTAGCACATAATCTGCATGTTCCCTTTTTCTTGTATTAACATGCTAAGAGGTTAGTCCTGCATGAGGAACAGCACATGTTAACTCCCATGCGCTGTTTCTGGACCAGAAGTACCCTCTGCAATCCAGTTAAGCAGTGCAAAGGCAGCAGCTCTTACTAACTGCTCTTTTCTCTGGTGGTACTTTTGGTGGTATGAGCACTGACAGGACTGCATCACCAGGCTGAAAATTAAGCACCTATGGTAAACATGCTGCCATTATGGTGTTGTTTTCAGAACTTATGTCTACACCAGTATCCAGTTAACTGTTCCTGGGACCACTCTCCATAGGTAAAGGACTCTCCTCTATGTGTAATGGTTCCTGGTCTATGTTTTTGTCTCAGCTGCACTCAGAAACCCTTCTGGGAGAGTGCTAGTTGGCACAGACCAAAAGCACAGCAGGGACCACTTCAGCATTTTAATGTTATGGATAATCAAGTTCCAGTGCACGCTGACATGCCTTGGAAGTGGTTAATTTACAAGCATACACCAAGGCAATAGCTATGACCATTTTAAGAGAAACTTTAAGATTGTTGGGAGCCATTAAACCAGCAAATGTTACGGATGGCTTACAATTATCGCAAATAGCTCATTAAGCAACTCTATGGTAAAATATAGCATAAGGACAGCCCCACTACTTAAAATTTTCCACTATAAGTTGCATGTCTGAATCTTATTTGTCCGAAACAAGTAAGTTTGGACATCTGAATCTCCCTTAGCTGCCATTCATGAAAGGGCTGAAAAAAGCCAGTTACAACCATACTAAGAATATGATATCCACAGATGCCATTCAGCAATTTCTACTAATAATCACGACAGCAAAGGTGTATAAGTGGCTTCTGCCCATACTTCCCCGGTTGCTGGAGAGTGGGGAAAAAATGGGCAATTTGGCTCTTCCAGCATATTCAGACTAGGGAGCAGAAAAACCTGGCTCAAAGCTGCTTGCAGCACAGCTTTTTTTGGCTTTTGTTATATGCCTGGGGTGCACAAGTAATCATTAGTGGGAAATGAGATACCAAGTGCTGCCAGCATTAAAAAATAAAATAAAATAAAAAAAGCCTACTAGACCATTCTAGCTAGAAAAGGTCTCTTAAAATCTAGCTTTTAAACCACCAACTTTCTAAATCCTCAAAATTTATTTTTCTCTTTGGTGATGGGGAAAATCAGTTTTCCTCAGGGTTATTTGTATATAAAGTTCAAGGTTTTCACACATAAAAGTTGCTAGGAATACATTAGCAGTGGATGTGATAGTGACTGCCTGTTTGTATTTTAGTAAAGATCAAATATTTTTATCTTGCTCAGATCCCAGCTGACTCTTCCTGCTGAAGTGAACACATTCTGACTTCTAAGTACAAATGTCATGGTTTAAGTCACATTTAAATGAAGTTTGAACTCCACTTACCATGATAAAAAAAAGATTCCATCAGAAATATATACACCCATTCCTTGTACAACATTTAAAAACATTTCTGTTACAGCAACAACCAAACACCCACTTTGAAGGCTGGTGGACCCTGTTGCGCTTGCTGTTGCTCATAATTACACACTGAATCTGCAGTACACATCATGTTTGGGATGTGGCTATCCCTCACCACCTTAAGTACATAACAGTAACCAAGAACTTGCAATTAGTGCCCAAGCAAACCGAAATCTTTGTTGTTTAGGTCAATGGAAGTCTGAAACCAAAATGCCCTTAATTGTGGAAAATTATACTTGATCCAGAATAACGACTTCTTCCTGTATGCAGCTGCCAGGCAGCTCTTGCTCTAAAGTATGTCTTTTCCTTTCCATTTTCCCCTGTCTAGGGCAAATACAGGAGTCAGGTCTCACTTATACTAGTGGCCTTGACACCATCCTGACAGCATGCTCTTGAGTCAGATGCAGGTATTTATTCATGTCCAGTGCAGACACGCTTGCATGTCCAAGAATGACAGAGTGGCGTGAGAGCACAAATAGCATAAATGAAACTTAAGCCCTTACATTCGTAACACTGAAGAAATTCTCAAATTTTATTAATTATATTGCAGAGCATTATTGATAATTAAGTATTTTTGCAAAGGTAGAGCCTATTTTTAAATGAAAAATGCATATTACCTTCTGAATGCTTTCATTCCAGAAAGCAGAGTGCAATGAGCTAGTCTCAGTTCAGCTGCAATTCTCTAACGCCCTGATACTACAAACAGGCTTGTTTTCTCCACAATGACACATTAAAATGATTTACTTCAAATTTGTAACATGCAAGAGCAAAGACACTATTGGGATTTTTCCCATCCAAGTGAAATAAAAGATACATTTCAAAATCTAATTAATAAAAATATCCGTAATAAAGCTCTCAGACTTCAACAAGACTTACCTGCCATTCCTAAGATCCTCTTTTAGAAGTACTGGCACAACACCAGTCATCTCTGTTAAATGCTATCTTTAACAATAAATCGTTTTTTTCTTCCCAGCTGAGCTATTTCAATCTTTTGTCCCTTCATAATTCTGGAGGATATCATTCAACAGAGGGCAATATTAGATTTCATGCCTGTCTGTGACAATAAATGCATCTAATTTCATGCCTAAAGCAAATTTACCTGTTCGCTGAGCTGTATGACTTGAGTTTCCAAATCTTTATCTGATTTGGATGCTGAGCTGCTCGGTGCAGCTTTCTTTGCTGAAGATGGGCGAGAAGGTGTTGATCCTGGTTTAGAAGCTGGACTGGATTTAGCAGCACCTAGAAAGTACAATAAATAATAATCAAGATTTATCCCCAGGATAAATACATTCCTATTAACCTGATACTGAAACAAACGTATTTAATTTACAGACAGCCATTCTCACAATTACTTCAAGATCACAGTGGAAAAAGTTCCAGTGTTCTACCTTGGGAAAGGAAAAACTAAATTTCCCAGCAGTTTTACTTTGACCTTACTACTCAGCGTGAAGCACCTCTGAAAGTAAAATAAACACAAATCAGGCTAGGAGTATAAAGTTCCCTTAGCTGCTGGCAGCTTTCAGTTTTTAAAAAAGGTGCTGTTAAGAGACAATTCCCCCAGCCCAATATTCACTGTACATGTCTGTCTTCAACCCCCCCGGAGAAAGACTTGAAATAAAGTCAGCTGAACCGCCTCTGTGTTTCCCTCGTTTCCAATGTAACCCACCGCTGAGACAAGGGCATTGAGATTCAGACAGCGCGAGCACAGCGATAAATCCATCGGTGAACTCGCGGTTGCCACAGCAACCAAGCGATCTGTTTCGATCTGCTTGGGTTTCGCTATTTGTTTCTAATTGCTCGCCCCGCAGACCTGACGCAGCACAGAGCAGCGCCTTCACCAGCAGAACCAGCGGCTAACGGGTGCGTGCAGGCACTCCCCCGCGCCGCTGGTGGTGCACAGATGCCCCGGCAGAGAAATGTTTGGGAGAGGCTTTGCAGCATCTTCACGGGACCCTCGGCTGGCTCCTCGCGCCCTGGAGAAAGCCCAGATCCAGCAAGCGCCCGAAGGCCAGCCGGCTGAGCTCCGAGCCTGCAGTTCACCATGCCTGGAAGGAGCTGCTGGAGCTTTCTCAGCAGCCACCTCCCACCACACACCCGGCCAGCTGCTCCCCCGGGAGGAGGACACGCTTCAAAGTTGTTCTGCTTTGTCATTTTCACAGCATCTCTCCCGTTTCAGACATCACCTTCATGGAGCAATGCATTCGTGCTGATGTTTTATGAAGGCACCGCTAGCAAGAAATCACAAGGAGGCAGGGGGAGAAAGAAGACTTGTGAGACTGCCCATACGACCAAGCCACAGAGGTCACGCTGTCTCACTGACCTAGGCCTGTGTACAATGGTCCCCTGGAGGAGCTGAAAAATGATGGGAAAGAGCAGCAGCAATGGTTGCTTAATCCAGGCAAATCCTTATAATTACATATACAAACTCACCTCCAGCAGATTTCAGATGCCAGTACTCGCTAAAGTTGGGAAAATTCAATGTTGTCTATGTGCCTGAAATTACACCTTTTTTCCTGCTATTTATTCCTGTGGGCAATCTCATAAAATTTAGCACCCTGCCTTCACTGTGCTTTTTCCAGGTTCAGTTGATATTTTGACTAACTAAAAATCAACTGCTTAAGAATGGGATTGTTAAGGTGCTTTCGAAGGCAGGAAAATTAATTTTATTGGGGTTAGCAGATAGATAGAAGAAAATAGGCGTCAAAATATGCAAGATAAACATATGCATGAATGAAAATATGCATGAAATAATCACTTTGACTGCAGCATTCTAGTTGGGCCTGAAGTCTTTTAATGAATACTTCTACCACAGGCACTTCAGAAGTTATGCATTTCTTATTGCATTCTACACCTGCAGGAAGCAGTCTGGGACATGAGCTGAAACTTAAATGCTATAAAACAAGCTATGGACCTTCAGATGTGAAACCCTGGCTGGCCAGTGCAGCTTACCCCTCTGCTAACCACCCTCCTTCTACAAGGCAGCGCTGGACTTCCTCTGGAGGTGGCTGCACGCCACGGAGGACGAGCAGCTCAGCTTTTCTCGGCCAGCATCCCCTGGCCGAGCACCTCCTCGCGGTTCCCCCTCGGGGTCGTGGTGCACGACCTAAATTTTTTCACTCAGAGGGTGGTGAGGCACTGGAACAGGTTGCCCAGAGAGGTTGTGGATGCCCCATCCCTGGAGGCATTCAAGGCCAGTCTGGATGTGGCGCTGGGCAGCCTGCTCTAGTAGTTGGCAACCCTGCCCAGAGCAGGGGGGTTGAAACTAGATGATCTTTAAGGTCCTTTTCAACCCATGCCGTTCTATGATTCTATGATTCTATGATTCTAAACAAGGCAGGTTGTGCAGCTGCTGCACAGTGCTCCCTTTCGTGCTCAACAGCCCTGTGAAGCGAGCTGGTTCTTTGTCGACTGGGGCACTGATCACAGAAAGCCGAATCATTAGGCACACACCTCTTTTTGACCTGCAGGGAGAGCTAAGGACAGAGCAAGTGCAAACATTGAATCCCCAGGTATTCTCTCTAACTTGCAGCTGAGGAACCCTCCCAGAGCGTGCTGAGCAAGCTCACATCACCACCATCTGTGGACAGAGAGGACTGGATAGTACCAAATACACGGCATTGTGTCCTGCCCTCCTTTGGAAACTACAAACCCTTCTGAATTTCTACAGTGAAGTGTTACTAAACTTTATAAAGTCCAGACAAATCAAAAGAAATTGACTTTTGCTCCCCTACTCAGAATCAGCTCTTAAATGAACACGATATTCCAATCTCAGTAACACACTTACTGACCAGATAAATAATCTAAGCATTTCAGACAGGATCAGCAACAGCTGGATAGAACTTAATTGCAACAGAGAATGCCTAGGGTTTTCTAATTTAAAATTTCCTGGAGGAGAAAAAAAAAAAAAGGAAAAAGCTTTAATGCACATTTATTCTAAGACATCGCTTTTGGAATCAGCTCAGAGGTAACCCTCCCACTTCTAACAGAAGCTTAATTTCATAAAATAATTAAAGGATGCTGGGTGGTAGAGTGGCACAAAGTGCTTGAGACAGCCAGATATCTAAATGGAGATGAAAGATCTTAATAGACTTTAATAACTTTGCTATTGAGCACCACAATGACTTTGCAGTCAATTAGTGCAAGTGTAGAATAACTCCTTATTTGTTGTTCATAGGTGCTACATAATCCAGACAGTTCAAATTCTCTCCAACATCACATCTTCCACGAAAATATTTATTGTTCACCTCCCCCCCAAAAAAATCATTTATGCTGGTAGTGATTACAGATTTAGTAAGACTTTTCAGGCATCCCACATGACCTATATTACTAAAAAGTACATGCTTTTTTGGCACATGAAGTCCCGTTTCCACGTTCTGAGAAAGTGCAATGTATGCAAATATTTTGCATACAAAATATATTCTTATCAGCTCTTTTCACTGAACACTGAGAGAACTGCATTGTAACCAGTGCCATAAATGTTACCTATTACTGGTTTCTTTTCAAGTGTATTGTAGATGTTCGAAGAGAACTGCAGAGTCCTGCACCGGGGAGGGGAAACCCCACTCCCCAGAACATGTTGGGGGCCAACTGCCTGGTAAGCAGCATGGCAAAAAAGGACCTGGTGGTCCTGGTGGACACCAGCCAGCAATGCGCCCTCGCAGCAAGGAAGTCTGACAGCCTCCTGGGCTGCATCAGGCAAAGCACTGCCAGCAGGCTGAGGGAGGTGATCCTTCCCCTCTGCTCAGCACTGGTGAGGCTGCACCTGGAGTGCTGGGTCCAGTTCTGGGCCTTCAGTACAAGAGGGACCTGGACGTACTGGAAAGGGTTGGAGGTAGGGCCACAAAGATGACGAAGGGCCTGGAGCACCGCTCCTGTGAGGAGAGGCTAACAGAGCTGGGACTGTTCGGCCTGGAGAAGGGGAGGCTCGGGGGGGATCTTATATATGTGTGTATACATCTGATGGGAGAGAGTAAAGGTGACAGTCAGGCTCTTCTCACTGGTGCCCAGTCAAAGGACAAGATGCAGCAGTCGCAAACTGAAATACAATAAATCGTATTTAAACTTTAGAAAAAACCTCTTTCCTGTGCATATGATGGAGCACTGGCACAGGTTGCCCAGAGAGGTTGTGGATCTCCCCCCTTGGAGATCTTCAAAAGCTGCCTGGACATGGGCCTGGACACCCTGCTCTGGGTGGCCCTGCCTGAGCAGGGTTGGACCAGGTGACCTCCAGAGGTCCCTTCCAGCCCCCATCATTCTGTGAAAACTTCTGTTCCAGAATGTTCCGATTTTAGGTCAGGGTTCAACTATGATTTTTTTAAACTGTATTTCAGCTGCATCAATTAGCACCTGGATAACTTTTTGTACCTGCACATGTAACACTCGCAGAGATGAGAAAAGTAAGTTCACTTTAGCACCAACTGTTTCTAAACAAAAATTTCTAAATACAGGTTATTTTGTTCTTGTACTGAAATAAACTAGATGAAACAATTTTGAAATGCATTACAGTTTTCTATCTGTGGTGCTCCAGAAACAATTACTAGTCAGTTTAATCTTAATTACATATATCCCCCCCACAGCTCCAGCTTTATCATTCTTTTCACTAAACACAGAAGTTTTACAGACAGATGTGCACTTCTGAAATATAAAGCAGTGAACGTCGGCACCGTGTATGCTTTGGGTACAACAAAGCCAGGCTTCGAATGCCAGGTCACTTCACATCACAAGCTCGGTCTTGCAGATGAGACCCATTTAATGTTTAGAGACAAATTTTACTTAAAGCTATACGAGTAATCAGTACTCTGTTAAATGTAAATGTAAATTTCCAAGAAAACACGTGCATGACCGCAGTGTGGACGTGCGTGAGGACAGTGTGGAGAGCAATGGAAGCCCTGAGCAAGCAAGACTTGGCTGAGCCGTCACAGCTATTGCTTCAATGGGATTTGGGAACCATTTGCAGTGCATCCTTCAAATTAAAATTTTTAAATTTTATTAACTTCAAATTGAAAAACTTCATAAAATGAATATTCCTGACTCATGCCACAGAAGAATAAACAAACCCACCAAGAGGCCACAGAGCTAGCAATTTATTCACAAACTGAAGTCTCAAATCACTTAAAACAAATGAGTGAGAACAGTAAGCAAATTAATATTCACACACGCTTATTGTTACAGCTACACTGCGATGCAAGAAACTGTTCAGTTTAGGGATGCTTAGTGGCACTAGTGATGACAACTGATGTTTAATGGGAACGAAATGACCTCGGACAAAATGGGACTCGACTTCCAGCATCCCAACATGCCGCAGTGCAGCCGCCCAGTTATTTTGTGGTACTGACTTCCCTCCGGGGTGGCAGGACCCTCCTCTCCTCAGCTCTCCACACTTCCAGCGCTGCTGGCTCCAGCAGTCTCATGAGCTCTGCACTGATCATCGCTGCCAGAGAGCTGGCAAAGAGAAGATTGTACAAATACCTGGAAATGGAACACCACCTACGAATTTCGACCGAGCCACCCAAGCAAGAACATACAACGGAGTCTGCTTGTCAGATGAAAAGGTTTTGTTTGTGGCATGACTGCCCCAGGTCATCTTTAACAGAAGAAGATTTGATAGATAGGAACTACCCACAGCCTTCTCCCTGTCATAAATGAAGACTTTTATTTAGATTTAAAATAACCAAAATTTAAATGGCAAACATTAATTACTGTCAACCAAAATCCCCATTTTCTCTAGAAAAATCTTCAAGCATTCACCTGCAATGGATGAAACCATTCCACGTAGGCCCAACAGAAGAAAACATTATAAAATTTGAAGTGATTAAAGAAAAACAACCCATGATTTATAAAATTCTGTAACTATCTGGTTAGCCATCCCCAAAGGAAAAAAATCTGAAAAAAATATGCAAAGTATATTGAAATATGAAAGATCATGCAAAAATTTAAGCAAGGTGCCCATAATACACTTAATTTTAAGATGGCGATTTTCACCATTGTTTTTCAAACACTGTTATCTCATTAAAGAAAAAAAAAGAAAAACCCTTGCTCCTGCACTGCAAGCAGTGTTGCTATGTGGTCTAAATCCTCTGTCTCGGTGGCTTTAAAAATTAAACTCTCCTGATGCGGGTAGAGGGGGTGCATCTGTATGAAGGCTGAGCCACGTTCCCCTCCAGGTCGCACATGCTGCTCCTGTGGGGCAGCACACTTCTTTGGCCTCGCACGAAATAGGCACAAAAGCGTTTTAAATTTGTCGTCTCGCAGCTCTTCCCATCTGCAGCTCTACCACGCAGCTCTGGAGCAACACACCATAATGGACAGGGGTTACCAACTGCCTGCAACGTGGGGAGGAAGCGGCACGTTTTGGTGGAAAGCAAAGAAAAACGCATTTGAATGAGCTCTCTGGTCCCCCAGGATGCTTAACCACATCACCAACTGCTACAATAAAGACTGGTTTTGTTGAATATTTTCACCCCTCAAAATTAATTTACAGCACTTCTGCCACTATAGGGTATACCATTTCCCTGAAGAGCATCGGCATTTTTCTTGCATAACTGGCTCTTTGATGGCATACACATTATATATATATAGCATCCGTGTACAAACAGTTCATTCTGCCCTGGTTATTTTCCCTGTCATAGCACGATTATTTTTAGCCCTCATGTGATCCTCCAGTATTTTCCAGCTCTGCTTTAGTCATCCTGCTCTCACAGAATATTTCAAAATAAAAAGACTAGCAGCCTTCAGATCTAAGAGCTTCTCACATTTTTAGCTTATAGGTAAATAATTAATTTTATTAAGCTGTCTTTTACCCATATATTTTTGACACCCATACCAAAAGCAGTGCTCTGTGGAGATTTGTTTTGATATACGGGAAGACTTACATAAGCCACTAGCTAAAATCCTGACAACCGGATCAAAATTTTCAATTTGATCAGATGAAGCTTTTCCGCTTTTTTTTTTTTCCCCTCTCTTACAGGGAGGATTAGAACCAGCACAAACAACAACGTACTAATGTTTTAATCCCTCACAATAATTGTGACTCCACATCTGTAGGCTGTTTACCACCGTGCTAGAGAAAAGCAGAAGCTGTAGGAGACCTAAAGGCTCGGGGCTGGTAGATGGCATCCTATCCAAAGGCAGCTGTGGTACCGCTGGCAGACAGCCCGCGCTGGTGGGCTGTGCTGTGGGTTCTCCTCCGCAAAGGATGAAAACGCGTTCGTCCCCCCCAGCAGGGAGCCGCATCTACCTGGCGCTCCTTGCTGCTTCTAGAGGAATCATATACCTGTCACCCAAGTCATCCACCCTTCCACCGCCGCCAGCTCCGCAACAAATTGGCTCTGTCTCTCGAGAAAGACGGGGCAGCACGAGGGTGGCACACAGGATGAGTTGTGGGGGACCATTTATGCTGCCGTCTCCGAGCTGCACGATCCTTGATGCGCGTCAACTCTTTGGTCTGAGTGCCTTTTGAAGGGCTATGGAAATGGATGCAGGCGTGCTCTCCAATTAACACAAAAACTGGTGTGTTTTCAGACTTCTCAAGTTCTGGTTTGTTTTAACAGCGTTTTTAAAAATGAAGTAAAGGCCACACTTGGCATTTGCAGAGATATAGGTAAATACCCACTTATAGGTACAGAAAGCAGCTACCAGATATGGCGGGTCTGACAAGTGTTAGCGTCAGATTAAAATACCAAAAATAATTCTAACTCATCACAACTACCATATTAGGGTAAGCTTTCAGAGGGCTCTGTAGGGATTTGACCACTTTTTTGGTAACTGAATGATATATCTTAGTCTACCTCCGAAAACACAGTGCCAGAACCCTAGTTATGAATAATTAAAGAGATTAGCACCTCCTAAATCACTCAAAAACAAAGCTCTGGCAAAGAGTACTGGAATAGCTATTCTGTGGAACAGTCTGAATCGTCTGAAACACACACGAAATCACTAGCAGCTAAATATATTATTTGCTTAAAAATGTATATATTCATCAATTTGGAACAGGCGTATTTAAAGGTCACCGACAAAAACAAAAGTACAGTGTGAAGGAGTGCCTATATGTCTACTTGCTCCTGATACTAAACAAAAGATGCGTACACTTAGGTATGTCTACTGCACACTGTTTAAAAACTTTTGGATTATGTTAAAAGATCTGCTGGTTTCTTTATTTTGTCTCACTATTACATCTTTTTGTTTTGTTAATGATTTGAAATTCATCACAATTTTAAAGCTTCAGTGGTAAAGCAAATCACACATATTAAAAATAGCATAAAGAAAAGAAAATGTACAAAAATAGAGGCAAGCTACTGTGGCAAACTGCAATTGATGCTGGCAAATGCTTGCCGCATTGGTGTAAGAGGTTATTACATCAAGCAGCCCACAAAGTTTACTGCTCCCACAACAAAGTCAGTGGAAGTAGAACTGTGCCCAAAACCTCAGCCATTTCACTGAAGACCCAGGGCTGTAGAATAACAAAACAAATCAGCATTAAAGTTATAGCATTTTAAACTATGCCATCTGATGTTGCACTTACTCTTGGGCATATATTCCCTCTTTGTGATTGTATCATCCTGGAAGATGAAACTCCAGATGGGGTGGGGAATTCTTCAGCTGCTGTAGAACTCAGGAGACCTTATCTTTTTTGCCTTTTTAGCATAAATGGTTAAGCTTGTTTTACTCACATGGGAAGTATCATTATGGTTCCTACAACAACTGTAACGAATACTCCTTCACTTCCAGTGAAGTGTGCATGTGCATGCACAGACACACACACACAAGACAGAGGTACTTAAGTACATCTTTGATGAGCATTTCCCAGCTACCTGGGACTTGCTCCCACATCCTCCCAGCTTAACCCCAAACAGCAGGAGCTGAGGCACGCACAAGCCTGCAGATGCGAACAGCCCTCCTCCCAGGGTGTCCTATATCAACAGGCACCCTGTAAGGGCTCCCATTCTTTTAAGCAGTTGTGAGGTGAGGCACAAAGACACAATATATCAGTGAAATTAAAACATGCTCAACCAAAAATTGAATAAACCTATGACTGACACTTAACTGAAACAGTCCTGTTCTACAACGCAAGCACCAATAAAAGCTAGAACTCTTATTTCACCTAGCATCATGTAACTCTATGTCCCTCCTCACTGGCTCAAAACAAACTAAACAAGGGTCCTTCCTATCATCATTCTGGACAATATTTAAATTAATAAGGAAGGCAGCTTTCCATTAAAAAGCTAACTTCCACAGCCACAGAATCTTAACAAAAATCACCTCAGTTGTCCTACTCCATACAGAAGGCATGTGACATGCTCTTATACAACCAGCAACAGGACATGAGATCATTGCATTAACATCCAAATCAACTGTCTGCTTCCACTTCAACAACAATTCTATTTCTCTAAGATTGTCACCTCCACAACTTTAATTTGGATGACACATTTGTGACTTAGGTAAAAACAGACCATTGGCAAGAAGAATCAACAAGCACAGGAAAGTCTGTATTTAATAAAGGTGTATTTTCCAATTTCTCAAATGGACCATGCCATGATATTAGCACTTGGGTTTTTTGTTTTCAAAGGGAGTGCCAGACACCACACAGGAAATTAAAGTATACCAAGTCCTGACTTTCAGAAGTTTAGACACAAGATGGTACAAAACAAAGATGTTAAAAACCAAACCAAAACAAAACTTTAGAAGCTCAGAGCAGCACAGGCCTGCTATTAGGTGCTCAGCTTCCTGGGAACGCTAAGGAGATGAAGGCAGCTGTCCAAGTATGCTCACCTTTGACGTCAGAAATGATCAGAGCAGAATGCTGAAATCTGTGTATGACGCCAAAGCTTAAGCCAGTCTAAATCTGAGGTTGCCTGATACCTGCCCCTTCCCTTTTGCCAGCACCGGTGAATATCTGAGCCCATGAGAAGATAGGTCACAGAATTATGCCAACTGAAAATTAATCATTATTTGAAGACTGGGTTAGGATGAATAAGGTAAACCTAGGATACACCAATAAAGAAATTGTGTGTGTGTGCATGTGTGCTTCTGCATGTACAAAACTACGTATCTACTGGCAACCAACCTCAGCACCACTTGTTTAGTGGTTATTTGAAAAAAAAAAAAAAAAGTTATCTGCTCTCCTGTTCACTTAACTCTCGGTTACCAAGAAAAATGGCATCTGCTTAGTGACCAGTAGTGCTCATATTACATAAACATCAAAGATCAGGCTTACTTGTTTACTCCTGTTGCAGAAACACAAAGCAAAATGTCAGAATACAGATGTATCTTCAAGAAAGAGTAATAGTTGCATGTTGCTTACTTAGGGGACTAGTGTACCTGAACAATAAGCATGTACAAAAGCACAAATCAATTCTTTTTTTTTTTTTGCTTTTTTTTTTCTGGACAGCACTTAGGATTTGGCAACATAAAAAATAGTTTTAAAAAAATCAGCCTGTTATCAATATCCTGTAAGGGTGGAGGTGTGTGAGAGGAGCACACCCCACTTCCCGTTCTTGAATACACATGCACACACCACAGTCAGTGATGAGAAGCTTAAATGCCTTTTTCTCCACCATCAGATACCACTAGAGTCCACAAAATTTATATCAAGGGTTCAGTGAGGGAGACCCTACAGCTGACAGGACTGGGCCAAAAAGGAGAGCACCATGAGAAATTAACTTCTGCCATCTCAGATGCTAAGCCAATGACAACATAAAAAGAATGGCCTGTGCACACAAGGAAATAATTTCTAACTAGTATTTAGGTAAAATGGGTCACAGTTTATAGCCAGCCATCTTCAGAGACAGAAATGGAATTCTTTAAGACGCAAAATACCTGCAGTAGGAGAGTTTGCATGATGAGACTTTTTGGGCAGGTTAAAGATCTGTTCACCAGGATCTGGTGGGGGAAGAGCATCTTGGCCTTGTCGAGCTTCCACAGGATCATACTCCTTCCCATCATAGTTAGCATCAAAGAACTTCTTAAACCATTGAATGAAATCTAAGTTGTCTTGGAAGCGCCCTTTGACCAGTTTTTCCACTGGAATTACCTGAAAGGTAGAATAAAGATTCCAGTAATACATCATTGCCACTTCTAAATTAAAAAATTATATACGTGATTACTTGAAAAAAATCTCCCAACTCTTTCAGCATTTATTCCTCTGCCATTGTTTTCTTCCTAAAAGAAAACAAATTATGTTGGAATTGCAAGTGGTCTTAGCATGAAACAATAATGAAATAAATTGAAGACCCAGCCTTTGAAGTGGCTACATGGTATATGCAAGCCTTTATAACTGCTCTTCCACAGAGTTACTCCTTCCTTATTGCAGTGACAGCCATGGTGAACGAACGGAGCTGTTCTCAGAGTAGCACTATATTCCACTAAGTGGGATTTCTGTCTTTTAATAGATGTGCTGCATGCAGTTGGGCATTCTAAAGGTGAACAATTCTTCAAAAGGTCCATACCAAGTTTCTTGCTCTCTGTTGTACTGTCTGAACTACAAAAACTCAGCGGCTTTTCTAAGACACGCTGAAATTCAAACCAACCTACATTTTGGCAGTACACGTTCATCATATGAACTAACCCTGAGGTTTTAACCTTGTAATTTTTTTTCCATTCCATATATAGCTATACACAGAATGGCTTGTTGACCTGAAAAAGTTGACTAAAATGCCTATAAACTTTCAGTAAAACAAAAGAGAGGCTATGGGCATGTCTCCATATCAATGCCCTACAAATTTTTCACAGAAATGATGCCTCCAAAAGGTGAGTTGTGGCAGTGCTACAGTGTAAGAAGGTGGTTCTATTATGCTCTGCGGGAGGCACAGACTTCCCAGATGTTGTGGGCAGACAGGGACTACACAAAGGGAATGCTGAAGTAAGAGGACTACCCTTGCTTGATTCATGCAGCTGATCAGAGAGCCTGGTTAAATGAATATTAATGCCTCTTGAATGCATTCAATTTTCAACTGAAAAAAAAAGGTACCTAAAACCATTGTCATTTTCATTTTTTCTTCAAGGCTAAGCCAATAGTACAGCATTCTGTAAGTCTGTGATACTTCTGTAAGGATTCACATAGCATTTTGCATATCCTTTCTCATTGTTCTATTTGTGTTTTTTAATGCTGCATTGACAGAGTAGAGCAAGTTTTCTGCCTACAGAAAAACTGACAATGTTCAACTTTATTGGGCCTTCCAATGCTTCACTATCAAATCATACTGTAAATAGAAACATCCACAACTTTTCAGAAAATAATGAGGGTTTTCTACTGCTTTATGAAAGTCTTGTGGGACTCTCTAATAAGGCTACACTGAAAGCCTGTGCAGAGTCCTAAAATGATATACAGGTACTGCATCTGTATTAAAACTGCAAGTATGAGAACATAACTTTCATTATTCATTTTTATCAACACAGTAATTTATATTTGTGAGTCCATCAAACTCACAAATTCAAGCACAAAACCAATTCCTTACGATTGAACAACAATCCATTTCTAAGAGACCTCCATTCTTAACTTTAGAAAACCACATGTGCTGGCCAACCTACCAAATCACGGGGTAAATCATTCCAGCTCTTGAATACTTGAAATTCCTTAAACCCAGTTTTGGATAGGAAACATGGAATGCTTATAAGAATGGCATATTTCCAAGTTATTTTGTTGGAAATTCAGGTCATCAGTAATTTTACGGTATCTCAGATTAAGGTCCTGGTGCTCAATGATGGCAAAGAATTTCCAACAGATGGTATTTTCTCAGAAGGGTCTCTGATATTAAGAAATAATGAGTTAGGCTGTACAATTCCTCAGCAGACACATGGACTCAATTTTCACTTTGTATCTAAATGGAGCAAGCCAAATTTCTTTCCTCACGCCCAAATACCCTTTTCAGATGATGAAAGGTCAAGAACATCTTCACATACAACTTGTAATTCCAGTTCCCAGTCAAGATTTGGAAAAGGGGACTTTAAGTGCTTTGAAGTTTGTTTCCCCTATTTATTGACTTTACCCAGTTTATATAGACTGTGAAGCTTGCAGTGATTGAAATACAAATACAGAATGCCTACCTTATCCACATTCATTCTTTTAAATGATGCTTGCAGAAGCTTGAAGTTGTGAATGTATTCATGCTCCAGCTTTGCTTGAAACTTTACCTTCTTCAAGCTAATGCACCCTGGAAACAACATGTCCATGAACTGGCAGTAAGCTGCTCCTGTAACAAGAGAATGCATTGACATTAATCCAGATGCACCCAGCTAAGACCAAATAGCATTTAATGTCATTAGCAGAAAGCATGAGTAGAAAGCAGCCTTGCTGAATAAGTCTCTGCTGTAATTGTCTAACACTATGCACCCAAGATCTACTTGTCTAATGTACGTTGAACAGCATGACATACTCACGTGGAGTTTTTCCATTCAGTCTGGATGCACCAAGCACTGCTGTGCAACATCTGAAGAACCACCATGCAACCACTAATGCAAAGTGAATCTTTCTTCTATCTAAAATTGAAGTTCTTGGAGTCCCTGTACACAGTAGGACTGTCCATACAGTGAGAAGATCACAGTCAGAATGGAAATCTCCTAACAAGCTCCTTCAATCTTCACAACCTCCTGAATTCAGCCAAGCCAAGATCTTATTTTTTCTGGCAACTGAAGTTGGAAGCTATTCTATAGACTTGTGCCAATCAAGTCCAAGGCAATCATTCAAGATTACATCAAACCATGATCTAAAATAAAACTGCAAATCTTCAGCTTGTTAAAACACACTAGTCATTTTCCTTCCCTCTAAAAACAAACATTGTTACTGATCTTTATCACCTGTGAAAAGCATTTAAATAAGCAGACTTTAGCATAGTCCACCCACTGCCCATAGATTTCAGAAGCCGGGCTACCAGCTTTAGCTCTCACTCAAAACAACAAGGTTTCTAAGTCCAACTTTGAGGGCTATCTGAACTTACATATTAGTAGGTAGGGAGGTGTGTGTGTGTAACCAATCCAGCACAGAGGGGCAAGTACATGGAAAAAAAGCTAGACAGCTAATAGGGATAGTCTTTCCTTATATGCAGAGACCTTCCCCCTATAACATTATCATGTCACTGTCATTTGCAAAATAAGTCTTTATTGTGACTTAAGTCACAATAAGTCTTTATTTATGACTCACATAAGTGTTTGGATATTAAGGCTTAAAAACATTCGAGGAAATCAGAGGAAAATCAATTTCAGTTCATCTTCAGAAGAGAGTTCTCTAGTCCATGAAGTGCTTTATAATCAGCAAAGATTCACTAAAGCCCATTTCCGAAGCATGGGGTTGTGGAGGGTGTTAGGCCTCCACTTGAGCACACAGCCAGGTAAGCCATCACCTGAATACCCACGACAAGCTGAATTTCACTTCTACAAAAAGGACTTTTGCGCACTTAGTGCAAATCTGTTCCAATAAACTTAAGTGTCCAAAGCTCACCTAACAGTTCAGGTCAGTACCAATGAGAACTATTTTATCAAACAATAATAATTCTGCTTATTGCTCATACAGAAAACAAATTAACAAATCAGATACCTGGCTTGTCCAGTTTTACAGGAGTGCCAACAATAATTGAAACCTTAACATGTTTTTCTCCTTGGGTATGCATGTGTTTCGACAGGACCAACTTTATGCATCAGATAGCTCTCATTCTCTGTGTCCATTCAAGCATCATATAAAGGGTTACAGAGCTTGTAACTTCCCAAAAAGAGAAGTAGAGATTAAGAGCGGAGTCCAAAAACATTACCTAAAATACTGATTGAAATTTGATCTGGCACTTAACAAGATCAAGCCTTAGTGCTGAAAACCACTTCAATTTTTTAAAAATTCTCTTCATCTTGCCTAGCTTTGTGGGGGAAAGCTGTTAAAAAAAAATCTGATTTTCCAAGGACACATTGTACTTAGCTGTTTGCAATGTTTTTTGATATGATTAGGAATCAAAGTAAGATATTCCCTAAAGGAAAACGAGCCTCCTGGCAAGCTACAAACTTCAGATGACAAATTTGCATCTTCTTACAGAAAGCTATATAAACAGAATTAGTTATTGAAAAACCCATCCTTAGCAAGAGAACTGGCAAATATGCACCAACAGAAAAATGACATTACAATTAAAAGCATGGATATACAGATAGTAATAAACGTAGTCAAGCCATGCACTATTTAATTTCATGCAAAAGGATTATTATGCAATCATTCCATGTAAAAAATTGAATGTGTTGCTAACTCTGCCCTTTCATCCCCCCCATAGCCCAATTATAAGCTTTACTCTGATATCTAAATAATTGCCTACAGGTCTTGAAAATGCACTGTGCAACCTTTCATCTATATCCTTTTAGAAAACTAGAAACCTAAAATGTTCACATGAGATTTCCTCCTTCTGTTGGTAATGCAAATTCCTTTTGCTTGCCTTTAGATAGAGTCTTACTAGGTTTAAGGCTGTAGTTAAGACATTTCCTTGTTTTCTTCTCCTCATTCAGGCAGTTGTTTCTGTATTTTGTGAACCAGGAGGTGGTCCTGGGTCTGCACAGCACTCGAGGGCAGAGAACACTGGCATACATCCACGTGATGGTACAAACCTGCTCTCTGATACAATAATGAAGCTTGCTGCCAGACTATTTCCCCAACAGAAGGATTTCTTACATTGACAAACACAATTTATTAAAATGTTCCTTCCTGAAGTGTGGAGGCAACATATAAACACAGACCGAACTAAACACTACATACCACAAAAAGAGGAAACTTTTTGCGACTCCCAGATGGCAGAAGAGAAAGTTAAAAGTATCGTTACAGTTAACTGGGACTACCTGATTTTGGACATAGAAGTTATATATATACATATATATATCATATAGGCATTACTTATTTAAAATTTTGCCCCCTAAAGCCTGTAGCTGTCACATTGCATTAGGATGCCAGTGCAGCAGAACCAGGACACCACTTTCTACACTGCCAACTATTGAGATTCCATGGAGGCAGCAGGAAAAGCAGCCCTTTGGAAGTAATGCAAGATTGCAGTGCCTTCACTTCACAGCCACAGCACATAGACATGTGGTCCTCTGCACGCTGGGCTGCACTTTAGGGCTGTTCAATTTACCATACAACTGATGTTTCAATGCAGCTGCCCAGGAAAGGAGTGTTTTTAACACAACATAAAGAGAACGGCAGTAGAGATAATGACATCGTGGCTTCTGATAGATACTTCTTGCATAATTTACATAAACAAAAGGGTTTTTATGTCACTATATTTTATTCAAGATTTAAAACTTCCCTACATTTTCTGAAAGAAAAAAACACAGAAAAACAAAAACACCCAAAAAACGCCTTCTCCAAACCTAACAATTCTGTACACCAGAGTACTACCAGCCCAGAATTGCACTCGGAGTACATCTGTCTCTATGACCGAAACACTTTTATATACACAAAAAAGCATACACACACACATAAGAAATAATTTGAAATCTCTTCAAACAACAGATGAAAACTATAGGTGGTGGCACTGCAGAAGAGGGATTACCAAACGTGGGAGACACATCGATGTTAAAACCCTCCTCCTCTTTATTAGCTAACAAGCAATTTTGAATCCCTGCGCAAAACCCCTTTCATTTTTTCATCTGGAATATTCACGCAGCCACCAATTACAGGAGATATTCACAGGCCGGACGCCAAAACCAACTCGCAAACACAATTAGTGAGCAGGAACTCCGCGCTCACTTTCATGGTGAAGGGCACGGCAGCAGCCCGGGAGGGTTGCTGCATCCAGCTGGCACACCCAGCTATGAGCAGAACTGTTCTAGTTGACTTGCTTTTAATATTTACAGGAAAATAACGGCGTGAAGTCACTGTGGCGAGTGACTGGCACCCTCGACACTCCAGCTTCTGTCCGAGGGGAGGCTTATGACTCATTTTCTTACCCTCCTCTTCGGGAGGAATTTCGCTGCGGCCGAGATGGAAAAGCCGAGCAGCATCGCTGGCTTCAGGCACGGCCACGTGCGGCCAGCCACACTGCCAGCCAGCCGCTTATGCTGCTGGGTTTTGGTGCGTTTTGGCGGGTTTCCTGGCCAGGCTGAGGGCAGAGGAGGGGAAGGGCTGCTGGGGCTGCATTCAGACACAGCAGAGCCAAGCGAGAAGTGAAAAGGTAGCTGTTTAAGGCTAGATTTTCCTTTTTCTCCTTTCTCTCTCCCATCTTGAGGCTGATCCACCCACAAATGCAAACAAGTATTTTCTTGATAATCAGAGATACTTCTGCTTCTGACTGTTCCAATCACAAGGAAATTGAAAGAGATGACAATGAAAACAAGAGAACACGGTTTACTGCAAGTTTTTACTGCTCAGTAAACCTCCTAGATTGCAGCTGAAGAGCAAGATTAGATGCTTGATTTTTGAACAGCTACGTTCATACATTTATAAGTGAAAATCACAATATTATTTGCACACTATGAAATACAATAATATGAGCACAAGCATGTTCAAGTTAATATTTGTCCCCTGTGGGAGGGCTCGGGACAATCCTTCACATCAAACATCAGAAGACTTTGTCCCTTCCTGTTCATCCCTCCATCCCTGCAGCACATGGAGGCAAGACCCAGAAAGTCACATAAAACCACACCAGACAACATAGGAACACAAAGGGCCTGTGAAAAGGCAAGGCCTGCCTGTGTGGGTGGGTGCTTTAGTTTAGTTCTGATGTCAAAACCACAGCAGAACAAACTAAGCTCCACGCTAGAATTTTGCTGGAAATGTTTAATATGAATTTTGACCTAAAAACGGCACACAATTCAAGTTTAAACATTTTAACCAGGCCTCAGTTTGATTTTCAGACACTTATTTTTGAAAAATTTCATTTGGAAAAAATGCTGACTGCACCTTTCTCTGTAATTATTTATATATATATGTGTGTGTGTGTGTGTGTGTGTGTGTGTGTGTTTGCTTTAAGGATTTTTTTTTTTTAAGATAATCTAAAAACATATCCTGTCACATTAGACAGAAATTCCTTCAAACTATTCATTCACTCCAAAGCTGCAACAACCTAACCACACATTTGGAAAATACAGCATTATTTGTATGCATGTTAGTCATAAGTGCCTCAGTTCACTAGAGTGATGATTGCTAACACTGATGGGAAAATGCACACACACAGCGTTTCTGTTGCTGGGAGAACAAAAACAAAAAAAGCAGTAGCTTGCAAGGAGCATACGTGACATAATAGTTTTGATAAGAAATGGGAAAAAAATGCAAAGGCCAGCAACCACTGCTTGCAGTACAGCGGCACTTTGGGCTCACCTTTTACCTCCAGCTTCCTAGAATCGCTTCCTTGGAAGCAACACGAAGGTAGGTACGCAGCAGGTTTTTGACGTAGGTGTCAGAGTACGGGTTTTTATTAGATTTCAAATATGTGTTCTTCCATTATGCCACTCTTAATGTCTTTTAAAAAAAATTGGGCATGTCTGTGAGCACAAAGCTGTGTTACCTACAACCCCGTGTTGAAGCAATGGTGCAGCTCGTGTTGAGTGCTCCATCAGAGGCCACAGCCTTCCCACTCGTATTTGCCTTTCTAGCAGCACCTATATGACCAAGGACGTAGGTCAACAAACTTCTGTTTCTCCAATAAAAGAAAACACACCGATTTACGAGGTTTCAGCCCATTTCCTGGCGAATGTTCGAGCCCACTGCAATTTACCGCCTGCTTAGTGGTAGAGATGCCAGATGTGCATCAGTGAAGCAATGCTGGCCTGAGCACAAACAGTCTTGGGAGGGCACTTGAAAAAATATAAATGCAAGTGATCCAGATTAGGGTGCAGCCCTGCACTCCTGCAAAGCACAGAAAAAAAAAAAAAAAACCCACAGTAAACAGCATCCAGAACTATCTACCTCCTGCAGACCCTACCGACCGTTACCAGGCTGCGTGCTTCTGAATGATATGCGCTCTGCAAAATCCTGTTCACCGCAGGTGGGGCATTTGTGTGAAGTAATCCAGGATAGCCACTGGTCATTTTAAATAACAGATATGGGAGGAAGGTTTTCCCAGTGTTAGCTTGTATTCTCTTAAATATGTAAATCATTAAGCTTGTCATTCACAACTCTGCTGCGTATACTTTATTATACTTAATTTTTAGTAGTAATTTATTTTGGAATTCACTAATTTTGAAATGGGCAGACCAGAACACTTTCAGAAAACACAGTTCCCGTTTATCTTAAAATAGCTGCGTAACTTATCTTGACAAAAAAAAAGTAGCAGGCAAAATCTAACAAGCTCTTTAAAACAGGGGGGGATTGAGCAAGCAATGGCAAGTGAAAACATTATGAGTAATTAAACAGATATAAAAGTAAAAAACCTTGTTTAAGTTCTCTTCCTCCTGAATTCTTAATGAATAACATTTTAAAAAAATATATTGGCTGAAAATCTCAGGATACTGCTTTGCAAGCTTCCCCAGAAAGTTTTGGAAACGATCTTAAATCCGATCATCAACATCCATTATATCCCTCTAATCCTAAACATCATATGGAAGACATTAAAGAGTCATTTACACTGAGCATCCTCTGTGTTGCAGGACCCCAGAACAACATGCCAGTTCCTTGAAACACGGCTTGGTTTCACAGTGCATCAAGCCATGTTTTAATCATATTTCCAAGTTGCTCTAGCGACCCAGGCTTTGCAAGGTTGCAAACTGAAAAAAAAAGTGTTGAAACATGCTTCAGCTCAGCCTGCACTAACACACCAGGCTGTGCAGAAACCATACTTGCACCAAATGCTCCAACAGGGTCCTATAATGCAGATTTTAGTAATACACATGGGTTAATAAAGACACTGAGCAAAATACACATTCTGAGGCATGAAAAACGAAACAAATCCTATGCATGTAAGTCACTGAATACACTCCATTTGCATACACACACACACACACACACACAACTGACATGCAGAAGAAAATCTCCTCACCATTGCTCTGTCTGGCAAGCAAACTTCTCCCGCCATCTCAGCCCTGCTCAGAAAGACCTTTGCTGTGTGCTGGAGAGAAAGCTCGCTCTGACACAGCGCTGCCCCGAGGACGCGTGCCTGGCACGTCGCTTTGCCTTGCTGCGGAGGGGCTGGATGCAGGCTGGCGTGGGGTTAGGGTGGCCGCGGTGCGGGCGCTGCGAGACCTGGGGCAAAGTGGCCAGGAAGCAGCGCACCTCTGGCATCCTTCAGACACGCAGAGCAGCTCTCCTTGCTGCAAGTCACCGGCCATCGCAAGGGACAGCAGCCCATGGACACTGCGGTGGAGCTCTCCCCAAAATCCCAAGCCCTCAAGACAGCACAAAGCCAGACACAGGACAACTGCCGTGCCAGCACACCGCTCTCCTTGCTTCGAGATGGGGGTGGAGCACCAAAAAACGCATCCATACAGCGAGCGTGTATTCTCACAGGAGGTGCACCAGTTGAGATACGGCAGTAGCTACAGTGGTTGCCACATGAAAAATACCCAGTTACAACAACCAGGGCATCTGCAGAGAAAGCATCAGAGTCTAAAATTTCAAAATGCTGAACCATATGCTCTTTTTATGGAATGGTCATTTATTAAAAGTGAGGGAGAAAATAAAACACATTTAATCCTTGATCCTTGCAAAGACAGAAGGTCCATAAGCACTGGAGACCAAACAAGTTGATAATTCTACTGAGAATTTTCAAATGCGGTGGGGAGGGGATTCTGCATCTCCTTCACCTCACGTGAGTATGGCTAAGACAGAAATTAGGCTTCACTTTAGGCTGCATTTTCTTTTTATATACATTTACCATTTCTAGTTTTCTTACTCACAATTTATACAGCTTGTGTACTTTGTGTTGTTTCTTTATAACTGATATGCAAGCCTTCTATAGTCTCCTGCAATATTTCCCTGCCTGACTCTTATTTTGAATATACTCCCATGTAGCAACCAAACACTCCTGAAAAGCCCTGTAACAAGTTCGCCTGGTATTCCCTACAGATGAAAAATAGCTTTAGTAAAGAAAATTCAGTTATAAGCTATTTAGTCAGAATTGTTTTTAAGAAGCCACTGTGTATGCATTACAAAAATAGCATGACTCCCAAGAAACAACTAGCGTCATAATTCATTTGAAGCTCTTATTCCCCATGCATATGGGTGTTGCACATGTGGCCCTAATACATTAAATCCTTTCAGTTTTTCTCTATTATTCTTCACTCATCTGTATCAAATTAAATGCTCCCAGTCTAGTGCCCACCTAAAGGCAATGCACACCATGCCTTAAATTATAACCATGGATCAAAACCTTCATTTCCAGGCTAACAATCTTGCAGGAACAAGTCAAACCTAGAGACCAAAACTGACAAAACAACACACACCTAAAGCTTAGGGAATTGTTTTGCTGCGAGATGTCTGGGGAGATTTTCCCTCTTGTGTTGTCAAAACTAAATTACCAGAGGAGCCGCACTAAATTTAGACTCTCTGGGGCTCCATCCATCCATCCACAACCTGGCCTTTTTGGCACATCACATCTACAGCAGGCGTTCAAAAAGCTCAGGGGACCCTACACGTTGCTCAGCCTAGTTAGCAAGGACAAAAACACACGTAAGACTCATGAAGAATACAAATACTTTATGATCAATCCAGCCTCTTCCTTTGCTGCTTCTCATCCTAGCTCTGCTCCTGTAATTGGCAACTGGGGAACAGGCTGGCACTTCCACTGCACATGTATTATCGAAGCTACTCCACACTGCAGCAACGAGAAAAAACAAGAAGGGCCAACTGTCTTTTCTTTATTACGAACTGTCAAGTTAAGCTCTAGGTATGGCTTTCAGCTCTGAATAAAGCCCTTAGTAAAGGTGGAATGTTACATGATTCCTTACTGCTTAAGCTCGGATTGTCCAAAATTATTGCTAGGATAGCTGCAAAATGTAGGCACACGTGAGGTCTCACAGTCAGGTGCTAAAGATGACTGTATGGCACATCTATGTGGCTCATGCCCCTAAAAGTAAAGTCTCTGAGCTTTACATCCAGATTCAGCACCCTCAGCCCCCCTGCCCTGCTTTTTGCGGCCTTGCATTTAGCTTTTTCTGGACTTTCGATTGCTCCTTGTTAGCAAAAATGAACAAAAATTGAATAGTCAAGTAACAGCATGACAAATCTTAATGCTTTTTTTTCTTAAAAAGAATAAAAAGCCCATACAATTTTAGCGGGTTATAAACATGCAGTTGCAGTGGCTCTGAAGTTCACCATTAATGCTGTGAAACGCTTCACAGTGCTACAGAGGTTCCCACATATTCCTTCTCTTTGAAGTCCTTGAGAAATGATCATGTTTTATGGAAACTAACGTTAAGCTGGATGAAGGCTGCCAATGCTTTAAGGAGCATCAGCCAGAAGAATGCCAGAAGGAATGAATTAGTTCGGCCACTCTCAGGCTGTGGTCCGCACTGTGCCTGCTGGTGCTCTGTCCGCTAGCTGGCCAGTCACTTCTGCTACCGCTCCTCTTCGCTTCCGTCTTGCAAACCACACTAGAATAACACTATATAAACTATCTGTGCATGAAATAAACTACTTGTAGTTTACATGGTGAACTATATTAAATAGACAAAGATTCCCAGAGCTTCTTTTCCAACTCTCTTCACTCCCTACAGAGATGTCTTGCGACAGCACATGAGAAAGAAACCGTGCAGTCTCAGATGGAAAGGAACTTGCCAGGAGGACTACGGTGCGCCAGTGTCTGCAAAGATCTAGCAGAGTTTAGCAGAATTCAGCAATGCAGAGATGAAAGTGCTCTGGACCACAGAAAGGGCTGTGCTAGCAGGGGAGAATGCTTCTTCAGATAAGGAAATATTAAAGCCCATTTGGGGACTGTATTGAACATCAACATAAAAGTAAGTATACATGCGTATCTGGACTATTAAACTAAATGGGGAAATTCAAGTTTACAGGTTTGACCCATTAAAATATGAACATCATAAAAGCATCAAGTAACAATAGCAATTAATACAATCCAGGAAGTTCTAAAGGAGGAAAAAATTTAATTTTACACAGGATGGAGTAAGAGCTCTTAATGAAACAACCTTTTTTCAGTCTTTCCCTTGTGGTATGTCCTAAAATCCTCACTAGAGGTCACAGAAACAGTTGTATAAGAAGCTGTGCAATGAAATAGGACAGTGCTTTTGTGATAGTTTCTATGCTTTTCTCTTACCTGCCTCACCCAGCTGAAGTCTCTCAATCTGGCTCTTCTTAAGTATCTTTAACCTGTATTCTGCATAATCAAAACCCTTTTAGATCACCTTTCCCCTATTTGGGGTAAGTTTGTTTTTTTTTTTTTAAAGCCCACACACATTTAACTTGATGGAAAATTCACTTCAAAAGCTTCCTTTCAACTACTTAAGAGCACATAAATAGCTAAGGAGGAACAAGTCAATAACTTGGCTAGTATACTTCCTGTTTCAAACAATGGCAAACGTTGGGTATTTTAGGATGAAAATGTCCCTTTTCTTGTATCTTTCCATCCCATTATAAGTGTGTGTATATATATACACACACCTATATATATATACACACCCCTATATAAACATACACATGTGCACATCCTCATGCGTACATTTCCTGTGTGTGTAATTCACCAAAAGAAAATACATCAACTTCCGGACCTGTATATACAACAACAGCTAAGTACAACGTTTCAGTTCCAAGCTTAGTAACTGTCAGAAAGGTTATTTCCCATGTTTTATGTCTTCAGTTACTCACTTTATATCAGTTACTTGCATGCACTTTAACCCGCACTTCTTCAACCTCAGTTTCGTAGTCATTGTGCAATTTAAGCATGCAAGGCTGATTCTGCAGATGAGATTAAAAATAAAATAAAGAATATGCTACAGGAATGTCATCATCTAATGATTTTCTGTACCTTTCAGGGAACATCTACGAGACAGAAAATTTACCCAGAATGGTAGGTAAATTCACATATTTGAACAGAAGATCCCATTTATGCATTTCAACTGGACCACTAAATAGCTGAAATGTGGTAATGTGGTTTCAGCTCTATGTACTTAGAGCATTGTCTTCATAAGTAAGATATTCCCAGCATGTCATTTGTCTGGAAGTAGCGTTCTAGCTAGATCTCCTCCAACACAAACATCTTCAAATTTAAAAATCACAGCAGGAAATCAGAAAGAATCACTCCCCAGGGGCATCTGTATTCTCAGTAAAACATCAGACTTTCTTTGTGTCATTTCTAGTCATCAGCTAGTTACAGATGCCGTTGTTTAACACGTATCTTGTAGTTTCCACTCTGATTAACCAAACTGGCCAAAATATTCAAACCACTACTCTTTTCTGAGGGTTCATTACCAAATTTATTTACAAGCATTCAGTTACATTTAAAGAGAAACAGATTTTCTTGGCAAACTTCTAAAGCACCTTACATCAGCAAAAAACGTTGATTTCCTCAAACCTATGTTTTTCTTTGCAGTCACGTGATCTTCTGCAAACACCAGCAGGGCTTTAGGACCCTTACCCAGAAGGAACAGGTGCTGGAGAATTTTGTTCACTTGTGTTTTCAGTAGTCTATTTGTCACTTTTTAGCTATGTCCACTCTCCATTTGAAAAGCTACCACCCTGGTAGCTTTAAAACACACAGAAAAAATCTTATCACTGTATTCTTTTCTTACTCAGTCAACCTTTTTGTTACTTCTACACATCTCCTGCTATATTCATCCTGTTCACCTCTGCATTTGTTATGCTTTCTCATGACACCTTATCTTTCCACGATTAACATGAACGCAAAAACTTTACCTTTGTACATACATTAGTCTCTTTTTGCAGAGTAACTGCTTTATGTCAAAGCCAAAAGCGATCCATTTTCAACAACTCAGACTTTTAAAGTGGTTTTTAAATAAACATTTGTAGAACATGCAACACTTTCTTACCTGAACAGAGTTGTTCAACTTTTGTGTAGTTTAAAGCTAGTATATCATTAACCCATGCGATGATGTCATGTCTGCTCATAGTCTCTTGGGTTATAGAGGTAGAGTACACGTTGACCGCCATTCCCCAGCTAGGAGAAAAAAAAAGGACAGAAAAGTATTTTTGACATTTTGATAATTGTTTTCTAGATACCATGATTTCAGACTTCTTCTCAAAGAAAGAAGTTGTATCACTACAGAACCTTCTCTCTTTTATTGAGAAAGGTTTATTTTTTATGCTTTGACAACAAAGAACCTTCTCAATGTCCTCTTGTACTCTACGAGTGCATTTCTCTTGATGTCATTGTGAACTTAAATAACTCACAAACCTACAGTATTTTCCTTAAAGACAATAAAGTAGGAACAAAAAGAGTCGAACATAGCCTAAAAGTATAAATACAGAACCAGAGGCCTGGGATTCTTCCATGTAGTGCTGCACAAATACAGTGACTTGACATCTCTGCCTTAGTTTTTGCTACCGCATGATGATCCAATTTGCCAAATCTGTATTTAATTTTCAGATAACTTCTAGAAAACGTAGCTGTTCTACTTACTCAAATACTGATTTCTTACTGGGATAGGGCCTTTTGGATGATTAATTCAGTACCTAACAGTCACGGAGTGAACAATATAGAGTGAATCTGTTTTAAAAACTTACCAACCTCTATCCTGAAAGTAACTCAGATTTGCAACCCCAACCGTCTGTTTGGAAAGCTGTTTTGGAGCCTGATTCCTCTAAATTGTTAGGAACATTTCCTGTCAGCTTAAACCCATTTGTTCTTCTGCCAACATTATCCTCCAGCTCTAATGGCTCTTTCATCCCCAGAGTTGATTTCGTATCGTGTTACAGACAGCAAGCAGAGCCTGTCCTGATGCGCAGGTAGGCTAGATTAAACAAATCAATTCTTCAAGTCTCTTGCAAAGTCAAATCTTCTTTTGCTGGTCATTCCAGCAGTACTTCTCCAGCACAGCTGTGCAGAATCCCACCATGTTCAGACAACATTTCACTGAGACCTTGCAAAATGGCACTTTGTGCTGAGTATCTGCATAGCCACAAAATTTCAAACATCTTCGTCTTAAATACAACTCTCTAGTTAATTAAGGTCCAGTCCTTTTCTGCAAGTAGTTCTAATTCATAGTAGCATTTATCATCAGTCCCCAAGTGTACTGACTTGAAAAGCATCTTACTGAATTTTATTTCCTATCATTCTACACTAGCCATATCTTTCTGTTGCAAGACATTGCTCAGTGAAAAGATGCACATATTCGTGTTATCTCGTTGACAGTTTCAAAGAGCTGAGCCACGATCATTCATGAAAAGAGTAAATAACATTCCCAAGACTAATCCAGGAAGTTCACCAGTAACAAGCCAAGTATGACATGTCTTAGAAATGATCAAATAGTCAACTAACTTGTGATATTATTCTTGAAAAGAAATGGTTTGCTGGGGACTCTACACCTTTGTCTCTAGTGACATCCTGTAGCCCACTCTTAACTGCTCAGCCGTAGACTTCAACCTTCTTTCTCAGGGAAAGAGAGCAGGACCTCCTCTGTGGGATCTGAGGTTTGCATGGATTATGCCCACTGAGATTTTACAAAGATTTAACCGTTTGAAGCTTGATAAACAATTTTGCAGACAACACCAAGACTGAAGGTTAACTGCATCAATTTTTAGGTAACTTCCTATGAAACGAATTTTACAGACACAGAAGGTTGTTCAAATTGTCCACATCTACTGACATTGAGATCCAAATCCCCTATAATATGCCCTATAAGGAGGGGACGGGGAGAAAAAAAAAAAAAAGAAAAAGAAAAAAAAGAAAAAAGCAGGCCAGTGAGAGAAAGCGGGCTTCAAAAATTCATGCTCCAATAGTCAGGGCCCTGCCAGTAGTGCCAGCAATTCACTCAGAACCAGGCTGCCCCTCCGCCCGCTTCTGTTCTGAAGTATGGGAGAAACCAGACTAAAACCTCAGCCTTCCTGCAGGCTCGTGGATAACACAACTGATTGTACAAACACAGCACTGTAACAGTTAGCAAAGGTTGTTTTCTTGGCACACTTTAGGTGTTCGGACTCAATTGAGAGCTAGGAACAATGTTTTAGAAATAGGGAGTGCCCTTTTATTCTTCAAATTACACCATCATGGCTCATCATCGCAAAAGCTTAGCTTCAACATGAGGATGGAAGAGACTGAGCAGGCAAACGGCACCTTTGTTGCCAATGCTATCTGAAGTCTGAAACATCATTTTAAGTGTGTTTTTCACTTTATTATTTTTAGACTCTTTATATAGAAAACTAACAGAAAGATACTAACAGTCACTATTAAACTGACATGTTAAATATTGTTTATAAAATCAGTTCAAGTAACAACTTAATCGTGAATTTAATGTTCACTTAAGATTCAGTATAGTGAGTCCGATATTAAACCAACAGTTCAATATGGAACAGTCCACTTACTTTAAAGAAGCCAAAGATACTTAGATGCTAACATTTGAAATAAAGCTACACTGATTTGTAATTGTCATTAGCTCACCCAAATTTTAATTGGCCTCTTTAGGCCAGGCAGAAGTCAGAACAACCATTGGCTACCAGTAGTGAAAGCAGCAAGGCTATGCTGTTAAAAAGATCAGGAAATCCACATGCAGGAAGGAAGCAGAAATTCCCTCACCATACTCTTGCAAAAGCAACTGCAGAGAGAAATACATATCTTGCTGCAAGTGACAGGAGGGCAAACAAGCTCTTTGCTGCATGGGATGGAGGACTCTACGTCAGGAAACGGTGAGTAAATGAACAAACGTGAGTTTTAAAACAATACCCTGAAAGACATCTGTAATATTACTTGTGCTGTGTTTGCAAATGAATGGAATTGTTATAATCTATGGGTCAAACAAAAGTTTAGGCTATTTGTTAGAGACAATAGCTTTACATTTGTATACATAGGTATGCATGAGTGGGTATCAATACGATTTTAAACAAACTTAAGCAAAATGAATCAGAATTTCTGTTCAAGAAGTCAATAACACGCCGTTGCCATTTATTCACAGCAACCTGTTAACATACGCCTGAATACAGCCTCTTCCCCTGTAAGAGGTCACCATGTCTCTGGCTGTTTCGTCCCCCACCCTTCTATGGCCACGGTTTAAATAAACACAGCTTGGAAAGGTTTCCTTTATGGACCACATGTTCTAATTTGGTGCTCAGATACACGCGTATCCTGTTTGCCACACAGGCAGACCTTGAAGAAAAAAAAAAAAAAGGCAAAGAAAAACCTAGGCAGAAGAGCTGCCGTGCACGGCGATAGACAAAAATCCCTGTGCTTGAAATCTGCAGCTGGGGCCAGGCTTTTCTCGGTGACTCAGTGCCCGGCGTGCTGAGCTGCTTTGAGAAATCTGCTCCAGATTCAAAACACTAGCAAACATCTGTAACGTGACGCACGAGAACAGCGGAGCAGGTGGAGACCCACAGGCCCTGCGAACGGCCAAGAAGCTAACAGCTTGTTTGGACGTCCTAAAATACTACTTCTTCCGAATACATTATTTATGGTTTTGACTGTTAGGCTTTCCTTGTTTAGGCTGAAGGCTCTCGAGCAGAAGGCTGTGATGAGGCTTACACAAGGCTGAAAAACAGCGTCTACCTCACTGAGATCTTTAAGCTTCCACCTTCCACACAGATGCCTGGCGATCCTACAGTAACCAACAGCGGGTTCAGGCTAGCTCATCGCATCTCCCGCTCCAGAGCACGCGGGTAAAGGTTAAAAACCTCTAGCTGTTGCAGCTAACCACAGAGGACTCTCCCTTATTTTACTTATAAGAAACTGAAATTAAAATCACCAGTAAATACGAACAAGCCATGCGAGAGTCTTCGCATGCTCCAGGCCATTTCGGAAGAACTCTTTTACACGTGCACACCTAAGCACCATAAACTTGAGCACATAGGATTAGTTAGGTGCTGAAAATCATGTATATGCTTAAGTGGTTTCCCGAATCAGAAGGGTACAGGCTCAGCTTGTGCAATGGTAAACATTACACCCAAAGGAGCATTAATTTTTTAAGCACACGACGCCCAGCTACAGATAAGTGCAGCTGTTACAAGGTGTTATCCAGCTGTATTTAAGGACAGTTTTGCAAGAGGCACATTTACTTGGCTTGTCAGGGAGAGGGGAGGAACTAACAGTTGTTGACAGCAGGAGCTGTCTTATGCCAAGCCAGTAATAATGGCAAGACTGGAAGGACTACAGCAGTGAATCTATCTCCAGTGCAAATGCTGATCACATATGCAATGTTTTGTACAATTAGGCAAGGTACGATGAGAAGTTTTTAAAGACAACAGTAATCCTGTGCGACAACTCAAAGAGGAGCTTTCTGGAAGCCGGCACCCGATAGCACCAGGACAGATAGATACTCTGAGCAAAACAGAAGCTCTCACAACAAAAATTGCTGAAGCGGAAGATACAACAGAAAGACGAGGATGCAGCTAAGTGAGACTGCCCATGCTTCTGTTGGAAAGGCTTTTTAGGTGAAAGCTACTGCAAAACAAGGATCCCTGAAAGAAGAAACCTGCGAGCCTCAGCGGCCACATCCCTGCAGAAGGAAAATTCATCCTTTAATATACTCCTGAAATGGCACCTGACTTGCAGCTGGACCTTGCACACATCTTTAATATTCACTGCATACAGCCTCAGCCATAATCATCAGTGGGCAGTTACACTCAATGAAGTATTGCCACAGAAAGAGGGGAAAATAATCCTCTGGTTTTAAGATTGGGGGAAATTTACACCTTTCAACATACTGCATGTCAAATCTCTTGTGCTCTGTTCCCATGTTACTAAATAGACTTGACATGTTAAATATATTTTATTATCCATGTATCTCATTCACTTCCAAATGCCATTTTAGCTTCACAACAGGGATAGGATTTTAAGACCTAAAATGATTTGTGAAGCATGATACAGAGTCTAGACAAGACTGAGGCAATCCATGTATGTTTCAATTGCTTGAACCTTGCAGTATTACCATTTGACACAGCAACCAGAGCGTAGTTTGTGTTGTTCTTTTTGCAGTTCCTGTTTAAATGCAAGTGAGGTTAGAGTACAAACAGATTTACTTTGATTGGATTAGTGCCTTTTTTTTTTTTTTTTAAAGTTTTGTTCTTTTAAATTAGAGGCTGCCTGCCAATGCTGTGATGTTCTGACCTACATAAATGTTTATGATGGGTCTCAAGGACTGGTTTAGACCCAGAGCTGAAAAACTCTTATAAAGACCGGTGGTAATTGTGTTTTGTGGTACGTATGGCCTTAGAAAATGTAAAAACCCCAAACCCATATTATCTGTGAGGCAGAAAAATACTGGTTCTTTTCCAGACATTCAGTTCCCCCAAATCTGAAAAACACAGTCAAAAATATTCAAACAATATACACAATTTGAGCCAAAACCTCTGAGATGGCCCAATAACTGCCAATGCATTACACTGTCTACTGCTTACTTTTTGCAAAATAGTTTTAAGTTTATTCACTAACCAGTTATGAAATTAGGGTAGTCAACAGAAACACAAAGCACAGTTACAAGTTTCAAGAAAATGACTTAGTGCTTGGAATATTTTACGGCACCTGAGGAAGACAACCCACATTCACAGACTCCCTTGATTTTTTTTTTTTATATATTTTTGTTTTGATCTGCCAGTCATATTTGCATAGCATAAGCAACAGTTTTTTTCCTCAGACTACCTTCTCATTCCTTCATTCCTCCTGCAGCTGCACAGC
>VXAA01006366.1:126542-138839 GCA_013399115.1 Anseranas semipalmata
GAAATATATATATATATATATATATATATATTCTTGACAAAAGAAAGGCGGACATCAGCAGCTCACGCCGGATGGAGGCAACTCGCCTCCCACAGAGGCGTGCTCCCTCTGGTTACGAAGGAAGCTCAGCGGTGCTCGGCCCCCTCACACCGGACCCGAGCAGAATCCAACCAAGCCACAGCAGGCTTGGCTGGACAGACAGGCGCTTGTCGTCGTGGGGAGAGGATGCACGAATTCCAGTATGAAGGAATGCTACTACAAATTAAGAAGTCATTTTACTAATGACGATCCGTAAAAACCTTTGAAGTGGGCTGAATGAGAGGAACGTAAGCGTGGCAAGGCGGCAATGTTAAAAAAATAAACTGCTTTTTCTTACAGCTATTACCCTCCCCCGCAAGGCTTTCAACTCTGAGATCTTAAGCTTGAATCACTCCTCTGATGCCCTGAAGGAAGACATTCAACCTGTAAAACGTTCACAATAGGCACTGGTAGCTCATCTGTCTTTCACAATAGGCATTGGGATTGTGAGGAAGGAAAACTGATTCACAGAAAAGTAATTCTCAGATTTATATAATAAACCCAAGCCAATTAGAAACACCTATATTTTAGTACACAGAAGAGAATATATGGTCATTTTGTAACTAGAAAACCTTGGAAAAGCTGATGAAGAAACAAACACTTAATCTTCTGTGAAACAAAGTCTCAATTCACCAAAACAAATGTGGGAGTTTTAATTCTCCTTTTATTCATCTCTTATGGAAAATGTAACAGATTACTAAGCATACATGTGGATCACAACATAGCTAAAGGATTTCTAAGAGGTTACACATGACATAAAGGTAGCAGCAGTGCTGAGAACGCTCACTGTGATGGAGAAAGGATTTGCAGGTGCCTCTCAGGGCATAACAGATGAACCTTCCACCTTCCTGCTCCCACTGGATGGTGGGTGAGTGCTTAGAGTTTCAGATGGCAGATCCCAAGTGCTCGAGCAAATGCAGATTTACTGGAAAGTGAAGACAGCAGCTGAGGAGAGCTTGTCCTTAAAGCCACTGCCCCACCTGCGTACAGCGCCTGAGCTGCCAGGCACGACGATGGGGACAGCCCGAGCCGTCACCTACAGTTGCACCAGCGAAACGCGTGCCCCTGACCAGGAAGGGACAAAAATCATCACAAACCCGATTAACAACACTCTTGGAAATATCTCGTGGGCACCTAGCCTGCCAGGCACCTGAGGCATGATTTTGGAGAAGCCTGGCGGCAGCCCTGCTGCAGCATCCACTGCCTCCCTCCCGCTGCTGCCTCGTGCCGTTTCCGCCTTTTAAGTCCCCAAAACGACGTGGGAAGGCCTGGGAGTTTCAGCAGGGACGGGATCCAACTAGCTAGTGCGATGAAGTCACCAAATTAATTTAGTGCTGACCTATCCGGGGCTTGCCGTCCCCTCCGCCCCCCCACACGCGTATACATTCAGAGGCAAAAGGCTGGAGCAACGCGCCAATGCGCTCTGAGCATAACAAATGTGACAAACGGGATTTTGTAACGCCACGCAGCCCCCGGGGCCCCACGCGCGGCCGTGACGCAGCACGGGGCTGGGAAGAGGGGAGACGGGGGATTAAACGCGGGGGAAGGCAGTGGCTTGCTGCTAACAGGCAGCTGCGGTTTGCCAGCGGGATGCTCAACGCAGCCTGCTTGCCGAGGTGCGGGAGCACCGGCTGACATCTCGTGGGAAGGGTGCTGCAGTGGCTCAGGAGATGGACTACAACGTGTCTTTTCTGCTCTCCCTCCCTGCAACACGGCGCAGAGGATGAGGACCTTGCCACGCATCCGCTTTTCCCTCTTGCATGAAAAACAAAGGCAGACGCGCCCCATTTTTCTGCGCCATTCCCTCTACCCTCCGTACACGTGCGTCACCCCAGGGAATGCTGCCCTTTGCAGGGAGCCTCCCGAGGAGGCACCGCCAGGGCGCGTGGCATCGCACGCGGGACAGGAGAAGCAGCGGCACCGCTACTGCCCACGCAGGCACCCTGGGCCGTGCGGGGACGGGGCCAGGGCAGAGCCCGCGGGACGGAGCCCGGCAGGCGGCCAGCTCCAGCTCCTGCGCGAGCGACCGCGGCAGAAAGGTGACGACACTGAGCTGGGCTACGGGACGACGTTTATTTTAAGCCCCCTTCGCCCCGCAGTGGTAAACAAGCATGTGACTACAGATGAAGCAACACGCAGCCGCGCTGGCTGCTTTCGCCCATGCATCACTCTCTAAAACGCGGCTCTGTATTTTTGTAACATAAAACATTCAGCTCCAGCACGGTTGCCCAGGGTTGCTGCTGCTACCACAGCTCAGCTGCCATTTGGGCTTCAAGGGACAAGCGCCGGGCTCTCTGCTGGCTGTGCAGGGCACCCAGTGGGCAGGCTTCTGGGACCCAGCCCCGCAGCGTACAGCCGCGACCCGACCCACGCCTGCATCCCCTGCCGGCACCGTGCTGCAGACCACGGAGCCCACACGTTAGGCTGCCTTCTGGGTTCTGTGTTCAGCCTCCTGTTCAGCTTTCACAGATGAAAGCAAGACTAAAAATAATAACAACAGAAAAAATCTCTGAGTTTTGACATCTCCGAGTTTGTTGAAATAGGCCCAAATAAAGACCCTTATCTTTGGCTCATACAAACTCCCCACAGACCATTATTAACATTATAAAGATTTCCAGTGTTAGCATTTCAGCCATAGCACTTAATTTTCATTTTGGACTGAAGTAACTTCACCTCTTCCCTGATTTTCATGACTTAATANTGATCTGCCAGTCATATTTGCATAGCATAAGCAACAGTTTTTTTCCTCAGACTACCTTCTCATTCCTTCATTCCTCCTGCAGCTGCACAGCAATGTTATGCATAATGCCACATCTCCACATAATTACTAACGCTTTTTTTTTTTTTTAAAGGATTCACCTTTGCCTCCAGAAGTACAATGTAATATGAACAGTTAATTACAAGATATCTTAATTTTGGCTGGAAGTATCTGCATATCCTGGTAGGCTCCCTATCAGTTTCTATGTGTAATGAACCCTAACCGAAATATATATATATATATATATANACTGTAACAGCCAAGGAGATGCTCTGAAATTATTCTGGTACTCAAAATATTACTAGTAAATGAGTTGCTAGAATTACTTAAGAATTACTCCTACTAAGGACTACCTAGGATAGGACTGAACTTCTAAGTGCAATTGCTTAACTGCTAAATTAATTTTAGAGCAACTAAAACTAGAATTCACTAATCCTTCATGGAGTAAATTGCCCTTTATGAGCATGTTAGCTCAACCATCTGTGATTTATGTAATGTATTATTCTTGCTGTGTGCCAGTAACCACAAACTTACTTTACCTTTGTTGCACTACCAATGCAAGTGTTGAAACTTCCAATATAAAGTAAAGCTTCCCCCAAACACATTTTTTTTCAGCCATATTGCTCTTTGAAGGTCTGTGAAGTCTGTGTTTTCTTTTGGTTTTCAATTTTAAAAATCTCCTGCCGATCTAAAGTGGGAAATTCCCAAAGTTTTGTTTTCCCCAACAATCTCCTTTAGATGGTGCTTACTGCTTTGATGCAACTGGAATTGTAAGAACAGAATTACTGGCAGTTACAACAATCTTTATCTGCGAGCCCCAGCAAAGCCTTGTACCTTAAGCTAAGAGAAGCATAGATGTCCTGTTTAATAGGATTTGGCCTCCTTTCATGGAATATCTTGAGGTCAGTTCCTAAAGTATATTGCTTCCAGCTGGCAAACTGTGACATTAGCAAGTTCAACTCCCACAATAAATACGATGAAAAAAGTTTATTGCTTGAATTACCTTCAACTACATATAACTGCAATTAAGAAGTTAATAACCTGTGCTGCAATGTTAATATTTAGTTTCTTCAGCCCTCCCAGTGTTGGTGTAGGTCACGGGACAAGACAGTTCTGCACCCCTCCCTGTAAACTAAGCACGCATCTGACACAGCTCAAGAGCTGTGCCAACAGCCCAACATTTCCTGCAGATTAAACTTATCGATAATGTTAATATTTTCTGCATGAAAAATATACAATTCATTAAAAACAGAGGGAGCAGTTTATCAGCTTTTAACTTCAAAACATAACCCTTAATTGCAATGTACACAATTAATTTTAGAACATAGCAGAACTATCCTTTTGCTCCACTGTGTGTCAATGAACTTTCGGTCATCCTCGGGTACTAAATTGCAGAAGTGGCTCCCAGTGATTTACAGACTGCAACATGAAGTAATTAATGCACTGCAGCAGCAGCAGAAATACAGCTTCTGCAAGAATTAAGCTAAAAAGCAGTTGAACTGAGATTGCATGCGTACTTTTTCTTTCCCATTTGAAACCTTTGGTCACAGGACGGTTTCTCCTTAGTGGCAGTAGTAAATTTGTTGCCATACGATTTTCTTTTCACTGTTAAAGCAGTTGTTTTCATGACTTCATTTTGTGTGCTGCATTTTGAACTCAAGGGCTATTTATGCCTCTTAGGGTTACAGAATAGGATCACTAAGTGATTTAGGCAGGCAGGGGACTCCAGAGATCATCTACTTCAACCTCCTGTTCCCAGCAGAGCCAACAAGAGAAGGCTGGTGATGGCCCCATCTAGCCAAGTGCCGAGTTGCTCCAAGGACAGACACTCCACAACCTCTCTGGGCAACCTCTTCCAGTGTTAGACCATCCCCACTGTGAAAATTTTCTCCTAATATCTCACGGAATTTCCACCATTGCAGCTGCTGACTGCCCTTGCCTCTCATCGTCTTCCTGCGCACCTCTGAGAAGGTCTCAGAGGTCTCCGTCTTCTCCGCACCTTCCTGGGAGGTGGTTAAAGACTGCAGTGAGATCTCCCCCTCTCCTCTCCAGGCTGAGCGAACTCAGCTCACAGGCTCCAGCCCCCTGACCATCTTGGCCCTCCGCTCCACTCCCTTCAGCATGCCACTGTCTTTCTCAGACCAGAGAAGCCAAACACTGACACACTCCTCCAGATGCGGTCCCACGAGTACCCGAGAGAGGGGAATAACCACTTCCCTGAAGCTGTGGGCTATAGGCCTGCTAAAGCAACCTGCTATGGGGTTGGCCTTCTCTGCAGCAAGAGCACACTGCTGCCTCACGCCCTGCTGGCCCACCAGCACCATGCTGCACCCCAGTCCAGGAACAACCAGAGCGGGGTGCTGAAGGAGGGAGTGCAAAAGCAAACCTTGCCACGTGAAAAATAGAGCTGCTTAAGAGACAAGGAAGCTCTGTGGCATCCCTGTTGCTGTGAAACTCATTTCACACTTGGGGACCGCAGACTGAAAATGTACACTGGAAAGCCAAACTTCTGCAGACATAAATATATATTAAAGAAATGGGAGGGGGAAGATTCCTTATGTCTCCTTAAGTTTGACAACTGCCGTAACAGAACAGTGTTGACTGAAAACAGTGTTTTCAGATGCTGGTTCAGAATCTGTATCTTGCATAGCAAGGAGTGATATGGACCCCAAATAATAATTCCATAAAATATAATTAACCCCATTCTGCATAACCAGGTTTTCACCAGGGCAGCTACTTACATCTGAATGCTGTCCTTTTAGGAAAATTTACCTCCTTTACTCAACCAATTACCATATCACTGACTCCACGTTCTCAGCACTCTTGCACACGATAGTCTTTCTGTATATGGAAGCTCCCAAGGGACTTCCATATCACTGGGTTAGGTACTCCACTTCCATAAAATTACTCTCAGATTCTATAGTTATTTTCATAAGCCATGATTTGTATAACACTGAATCCATAAGTAAAGCAAATGCATATTCTACTTCAAATATTTCAGTGCTTCCTATTCATGGTATTACTGAACTAGCTCCACAGAGATTAACCTTAAGAAGTGAAGCATAACAACCATGTAAAATTTGCCTAAAATGAATTTTCATCCCCCCAAAATTGTTTAATACATATTGCCAGCAAGCGTTTCTGAGAATCAACACCACATTCCAGAGTGACAAGCAAGAATTTGCATTCAAGTGCATCTCTGAATAATTGCAGCTGTTTGGGTAGGAAATTTGTAGAGTACTAAGGAGCCCTGCTGTAGAGGGGATATTCACTCAAGTTACGCCTAAAGATAAAACTGATGTCCCCAGACCTCTCTGGCCACCTCAGGGTTCCAGGAAACATAATATTGAAAATTAAACCTCTGAAACAATACACGCAACCACATGGAAAAACAGGAACATGCGCCATGGCTTTACATGATATTATTACAGCAAAATAAGCTATTCCTTTGTCATCTGCCATGGTGGAGAATAAGGGCCCATTTCACACACACAAGAAATCCCAAACAAATCCCAAACTGAGAATTTTTCAGTTTGCATAGCTTGTTTAAATATTGTTTCAGACCACTCTTAAGTTTTGGTTTCAATTCACAGGAGCTCATTCATTCCAGTGTTGCTGACCTTGCCCCTCCAACCATAGGCTCCATCTTCCATCACCTCACCCAGCCAACACGAGTTAAGTGATGCAAGGCAGCCATACACAAGGCCAGAACTTCAAGACCACGATCTGCGTGGCATATTCCTCCCCAGGCAGAGCAATTTGGCACAGTTGTAGGATTTCCTACGGAAGCTACATCCTTAAGTCTCTACTTAATGATTAATGTTTACATTTCCTGTTTGGATAGCACAGCAAAACAAAACAAAAACACTGGATTAAACACAAAAGTACAATTCAATAAGCATAGAGCTCCATGCAAAATGAGAAATCATTTCAACGCGGATAAGCCAAGCCATTTAATGGGCGTGCTTTCAGTACACAGAGTCTTCTCTACCAAATATTTAATAACTTAGTGTACCATCAGAAATGTAGACAAGTTTTTGTCAAAAAAAAATTACAAGCAGATTTTCATTTGAATTACATGTGTTAGCATGAAGACAACAGAATTGTGTTAAAAATAAAAAACAAGCCATTGCTTTAAAAAACCTGAAGAGTGCACGTTCGGTAAACTTTTACAGCTGATATTCCCCTTCCCCTCCCATCTAATTATAATGAAACAAAATGACGAAGATGCTTTATTGGTGAGTCAGGCAGCAGGGATCTGAGCACGGCAAGACTCAAACAGCGATTCAGCGTTAAGCTAACACCATCCCCGGAAGAAACACGGATGTTTTCCATTTATGTTCAGTGGTACTGATGCTGGAAGCCAGCGATCAGCACCACTAACTAGAGACCAGGATTCAGCGAGCGAGCAGGATGCCAAAGCGCTCACTGCTGTCACCGCTGCTACTCCACGCTACGGTCTTCATGCCACCCCGTTCAGTGGTTTGCGAGATTGAGAACAGATGTGACGAGACCACTCGTTTTCAATTATCAAACAAAGGCTGAAAGTTGCATCTCCAAAATGAAAAGCTGGCACTTGCTTGGTCTTCTTCCTTACCAAGCCTTTGCTATAATTATCTTTGGGCATGAGGAAGGAGAAAAGACTGTCAGATTAACTAACCTCCCCACCCCCACAAGCCCCAGAACCAAAACCTCTGCAGATATTTTTAAAAAGTCACTCATTCAAATGCCAGGGCTCAAAATGTAGACCTACTACACTTGTTTTTAATTCTTACTGCCTCCCAAAACAATTTTTTCTATCTCAAGTGGTTACTGGGGGTACTCCGCATGGGAGAATATTTCTGTAGCCCAGCCTGCCTGCAATGAGGTAGATGCATCTCCTTTGCATGAGCCATTCATGCAGCAAAGGAGAAACTCAAAGAAATAGCTTTAATCTGGCTCTGCTGGTCCACAGCCCTGCTTCCAGATCACCTTTCTTTCACAATGCAGCATTTTTACTGCCTGTTTTCCTGGGAGGCTAGACTGAGGAAACCAGGCAGAAGCCAAAATGTCTGTTTCCAAAAATGACAGCATCAGGGTCAGTTCTCTCCTATCTCAAACTTGCTCCTGTTTTTGTTAGTATGTTAGAAACACACCACTGTTGCTATGCAACTCAAAAAGGTAGTTTCAAAAAAAAAAAGAAAAAAAAAAACAACACAAAACACAACCACCACCACGCAGCAAAACAAAACCAGAGCCCAGCCTGCAGCACGTCTCAGAAACCCACTGAGGCTGGGGGCAACCGAGATGTTCTCAGACCTCTTGGGTGAGAGGGCCCGGGTGCAAGCTGAGAAGACGGTGCTGTCTGAAAGCTCATCTCGTCTCCTTACACAAACCGGGCTGCAGGTGAAGTGCTGTCTGTTTGCTTTCTTTCCCCGCCCCCCTCCACAAAGCTACCTCTCTCTCAGCCCCAATTTTAACAAAAAACAAACAATACCCTCATCTCCAAATACCGTGAAAATATTTCCTTTAAGGAAAATCTAAATCCAGGTCAAAAGAGGTAGACAAATAACACAGGCACAGAATGTCTAGGCTTCAAACCACCAATGCAGCACTGAGCAGAGTCATCCTCGTAGCCATCTGCTACATCTCCACACACTCACAGGTGGCTCCCAGTTACCTTTAAGCAGCTTCACCCTGTGCTTTTTGAAAGCTGGACCTCTCCAGCTGAAGGCACTCACCAAAACAGTTCTGCCTGGACAGAATACTCCCTAATCACAAAACACGATTAGAGAGCAGCCGCAGCAGAGACAGGAGGCCAGCTTTATGAAAGTGAAAGAAGCGAACATAGAAGGTACCTAAGCTGATGGGATCCCAGAGAGCTTTCTGCACGGTCCCTCTTACCCTGGCTAGCAGCTGCTGGCTGCATGTCACCAGGATGGTCTTCTCCCGGGCAGCTAGTAACCATCACGCTGCTTTCCAGATGCCCCAAAGACAAGGGGGTATCACAAGTGCCGCTTTTAGAAAAGCTCAGGCCAGATTCACGGTGTGTGATTTCTTACAAACATCTACAATTGCCTTTCTCCTGCTTCCACTGCAATCTAATGTAAAACTCTCATGACCTGCAATAGCAGAAGTTAGGCCAAGAGCAAACACCTCTGAAAATAACATTTTAAGTTACTAATATATTTAGTAGCATGTGCTTTAGTAGCATTTACAGTTTCAGAGGACGAAGACAGACCCGCTTGTCGGTATGACGAAATGAGAAGACAACTCGCTGCGTTTACTCAGTATCATTTTCCACCGGGCGCTAGGAAGGCAGAGAGCAAACCAGATTTTGGCGCGATGTGCATCCTGACTTCCAGCACGAGTTAGCAGCCCGTCCTGCAGCGAAGGACAGCCAGACGCACGCTGCAGCACGCCACGGTTTGGTTCATCGCTGGGCGAGGAAGTCACCGCTTCCGCTCAACTTTCGTTATTATGCACAGCACACACACCAGCTGCTTAAACAACGATTTCCAAAAAGACATATAGCTGGTGCATGAAGGACCAGATCAAACCATTTTTCTAGCAGCACGTAGATAAAACAGAAGTTAGGGGTGGTATCCTGCAAACGAGGGTACAACAGGTTGTCCCTTTTAGAAGGGAGTGTTTTAGGCTAGGCATGCCATTCAAAACCTGAAACATCTGAAGTCTGTACAGCTAGCTTTGAAAAACATGGTGAGCTGATCAACCATACAAAATGCCTAGACCCTGGCAAAAAAGCACTGCAGACATGCTGTGTTTAAAAAAAATTCTCCACCCCGATGTTGATTTGGTTTCTTGTTGAATTTTTGCAGCCTTCTTTGAACGTATAAGAAAACTATAATTAAATGTAATGATGTTCTCAGAAATGAGCCCAAATCTATTTTGGGCCAACAAAATGACACCTCAGTTCCAACCAAATTGTAAAGTTAGTCTCCTGATCTGGAACATGCGCAACTGACACATACAAATTCTTCCTTTGGAATAGAAATGTCATTTTGCTAGAGAAATACAGATTTAGTCCGGTTATTTACTGCAGAAGGTAACATCTCCATGTGACTGAATTTTATGCCAAAGTGCCTGGTTTCCATTTACCAGCTAAGTGAGGCTGGAGGAGAAACTTAACACCTTGGGCCTGTATGTCCCAGTCTGCAAAATATAATATGTCCTTTGGAAGACTTGTGAAAACTATTTGTGGCTTTGCATACAGAGCACATGGTTGGGACTCATGTGGTACAGGTTCAACTCCCTCCTGCGTCCTCAACGCGGTGGATAACTTTGGGCAACTCCTTTCATGTCAGCTTCCTAACATGTAAAATGGTATAAAATTTACCTCCTTTTAAATCTGCTCCAGGAGTTACATATCAAACCTCTGGTGGGAGCTAGGTGTTTGAAAAATGGTAACGCTTTGCTTTTAGGTCTGAGGACTTCTAAACTGGTAAACATAACCCTATTCTGAGCAACAAATACTGAATTTGTTTTAAAGTACTTACGGACCAGAGCATGTCAAAAGAAGTAAAAACGATAAAGTATTTCTGATATTGCAGGAGAGAGAAGCAAATACCCTCAGGCAACTTCTGAACCTCTATACATATGGTAGGCGCAGTTTAACTTGAGAGCAAAGCTGCAGTACACCAGAGTGTATTGCGAGCAAAGCACTTGTAGATCCGTGCAACTGCTGATCTGATGTCACGCTTCGGGCTGTGTTTAATGACATATTTGTTCCATATTTCTAGATACAGATGGAACAAGCCAGCCCGACAATCAGAGGCACAGCAACTTGATGCGTCATATGGTGAAGTTGTACGGGCTGCTCCCCGAGTCTGCTTCAAAGCCAGCATGGCACCAACAGCCCAGCACGGCAGTGGCCACAGTAACGTCTGCCTGCACCTAGTAATCTCTTACATTTAGTGATCTTCTGCTTCACCTCGGACTTAGCAAGGCGCAAACCAGTCTAGCTGTTAAAGGTTTTTATGAAAGTTAACGGTATGTTATTTTCCAGCATCGAGAAATTTCACTGCAGTTTTCACATATTTTCTTGAAGGTTTCCTTTCTGTTATGGTTGATGTTCACTTTGTAAAGTACTACATAAAGTACTAGTAGGGCTACAGATGAAAAGTTAAGTATCACTCTCACTGGAGAAAGGGGGAATCAACGGATTTGGGTGCCATGACTCTATAAGGGTAGGATTCCACAAGGAAACGAGAACCTAAACAGGATTCCCCAGTGCAGTTTTTTTATTTTTGCGTTAAAGGTTTATTTCTTAAATATTTTTAATTGAATTATTTCCTTCCCCAGAATGGCACGCAACATTAGCATTAACAGTTCTGCATTCCTTTATATTCCTGTAGATGGACAAAAGGATGCAAAGCCCTACAAGCCTACAAGAACAGTCTTTCATTTAGAAGAAGTAGTCTTTCATTCAGATGCAGAGTAACTTCATGGTTTCTGGAAAATTGGGCAATTGATATAATTATTTCTGTCAGCACGTGCTTAACACAGCAGTCTCACAAAATGCCTTTTCTAGACATAGCTGGGTGTACGATAAGAGAGACAGAGGACAAGAAACCTGACTTGTTGATGGCTGCAGAAAACTACATACAAATACAGAATCATAGAATCATTTAGGTTGGAAAAGACCAACCTATAACCCAACACTACCAACTCCACCATTAAACCATAAGCCACACGTTGCAAAAGGATAATGGAGAACCCTATTCTCCTAATGGAGAAACCTATAGATGTTTTCCAAGGAACCCTGCCGAAAGCAAGCAGTGAGATAGCAATCGGTAGCATCTATGATTCGTGCATCTATCTTTAGTCACTGTAACATGTTAATTCATATCAAATCAACCGCATATTTCTGCTTAGCTGCGTGGTGGAAACACAGCTTTCCTCGAAAACGGAGTCTTTTACTGCTCAGCAGTAATTTAGATATAGGAAGTGAGGGCTCCATTTTTCCTGCAAGTAGATGCAGGTCTCTACAAAAGCAAAAAAGAAACCAAGACGTCAACGTGACATCGCTTCTTTGTGCTAAACACGCGCATCGGGGCTTCAACGGAGGAGGTACGGACAGGTCCCGGGCGAGGGACAGCCCGAGCCCTGCGGCACGCAAACCAGGCACGCGTGGATCTCGGAAGCGTTTCACCATCCCACGTCGGGGCGCGACCGACAGCAAGCCTCGCCGCTCGGGCTGCCGGTGGCCACGCTGCGCCTCAGCGGATGCAGAACCGTCGTGGTTTTCTTCTCTCCGAGCAAACGGGCTCAGCCGCCCGCGTTTGTTTGGATCTAACCGAGCACGCAGCTCCAGCCAGGCGTTTGAAAGCAGCAGCATCATTTCCTGCTGCTGCAAAACGAGCTCGCAGGGGCGTGTTCTCCGCAGAGGCACCGCTTGCTGTCACCGAGGCAGCATTTAAACGACCGGGAGCCAGCGAACGGAGGCGGGGGTGGTGGGGGGG
>VXAA01006366.1:139536-172775 GCA_013399115.1 Anseranas semipalmata
GGTCGGCCTCGTCCCCGCTCCTCGGCCGGGCGCCATCCTCCCCTCCCGGCGCTGCGCGGCCGCCCTGGGCTCGGCTTCGGCCGTGAGCTCCGCCGCGGTGCCCGGGTGGCGGCAGGAAGGCGACGCGCGGCTGTGCCCCGTTTCGCCGTGAGGGCGGCGGCGGGCCTCTCCCGGCCGCGGGGCCCGAGGGCAGGCTCGGCGTTCAGCCCGCGCTCTGTTAATAAACACAAACGCGCACAAGTGTTAAGCGGTACAGGAACGCCAGCACGTCAGCCATCCCGCATTGCAAACCGCGCACGAAAAGCACAGCAGAGGCAGGCGTAAGGCCGCCGGAGCCGTGCGTGCCTGTCCCCACGCGTGCTGCGCAGCCCGGGCTCCCCACGCCCGAGGATGCCCAGCTGCGCCCCAGCCACCTCGCAGCCTCACCGAGACCACGCAGCGTGCCCCCCGCACGCTTCCAGGCTCCTCCTGGCTCACACGGGGCAGCTGCTCGAGGGAATTGGGGGATGCCTTTAAAATCTCGCTTGGGGCAGAAACGTGAAGGGGCAAACCCTGCCAGCACAGGAGCCCCGGCCTGCTGGCACAGCCAGCTCTCCTAGCATGGCCATTTCTGCACGCTTCCCGGCCTAAACAGCGATGCCCTTCAATGTCTGAAGTTAACTGCAGAGCGGTGCCGGTCACCTCCTCAGAAGCAGGTCTGAACCTTGCGGTGGTGAAACCTCCCCGCACGTCACAGCAACCGATCAGAACTCATGCCTTTGCCATATTATGGAAAAACAAACTAGCAAGCTGCTTACAAATTGTTTTCCCTGCACTGAAAAGAGCAAGAGCGACTACAGGCACAGTCTGTAAACAGGTCTCTATGACCTCAAGGCTGTCAGATGTAAAAGAGCAACAAATATTTGGGCAGATATCCCTTATTCCCCCCAAGAAAAAGCCCCCAAACCCAACCCTCTTTAAAAATAGTTTTGAAGAGGCTGATCAAATGGAAGCAACATGAGTATTTCTAATGTGTTCTCAGAAGCACATGCTGATGTTTTATTAAAACTCTTAAAACTCTAAATTAAATCTTTATCTAGCCTTTCAGACTAAATGACACTTTGCAGAAAGCTGAACTTACGTGCTTATGCTCATGATATAGATTTCAGATTCACAGACAACCAACACCTAAACACTGACTGCACAGCACTTGGACTGCTGAGAAACTACTTGGATTTAAATCAGATGCACACATTAACACACACATGCACAGAGCAATCTCTAACAAAAGTCAAATTAGTCTGCCAATTTGCCACAGCCCTCTGAACACCAAGACAGGTTTTGTTTATTGTTTCTGCCAGATTTTCCAATATACTCAAAAAAAGGAAAAAAAATGCTCTTAGTAACCAACCCATTGGACATTTGCAGATGCCATACTTTATTGAAAAATGCTCCATTCATCTGGCAACAGTAAACCCACTGGAGAAAGTTTCCTTTGAGTCTTTTTTAAAAAAAAAAAAAAAGCAACAAAATACATTCTGCAAAAAAGGCCAACAAGCATCTTAGTAACACTCAGGAGCAAGGAGAAGCCAGAAGTGCTACATGGTGACAGAATGTAAAAATAATCTATAGCAGGTCTTTAGCTGCCAGACATAACCCTACCTGCTCTGCTAGGCAGCGAGCTGTAAAACACTCTGCTACCCTAACTTGTAAAAATATTTTTATTTCTTCACCAGTGGCAAAGAACAGAAGCTTCTTTATTGAAGCCTCCAAAACTGTTTAAAACATCTACCGGCAAAGCTACAGCAGAGAAGAGCGGGTGAGGACAATGCGGCAGCCTCCCTTCAGACCCCTTATTGCCTTTGCGTTAGGATTAAGTGCAGAAAACACACGCCACCTCGATGCAGTGTCTTACCTTTATCAAGGCTGAGCCAGGCCCAGGCGGAAGCAGCTTGTTGCTGGTTTTCAGACAGCACATGCTGCTTCTGTTGGTCTAGCACAGCCTGTGGGGCACAGGGTGCAGCATGGATCCCATACACACGGCACTCCCTCCACTTACGCCTCCATTTCTGAGCACTGCGTGGCCTGCAAACACAGCTCTTATCTTTATGTGCAGGAAGCCACCACGTCTTCTTCCTGCTTTCATCAGTCTGGGCAAAGATTTCTGAGATGTGGATCCAGCGACACAGAACGAGAAACAGGAACCTGCTGCTATTGTCAGGTGACTGCATCCCTGCTGACTGTACAGCTTTTGGATGCAGTGGGCATACAAACAGAAACGCAGCTTGAAGAGTAAAAGGTCAGAGTGGTTGTAAAAAAAACACCTGTGATAAGTTGAAAGTACTGAAGTCTACTACTCACTTGTGGTAAGTCAACTGAGCAAAGCAAAAAGAGCCTACACAGGAGCAATCACAAAAACTGAGGCAGTAGATCTTTGAGCACCAAGAACCACAGCAGCAGTGGTAGCTAGGGACCAATGGAGGTCATCCAGCCTACTCTCCTGCTCGGAGCAGGATCACCACGGCCACCATGAGCTCAGGTCGCATTTGGCTTAGTCTAGCCAAATCTTGAAGATCTCCAAGGACAGAGGATACTGCAGTGAACCAGGCAGAGTGAGCACCAGCGAGCACTGCAACTGCCCTGAATGTCATTCTCCGAAAATACTGGTTGCTCCTTCCTCCTCAGAGCTTTCGTTTCCAGTTCCTCTCTCGTTACTTGCTTGAGGTCTCACACACTGCAGTAAAACAGCCGTGCAGCATAATTTATAACACCAGAGAGTGAAATCCCCTAAAAGCCCAAACAGCAGTGTTAGAAAGGCCTCGGGCATGCTCGAGCCAAAGTTTTATACTAGCCAGCTGACGTGGAAATAAATTATGAGTATTTTAATGCTGATAAGAAGTGACCAATGCACAACCTCTGAAAACAGAAGTGATGGCCACACTAGAGACTTCTGCTAGCATATTTGTCAGAAGATTAAAAAATCACCAAAGTTTTAGTGAGCTTTATATGTGACACAGCCAAAGTACCAATACAATTACTGACTGCAGAAATTCCCCACTGCTTGGATAACTTGTTTCTGTGGTGGTGGGATGATCAAGAAGAATGCATTTAACCCTAGAATGACCAATGAGCATCCCTCATCTCTGACATCTGTTCTTGTTTAAATTAGCAAAGGAATCCGAGTGTGATATTCCTTGCACTGCCCTCAGAATATGCCTCAGCTACAGATTTGATCCGTAGCAAACACCACTCGAGTATAATTACTATGGCCAATGTGCTTCCCTTGTCAGAGGAGTTTCATGAACGCTTCTGTCACAAGTGCGGTTTTTCCAGTGGGAAAGAATGAGAAAACCTAACTTAAGACGAACAGTTGGAAGGCAGCAACGCCTCTTGGAAAGCAGTAATCCTGATCAACGTAGTCTGCTTTTCTAATTCAACTATCATTTCCCATAATCCTAATTTATCAGAATGAAGATTAATAGAACTCTGCAAAACAACAGGTTTACATCCTGTAAAGCAATCAAAGTTATTTTTAGCTTTCATATGTGTGTATTTATCAGAGACCTGCGCAGAAACAGTTTCTCCCTGAAGGAGTTGGCCAACAGCATTTAGATTTGGAAAGAAGTGAATAAAGTAAAGCAGGAAAAGGTTGGGAAGAGCTGGAAAAGTTACTTTATGAAGCCTTGGACACATCGTACTTGTTCAAGGAAGCCCCAGTTCACCAAGGTACATAGACATGCTTTATTCCCAGCACGAGTAGTTTCAGTGAAATGGATAAAAACATGAGTGTACTGCAGCAGAATCAGCCTAACATTCATACCCTCTGAATAAAAGTCTCATTTAGTAAACTAAAAACAGAAGCCTTAGGAAATCCAGATTTGCATGTTATCTAATGGAAGTACAAATGAGCTATCTGCAACTGCACACCTGTCAGGGATCACTGGCTTGCGCCAGCCTAAATTAGTGCATGGTTCCAACCTGTAATGATAACATATTACACAAACATCCATAGGGGAATTAGCAACAGCAATGTAACTAACACAAGGAACGCATATCAGATGCGATGTGGTGTATGATATGTTTCAAGCTAACCTGGGCTGTGCAGAAGAGCTCACATTTCCTGTTTCACTGACATATCATCTGTCAGCCTCGCTGATTAGCCCAAAGGAAAGCTCCCACTGTGACGTAAAATCACTTAAAATGAAAATTCAAAACCAGAATTTTATAGGCTTTCTTTGTTTACATAGCACTGAATCAATTCTCCCACCTCCCATCCTGTTATTTCATTCTGTGCCGTATATTTCAGGGCGCACCGCATTTAAATTCACCATACCAAACAGCAAATGATAATGATTTGGCAGGACAAAGAAACACTGCATGAATTTTATTAAAACAGCTACTTATCACTCCAGACATCCTGTAGATAAAGAATGAGCTTCCCACCCTTGGGGATTATACTGTTGCCACTTTAAGCAAAGTCTTGATTATTTGCCTTCCCTGGAGAGAAACACAGAAAGAGAAAGACAGGGCTGTCCCAATTACACAATGTGCATGGACCACATCCCTATGAGGTAATTCAAGCCTATTTTTAAATATATGGACATATTTATATTTCAGAGGTCATATTTCATATTTTAAGAAGTTCCTGGGAGAAAGAGTAAAAGAAAAGTTCAGGTCTTTGTCAGCTAAGCATTCCTGAAAATTTAGCTATAAGCTGCAAATCCAATCTGGCCATTAGTCTATGAATTCTTCACTGAAGAGAGTGGTCTTGAAGAGCCACAGCCTGTGGGCATTTTTCTTTAAAAAGGCAGCAGCTACCTTTTGTAGTTACTGTAGCAATCAAACAGAAATCAGAGGATTACTTCAAGGTTCAAACACCGTCTACAAAACCAGATTTTTTTTTTCTGTCCACAGAAATAGGATTTCAGAAACCCTTGAACAGAACAGATATTTTAAATCAAGTTCAATACTTTAATTTTCAAATTGTTAGATTGAATAATAGTTTTATAGTGCATATATAAATAGATTTAGTGGGCACTTACTGAAATCAGCACTTCTAGTGTTTAGCTACATCTGGTTGCTTTAAAGAAAAAGATAAACAATTCCAATTTAGAAAAAAACACTCTCCAATATACATCAAAGTTTTCCGCACTTAAAACATAAGTAGTTCACACTGAATATGTGAAATATTTTTCATCCAACACTTCCTACATAACAAAAAGCACCAGTGACAGCAGGAAACACTCAGTGAAGAATGGTTCCAAAGAGGAGAAATTTCTACTTCCATTTTCTCCAGACCAAACCAATATTTTGAATTCTTTAGTCTATGTTACATGTGTACTGATATATCACAAGGTTTCAGGCACATCTTAGGGAGCTGCTTTCATCTGAAAACCCATAAACAGCAGCTGTGATCAATAAATGCTTGAAGTAACGACTCCTGTCTCACTTTGCCTTTAATACTGATTGAAAGGAATCGAGAGAGGAGGCTGACTCACGTCTCATGCATGCACATTTACATAGAAGTATTTGGCTGGAGCTGTTCTAGGTTTACAGTAGCCAGTCTCATTTACAGGGAGCTGTTAACTAGTTTTCTCAGCTTGTTTTGACAGAGTTCAGATGTTAAGACTATTAAGTATGAAGATCCAAACCAAAAGCATTCAAACTGTTCAGGTAATCTGGATTCCTAGACTTTTTCAGAGAACAACAGACTCTTAATTAAATGAACATGAGATTAGTGTTCTAGTAGAGGGGGATTTTGAAGTTTCCATACAGTATGGCTTATTAATAAATCATATGGCCAGAGCTTCAGACATTCGTATCCTAAACAAAACCAATTAATCAAATTATAAATGATTGAAGAGTGGAAGGCCTTGGAAACACGAGACAGTAGAAGAGAAATCTAGCATTTCTTTATGTATTTTCAGTTGTTGAGGAATCTTTGGCTTTCTTGGAGCTAAAGAGAGGGGGCTAGAAAAGTGAAGGATGAAATAAAAAAGCAACATACGAGAGTGGACAATCTACCCCTCTGATGTTCCTTCACATGTTCTACATTGAAAATAACATCAATGTTCTTTGAAGGCACTTCAGACTAATGATACATTTCAAGAAAGCAATGTTGGGACATAGGGGAGGACAAATGCTTTGCAATACCATCTGCCAAGGGTGCAGGTTTCTAATGTGAAAACCTGATATGGCTGTAATCCCACAGGACAGTGATACCTTATTGGTAGGTGATGATTTTCAACACTACTTGTTATACTACTCTGCTGAAAACTTGACTTGGCATTAATATTATATACCGGGAATTCAAGAATAGTTAATAACAACTCTTGGGATCAATGATTCTCTGTTTGTATTGTACAACAAGCGTTTTGAAGTTGACAGCTATTTGATTTGTGCATGTTATCCAAGTAATTTAATGCCCCACATGAATATCCAGTACCTGCATATAACATATGGAGAAGTTTAAATGCTTTGCAATGATTATTGGCCAAGACCTGTTCTGCTTACAGTGTTGCCCTTTGTCCAGTATCAGCATTACAGGTACTGAACGTGTGAAGCTTGCATAGGGATTATAGCCCATCACAAGGAACATTACATTTGCCAACATTTATCAAGCTGTCCAAGACACTCACCACTACTAAAGAGGAAGAGAGAAGGCTGGCACGAGAAAGCAATGGTTCCAGCAGATGGTTGATTAAGTTTTTGGATACCTATTGCTGAATCAAAAATGCTTCAACCAGGCAACAGAAAGGGCCAGACCATTACAAACCGAGATCTGGAGGGGTTACTTTGCCCCAGGAAACTGTTAATTAGGTGTCTGTCCTCCCACACCCAGCAAAAAGCCAACATAAACATTATTACATACTCTGGCTAATGGGAAAGAAATACAGAGTGTATTCATGCCTGACTCGAACCAAAATCATACTGCCAAGTCATTCGGTCGTGTGCGAACATTCAGCAACTGCAGAACCCAAGAATCCAATGCCTTACTGCAAAATACTCTACAAGAAGTTTCCTTGTGCTCCTCCAGTGTGCCACAAACTGTTCTCTTACAAAGCAAGTGTGTTATCAAGTGCCCATCAAATTAGCGAATGCCAAGAAATTACACAAAAGGGACTGTGTTTTTTTTGTTTGCATTCTGCCCTTCCCTCCTTTTGGTAACTGCTTTTTATCTGGGACATTCATAACATTTTGCAAAAGCTGTCTTCTGTCAGCTTTCCTCATTTTACACGTACAGAAGCAGGCCCTGCTGTTATGACCAGCTTGCTGTCATTTGTCTGCGCAAACTTCCCTTGCCTCACCCTCATCGCCAGGTGTTGGATCCCAATCCCTTCCTTCAGGGTTTGCTTTCTGATCTTTGTATCCTTTTAGCTCTGTTTGCTTTTTCTAACTAGCTCTGCAGTTAAGCAAACCCATCCCTTCTCTCCATTGCTACAGCTAGATGCGTGGTTCCTCCTTTCATCTCAAAATTTCTTCTACATCTGGGGTTTTCCCATTGTTCCTTTCCCCATTCTTTTCCACCCTTCCTTTGTCAAGCATCACCCTTTGTAGTGCTCCAGCAATTTCCACTTTCCTTCATCAACCACCTGCAGAGAACCTGGGTCACACTGGTTTCCTTCCCCCAGACAAAGTCCCCAGCACGCCTATTGTCCAGCTAACACATTGTCATTAGCTAATTATGCCTCCTTTCGCCTATAGGAATGTGCTGTGGTACTTGCCTGCTAAGGTACATGCACATTCACACGCAGCCACCCCAAGAAGTGACACCTGTATTTACGGCTGCATCACCTCCGCAGCTCGCACACTGCAGGTGACACATCGCCTGTTAACACACCACACAGCCGGAACCCCTGGGGGCACCTCAGCACCTCTCAAACACCAGGTTGCAAGGGTTTATTTGCCATCACCAGCTCACAGAGAAATCAAGGAGTGCTGCTTCTTTGGGAGCAAGAAGCTGTTCTTCCTAGTACAATTTCATTGCTACCTTACAGAAGTCCACTGCTAACCTTAAACAAGTTTTCACTTCCTCATTTGTTGATGGAAAACAGACTTTTTCTGATAGCAACAGTCAATGTTCATTATTATATTAGCGTTTACTCAAAGTCTTTATCAATAAAATAGCCTTCAAATGAAGAGGAAAAAAAATAAATGTTCACAGATAGTTTTAAACATAATGTTACACTTATGTTAGTGCTCTGAATAAAAACAAAACAAAAAAAAACAAAGATTTGCAGACTGTGTCAGGAAACTTATCTCACTGACAGACATTTCCTAAGAGGACTTTTGGAACTTGGCATATCAGACCAAGTTTCCACGAATACTTCAAGCCCTTTATTAGCCTAATGTTGCAAGTGCTTTATTTAGCTACCAGCATACTACAAGCACTTTCTGGAATTCTGATATTCAGAATTAGCAAAAAAATGCCCTTGCCTTGTTGCCAATAGGCAAAGCTAGTTGGAAGAAGGCTACTGTCAGCCTGCTTTGGTGGAAGGTGCATCTGTTCACAGAAACGTACACAAATAGTGGGACTTGGGGGGCAGAAATAACGAGCTTGTGTGCTCAGAAAGCTTGTGAGCTTGTATGCCACAGTGAATTTTCTTTTATAAAATCAAATCAATGATTTTTTTTTTAAAAAGATACCTAGCAATTAAATTAATAGTACAACAACCAGTGATGCACATTTGTGGATCAAATGTGATACCAGCTGAAGTACTGCTGTGACATTTTATTTTATTTGAATGTAGGGGGCAGATAAAATACAAAAATAAAGCTCAGGTCCCTACTCTAAAATAGAGGGAGTGCCATTAAAAATGTACACATCTCCATTCTGAGCAGACAAGAACATACAGAAAGTGCATGATCTTACTGAAAAGATAAACAGCTGGATTTACTTGCTTCCATTAACCAGTGACCCACTTGTCAAACATAAGCTTTAGATTTAAGAGTGATTACATGAAGCCTCTTACATTAGACAGAAAAGATCCTAGTTATGAAATCAGATCAAGTCTGAAAATACTTGAATGCAGTCAATAGTGTTCTATAAAGACACAAGGTGAGAACCAATTATTCTCTTTAAAGCATACAATATAATGTAACAGTATTTTCCACAGTCCTATTCCCAGCATGTTCATCCCACGCAGCCCGCTCAGGTCATTAGCAATGAGCCAAATCCAGACCTCATGTAAGAGGATGAAGCTCTGATGCAAGCCAGTTCATAAACCTCAGTTTGGGGGCACCGAGTTTCCTTCTACTACGAATATTTATTCACAGAAAAATCAAGCTGGCACTCCCCACACTAAAGGGTGACCACAATGTTTACCCAGCATATCTAATCGCTCAGAGCAGATTTTTAACAGAGGCCGCTGCTGCTGTGTCCGTGTTGGTGGCAGATCTCCAGCTGAGGCTTCTGTGGCGGCATCGGCTTTGCCCTCGTGTAAGCTCCTGCCTCCACGCGCCTCCCTTCTGTGCCTGCTCCACGCTGAAGCACGAACAAAAGCACAAGAAGGTATGGACGATCACAAAATTTGGGCTTGAGTGTAAGCCCTGTGTTAATAGAAGAGGAAATGTAACAAGGACAACAAATTACTAGGTCCTAAGACACTGAAAACCTCTAATTTTGCCACCTTGTGACACAACAGCAAAGCACACAACAGTGGCTTTCCCACATTCTACCTCTGGCTATCCAAGTCTCTAGGAAGGCTGAAGGAGCCATAATTATAAGCAACATTTTTTAACGTAAGGACAACTTCTAAAATTAAATACATGTTGCATCCACCTGACCTCATGAGCATGCTGTGCGTTGTCAGCAGCTCATGTGACTCTGCATATAGGGTGATTTTCTGGAAGCCACAGATCATGGAGCAACTTAGTGATATAAGAGTCTCAGCAGCCAGCTAATAAAGCCTAAGTTTCCATCCCCAGTGATTGCAAAGAAATATTAGAAAATGCTGACACATGGATTAAGAAAACAAAACAAACAAACCCCCCCAAAACAAACAAACAAAAAAAAGAAAACCTACCACCACCAAAAAAAGCAGAAAATGAAAAACCAACCTAACCAAACAACAACAACAAAACCCCACCAAAATACCCTCCTCAAAATAAGTGGAATATTCAAATTAACTCTTTCAAGCTTTTCTTTCGGCTCTTAGCAGGCACAGTGCTATTCTTGGAGCCTGTCAAGAGGTGATTTGCTTTCCCCTGGATTTTCCTGTGCTCCTGGAGGCCCTGAGCACGCCAGCACCTGCCGTTCAGGTAACCTACTTCAGCCACAGCATCTGAGAGGCGGCCAGATGAGCCACATGGCACCTACTGCATCACAGGACAGGGACATGTGCTTCACACAGAATAAGGTGCGGACCTTGGTGCAGCCACCACCGTGCCAGCCCAACTTTGTCTTCCCATCTTCCCATTGCTCTTCTCCTCCTGCCTTCCTTTCTCCATTTCTCCTCCCTTGCTCCCTTTACCTTTCCTTCCATAGAAAGATTCAAGAGCTACTTACCACTTTGCTGTTAAAGTGATCAGCACCGGATCACGCTCGCAGTCAGTTTTGCAAACAGACCCCAGCAAGACACCGAGACTACTAGAAGTAGATCCTCTGTTACCCTGACCGATCCGGTCTGTCGGCAGACTCGGGATGACTGCACAGAGCCCCTGTAGGTTCTGCTCACATTCGCAAGATTATATTTATAAAATCCAGAAACTGCTCTGAAAAAATGAGTTTTACAGCATCTGGATGTACTATGAATACTTCATGTTTGACATATCTGACTTTTTTTTTTTTTTAAATATTCTTTAAAAAAAGGATTTCCTCTTGCTGCTGGAGCAAAACTTAAATCATTGATTGAATCAATGGTCTTTAGTAAATGTTCTCCAACTTCTAAATGAACCATCATTGGCAGGCAAAACACAAAAGGCAGCAACATCAACAACAACAAAACAGACAAGAAATAAAGGTATCATTCTTTTTTTTTTGTTATTGTATATTGTCATGGCCTCAACATCCATCGCACAAAGTAGCAACATTTTGTAACCTCTGAACAGCCATATTGTGTATTAATTTAAAAAAAAAAAAAAAAAAAAGGCTTCTGAGGCTTCTGTAACATTATGAGCACAAAAGGTACTAGTGGCATGAAAACAGTGTATTATCCTCATTACAGTGGAAAATGAATTTTCTATTTAATAAAAACTCCAGCCACAAATCTCTGTGTTTTTGTAACTGTGAATTTATGTCAGTATTGTTGACAGCTTCTGCATTTGAAAGGATCTCATTATTAACTTTTAACAAAACCACACACTATCTTTTTGAAAAGCTAAGTTACGTTCCTGATGAATCAGCCACTTTGCTGAGCTCCTGTGGGATAATTTTTGGTACTGGATGCTGAAAAAATAAATATCACCCCAAAGTTCATAATATTTTCAGACAATACCATAAATGGCTATTCAAGCTAACCAATTCCTAAGTTAAGAAGGGAACGAGGACTGGTGAGTACGAAGCCATACACAAACATTCCATTGAAGTTAACTTTTCTCCGTTAGGTTCAGAATTTAGGTCTCCAGTTTTCTCATGTTGGATCAAAACCAGACATAAAGCAGCTGTGTCCTATACAGGACCAATTCCTAAACAGATGTCCTCCACTGCATTTTGGGGGACCTGACGTTGTTTCCACAGGATGAAAAGGCTTTCAAAGCAGTTCGCTCAGCCAGAAGTTCAAATATTTCATACTTTTGAATTATTTTGGCTGAAGGTTCAAAGCAGCCCTTAGGGAAGTCAGGTCTTCTTTGGTAGGAATGAAGGGGACCAATCTGGGGAAACAAGCAGGGTTGCCACTGAGTGGGAAACAGAGCTCACTTATCTAGAAGCAGCATTTTATTCTGCAGCAGTGCTGGTGCTGGGAGGTAGGGCGAATTAAGTGAGAGGAAATGCTTCTTTATTATTCCCAGTTTAAGTAACTCTATGCAGCTTTTCCATGAATGACCAGAGAATATTTGTTTCTACACAGGGAATGAATGAGAAAAGGTCATACGGACCTTTTTGTTCAGGTCTCCCCTGAACAAATCATGAATTAGTAATTCAACATACAAACATACATTATGTATATATGTGTGTGTGTAAATATATATAAATACATAATCTAATGTATGTGTGTATATATTTATAATTTGCTTTCTCTTCTCCAGTCAACTTTTTTTCTCAAAGTTACTGAAACATAACAGTTATTCCTGACCTAATGTTCCAGCATAAACCAGCATTACTTTCTAATATTAAGGTGTATTGTAAATGTTTTAAGTCATAATACATCAAGCAAGGAACTGTAACTGCCAAAAGCCCCCTTATTCACGTCTCACACATGAGAGATCCTAATGTGAGAAATGTAAAATCCTTGGATACTCCAACTTTCATTCCTTGTGTTGTCCCTATAACTTAACTCCAGGAAAAGCTATGCTCATTAGCCAGGCTCAAATGCACTGAAACATGACCTGTTTCCTGAGTGACAACTAGCATGTAACAGTAAGTTACATGGATTTACTTTTTGCAATCGTAATAGCTCAGCTATTAGATCTTTATTTTGACATATAATAGGCCATAAGGACTAAGGGATTTGGAGAGGAAAGGCTACACAGTAAGCAGCAACCCACAGGGAACACACTGGGAAGCTGTCTGTTGCTTCAAGGGTAGGGTTACTGATTCCAGGAAATCTGCACATTTCAGATAAGTTCCTATTAGACAGGTAGGATGTCGTCTGCTCGTAGAAACATCCTTTGGTGGCCATGTACTATCTCAATGCTCACAGTTTTCTTCAGATTTCCTGTTGTTTCAAAGTAGCTGTGAGAATGCAGTATAACCACAGTACTGAAGCTGTACTTTGAGCAGTGTCACCTACGCTGTGCAGTAGAAGCAATAGATGAAATCCACTGGGGATGAGCACAGGGCACTGCCCACTGCACTTCCATCTGCGACACCTTCATGGGGATGAGCGTGTCCACGTTACATTTTCCTAGCTCTTGGTATCGGATTCCTCCTGTACTTCATCCTTGCTTCATCCTATGCTCCATCCTCAATGCATACAAGCCTCTTTCACCTCCAGATTATATACTGTTCTTCTCCTGAGAATTTGCAGGTGCACTTGAGACCTGCATGTCTTCTAATTGCTCTGAAAGCAACTCTTCTTTTGCAACCTGATGACTCTGAACTCTGAAGCTCTTGTTTCAACTCTCCCTTTTCCAGTGTCAGCCTCCTTAAGTGCATCTGTGCCAGCTATCACAGGCAATTCTTATATTTCCCATAGAGCTTACCCTGAATAATTTCTCATCTATCATGTAAGTGGAGAAATTCTTCTGCAAACATATTTAAGCTTTTCCAGGGCATTAAATAACTTGGAGCAAATCCCTAGTTTCACTGTGAAACAAGTCTTTAAAATAGCTCAGACACAAACCTCTTCTACTTTTAACTTAACTACAAAGCATGAACAAAAGAACCACCACAAACTGGAACATATCCTACATCCAATGTTAGGATCGATATGCTTGTAACAGCTTTTCAAGCATTAGCAGAAACGATGTGGCATATTTTAAAATGAAAGTGCTTCATTATACAGCCCTAGGATCATTTCAGTGCTATGCATATTTTCAGCACTAGCTATGAATACCCCCCCCCCCACTGTATTGCAAACCACTAATGCTGCCAAGAAAAAAGGCAGGCTCAGTACCCACCACAGCACGGCGAGCAGAGCCAATGGCCAATCTATTCAAATAGGAGCTTTATTACTGGGCATCCTATGCTCCATTTTGGCAACAGTTATGATTTCTTATGCAGTAGCACAGATGAAGCAGCAGTGAGAGAAAGGGAGCCAGGGACAGCAACTGGAGGGAGCATAGATCTGTTCCAGGAGCATCCTTTCAGAAGGCTTTCTAAACATTGCCACCTTGTGGGCCTTGCATCTCCTTCTATTGTTGATCCCTTCGCTCTTCACAGGTGACTCACGGCGAGGATTTCATAGATGCCAAGTTGGAGGCTGGACAGTTTAAGTTAGCATCCAGCTCGGATGGGATGTGATCTAAACTCACTTAGTTAGGACTTAAAAACGGGACAGCACCTTACAAAGTCCATCTGATGTAAATTACTAACCCCATACAGCAGCAGTTGGTATACTTTGCTCTCCTTCCACTTAACATTATGAAGGCAGCACTAAACGTACAGAAGTGCTAACACTTAAAAAAAAAAAAAAATGAAAACAAGAATATAATTTCCTCAAAGTTCCAGAAAAAAGGGGAGAGAGAAGTTAGACTTATTGTCCACCAGTAGTTTTCCCTTTTTTATTCCTTTCTGCCAGCATTTCCTTCTGACACCATTCAAAAAACAGACTATTTCCAAAATGTTTGTGGCACCTAATTTAGCTTTCATCATTTCTGTTGCATGAATGAATAACTCTTAATGACTTCAATCTTTTAATTACATGGTCAAAGACGTTGCAAAGGAATATCACTTACCACTGATATCAAACTTATCTATCTACTGCCTTAAAGATATCAAGCACAAATTCTATAGTACTTTATCAGTCACAAGCACTGTAACAAACACATATAAAGACACAACACTTACTTTGAGCATCCAAACACTTTCCCTGGTTGCTGGCTTGAACTATTCCTTGCAGCAATTTGGTACTGAAAAGCAAACATGAAAACGTTTAGTTCAACAGCAAATGGGAGAAAAAAAAAAAGTGAGAGAAAAAAGAATCACTGAATGGTCTTTGTCTGTATTGGTTGGGCAGTGATGCAATAGCCGTATTTTAAAAATGAAGCAAGAGGAGAAGTCCCTCATTACAATACCCTAATTCAGCTGTGCTCATAATAGTTCAGTGTCTAACACATCTGCACAACAATCAGATGTCCCTCTGATATAGTAGCAAATCTGTGAGGTCCCTTGTGCAGGGCTACATTCAGAGTTTATTCATAATTGCTGGGCACATTGCTGTTTCTTCATCTGACCATGCTTCTTCTGAGCACAGGCAATCAGTTATGACCGTTGTGTCATGCAACTGGGGCCTTGCTGCACTTGCCTGAACAGATTTTCAGAGAAAAAAAAATCTAACACTGAGAAACACGAACAGATACCCAGGAAAACCTATGTTTTTGCTAATACAACACTAAAAAACCCTGGCAATCCTTAGAAATTTCTTACTTGGCAATGAAGCCATGATGCTGCCCACCTGCAGCAGTGATGTTTAAGGCCCATTCCCTTCTGTGTTCCTAGACACATGTTCCTACAATTGCTGGATTTTTCCTCATATCTATTCTCTCAAGTGCAGCATTACAGGCTACATCACAGGCTACAGCAACATAGGCAGGAGCAACCATATATGGTTTTCAATTTGTGTTATGAATTACATACTAGGGTTACGTGGCTAGGTTTCGTAATTCACCTTTTCAGTCAGCAGGAAATATCATTCCTAGCAGGTAAATAATGGTTTACTCAGACCAAGGCTCTGGTTATTGCTTGTTTTGCATTCATGGTCAACTAGTTGAGACAGCCCAGCAGGGAGGGATATTCCAAAGGCACCCATCTCTGCAGAACAACACGAAACTACATCAAACGGGATCCCAGTGGTGCTCAGACTGAATCAGGATTGAGTAATGCAAGAAGCTCCAGCAGGTGAATTTACATTCATCATGAACCCTATTTTGAGATGAGGAAAACATAAAACAAGTCTCTCTCCAATACATTATCATCTGGGAAAGGTAAACAGACTTTTAAACACGGCTTGTCTAGAGGACTGGATCCCAGCTGCAGGAGCTGTGACTCATCCTGGCAGAGAACTTAGGAATCCTGCTAGCAGACTGGAAGGCTGAAGCTACCTTAAAGCCAAACCAGAATGGGAATTAGCTATTAAACATGTTATTGTTTCATTTCTTTGAATCTCTCCAAGCCTCTTAAGCTTTGCTTTTCAATATACTCTTTTGTCCTCCATTTGTTTAATGTGGAAAGTGATTCCAGCACAGCTGACAAACCTCAGGCATCCTATTGGCATAGGAACAGCAAATCCAACATGGTATATTGGCTTTTAGTCAAGTAGACCCCCTGAACTGAAGCTGGGATCTAACAGCACTGCTCCAACAACTAAAAGTTGAGGATGGGACACTCCTAAGACAATGTTTAGGAGAAGTGATCTCACATAAGAAGGTGTTGACCAGAACTTCTAATAGGCAAAAACAGTGGAGAAACATCGTGATTCCCTTAGAAATGCAACAGACAATCTGTTCATGGCACATCTTCTACGTTATATTTTCTGAACAGAGTGATATTTATTGAAGACAGATAACTATTTCACTGCCTTCAGTAAGCAGACTTCAGTTTGAGAGTGCTTTGAGTAATGACACCACACTGAATTTCACCCATAAATAATATAGTCTTAAGAAAGAAGAGGGAGAAAAAAAAAAGAAAAAAGAACAGTCCTCAAAGCAGAGATTCCTGAAGCCTGAAAACTGATGATGATATATACACAGGTTAAACCAAAGAGGTACATCTCAGCAACATCCGATGTCTGCCTGCATGCAGGTGCTTACCTGCACTACAGGGAGTAGTGCGATGGCCATGGCCACATGAGATAATTGGCACTTACTGGCTGCCGTGTGCGGTAGCACTCCTAGGTCTCCACCTGCTCCACAAGCCATGCCAACACCTCGACCTGTACTTCTGGCTTGAGATGCCAGAGCAGCATCCAGGCAAGGGAGTGGTAGGAAACATCGGATCATGAAGGTGGAATGTAATTTAGGTGGACAAAGGAATGCAGTAGAGGGCCTAGTCATTGGGCGTGAGGAAGGTAACGATGGGGAGCTGGAGTCCTCTTTGGAAGGGTGGGGGGATAAAGGCATGCAATGAAAAGAAGGGGGAGAAAAGAATGCCACATGTTTCCCCCCAGTACATGCCAGGCTACACACAGCTCACAGCTGCAGACACTGGCATCATACCACCACTATACATGAACCAGTGAGCACAATTCAACCCCTCAAAACTCCCCAACACACATAGGCCACACTGATTTTAAAATAGGCTCCCATCTCTTCCTAAAGAGTCACATACCAAAGCATCTGAAGAATTTATTCCTTCCGCGCTGGTAAATATAGGAAAAAGGCCAAGAGGTAAAAGGGGAGAAGATAAATATCTAGAGGATCTCAACAAGTCGAGAGGCCAAACCCAGGAAAAGGCTGTTGGACTGGCAGGTCACTGGCTTCCAGGTAGGTGTTCAGAAAGTCCCTCATGGGGTCCCCCATTTTGCCAGGTGTATATACAACCCTGTAGCCTATCTTTGCCTCTTTCTCAGATGCAGTTGAGTTCCACAACAAGCTGTTCATGGTAGTGCGTGCTGGTGGCAGCCTTGGACATATTCAGCAGACTCTTGCTGTTGCAAGTTTATTGGATCTCAGGACATTCAGTGGATTCAACAGGACCACCGCTCTCCAGGGCTTATCTGCTCTCAGAAGGCTTTCATATGCTTCCTCTCAGTGCATGCTTTTCCCCTCTGTGAACTTATTTTCTGGTAGCTATTGCTACATCCACAGACTTAGTCACCTTTTGAATCTATTCACACAAATTGACACAGGAGGTATTTCTGTGATAAAATCCCTTGAAACACTATAAAACATTAATTTAGTTCTCAGTGAGTACTAACCAAGAAAAACATATAAAATCAACCAAACAAACAAGGAATGAGCAACAGGGATTTGAGAAAGGCTAAAAGTCAAGCTACTAAGGCAAACATAAGACAGTAAAGCAAAGGCGAACTGCAGAAAACAAGGTACAACAGCTTCTAGATGCACACCATAGACTCATACTATGAGAAGTAGTAGCCATAGCTGTTAGTTGAAAGGACCAACGAGGAAAAGTTAGGACAGAATGTTTCTGAGGTGATTTAAGTCAAATGCCTTCTATGACATTTGGCTATATATGTCCAAAACTTCATCTCAGGGAGCTGTATTTCCCTTGTGGTGGGAGAGCCCTGTGTTATGACCCTGTGTCTCAGTGGACTGGATGCTTTCTACCATCCTGCACAAATCTTTTTTCCTCCCCCTGCTGAGGGCTGGGAACATGATGTTGCATGAAAACAACTCGTAATATAGGCTGACAGTCACCTATTATTGCTTCAGATATCCTCGGCATTTACAGAAAACAACTTCAAAACCAACTTATTTTTAGCAACTGAAAGAATTCAAGCAAACCCATTGTGGCTGCTGTCCAGGCATTTACTGAGTGGAAAATAGCTTGACAAATTACAGAAATTGACAAACGCAGATCGTAAACCAGAAAACAGTGTATAACACTATTTACATACGTTTTCTTGTTCAAAAGATGAAGTGAAGGATTAATTTTGATGCTTCTAGTGTCAAAGGAAAGAATTGCTGTTCTTTTATGACCTGTGCATGAATCACAAAACAATGACAAAATAAAAACAAACAAACAAAAAACAACAAAACAAGAAGAGACCCATACACTTAACAGTTGGGCAGATTTCCCAACTTACTGTTAACTAACAGCCCAACCCTATGGTGTCTCACTGCTCCTTGGTAAGTCCTCTGCACTTACTCCTGGGTTCCTGATTCAGGACTCTACAGCTTGGTCCTTACACGGAAGGCACAAAGACACGGATTCAAAGCAAATAAAGCAACAGAGCTGAGTTTAGTACCATTCACAACTCCAAAACCATGAGAAATGCCCTGTTTTGACTTGGAGCACCTAACAAGGAAGGCAGTCATAGAAGATGCAAGATGCCGCTACCAAGCGCCCAACAAAGCCTCCTACCTCTTTTGCTCTTGCCATTTCAAACAGGGCTTTGTTCCAGCGGTTCTGCTGCTCTGCCAGTGCTCTGATTTCAAGTCACATATTGGCATGAAAAAGGTCTACAGACTTCTTATAGAACTCTGTTCCCTCCCTCTCATTTACAAAGCAACCAATCTTTTTTGCTCGTTTACATATAAAGTAAATCCAAGCACATCCTGCTTAACAACTTAGTAGCAAAGAACAGGCATCATTTCTCCAGAACACTTCTTCCACCCTGCTTGGTAAGCCACTAGATTTTCTCTCCCCAGGGCAGTTAACCAGCTCCTCTCATTTCTGTTGTCTTCTCCCCTCCATCCTGGAAACTGGAGTTTCCAAGATGAAAGAGACTTGGAGGCGATGGTGGGTTCAAAGCTGCAGCCAGATACAGCACGATACCCACCTTTTTGCAGCAGCCTACCTGCCCTCCTCCTATCCATGAACACCTTGCCTGTCTTCCTGCCCAGTAACTTGGAGATGCAGTAATTATCTTCCAACTCAAAAAAGAAGTAACAGAGCTCACTTCACGTGATTTCAAGTTAACCTGACAGATTTGACAAATTTTTTTTTTTTTGGCATAACAAGCAATGCCAAACAAGTGCATCAAGCAGTAGGTGGCAGACTTAATAGGAAGAACTGATTAGGATGTGTATCTATCATTATCCGTGTTTAGCAGCAGGCTGTTGCGTCATACTTAGCTCCATTTCAACCAAAAAATAAGTTTTTCCTCTTTGCTCCTTTTGAGAAGACATTCTTACTTCAACTATTTGAGACACCCTTTTGTTTAAACTTTAGTTCAGAGTCATTGATGTCTGCATTTCAATTTCCACCACACTAATTAAAAGTCTGTTCTTCTTGCATTGTCAGTGTCTACATCTGTTGGCTTCTACATCCAGTGCAATCACCAGTTTTAGTAGGCACCTGTCTGTGATTTGCACTGTTGACTGCAGTTTACCATTGATGCACTTCTGCATCTACTAACTCATTATGCATTTTGATTTTTTTTTTTTTTGGTAGGTATTATACCATGTTCTAGAGTGCGCTTGGTTTAAGAATGACTAGAATCGATCAGTTTTCTGCATTATTTCATACACTAGAATCCCTTAACATTTCTTTTGAATACTTCTCTCTTTATACACATAAAGTTATGTTGTGGTGATGTGTATGCTTTGTAGCAAGGCAAGAAAAGCCAGCACTGACTAAGGTTTCATGTTACAAAGAATTTGGCAATGATATTGGGCTAAGGTATTTCAGCCCTAGGTGTTCACTCCTTGTATCTCTGGGCTCTTCCTCAGTTCTGCTGGAACAGCTCTGAACAGCTCTGTGTCATAACTCACATGAATCACAACTTTGTAAAACAGACCTAGAAAGGGATCCCATTTCAAAGTTACCTTTTTGCAGATTAAAATATAAAATTAAAAAATCTGGGGCAGTCTTTTATTTCAGTACACAGCAGTGCCCCACCAACAGTTGGGTCGGCACAACTGGGAGGGCAGGAGCTTGCTAGCTGGTGTTGCTGATGAGAAAGGGGTACAGGGAACAACTCCACTGAATGGGCTGCAATATTAAGCTTTAAAATATCTGCAATATGAACTCCTCTTCAGGTATGGCCTGGAGACTAGTGGGTACATAGAGTTTTTCCTTGTTCTATCTGGAAGGAGTAAGAGATGTAGAAGGCAGCTTGCAGCAACTACTTTGGTCCAGGATATTAAGTTTCCAGTACATTTATCATTTCCTATATTCAGCTTCAGGCTGCATTTTGTGGGTGAAATTTTTTTGGGTAATCAGCCTTATAATTAAAAAGAAGGTCCAAGGAAAAAGCATTAAGTAATACATTTAGAGGTAAAAATAAATAAGTAAATAAATAAAATAATACTTTATCTGTGTTCTGATCCAAAACACATTTGCAGACATTCTTTCAAGACAGCAAAAACTGAAGCTTAACATGAGGAGTCCTGATGGCACAGTATGTTGAAACACCCAGGCTGGCATTCTTTGAAAACAAGCATGCTGAACGAGTGTGGTAGGAAGTGTCTGAAGATGACTTTCATGGAAATGTTGTACAGGTATCCAGAGCAAACTGAGGGACTCGCAGAATTTCACAAGGCATCTAAAACACACCAGCTTTAGGGCCAGCAAAATATTTCGAAGAACAAGATGGTTTAAGAGCTTTAAATACATTTAAACCAAGGAATTAACTTACACTTAAGTGTTACCCTTCACTGTAACGCTTACACTTGTAGATATGCCTGACAAAAATGCAGCTTGTTCAGTTGGGAGTGGGGGCTGAATTTGGTACATAGGATTAGATGGGATGAATATCCCTGTATTGTGAGATTAGTTATTCAGATCTCTCTTTACAGTGAGTGAAGAGAAATAAGCATATCAGAGGTTATTCAGCACAAACCAGCTACATGTCCACATAGAGGGGGATAAAGGCTCCTACCAATCCTCTGTTCCAAAGCACCACCCTGCTGTTTGGCACGTCCATCTGACAGACCAGTAACCTCTGTTAAGTTGGGGAATTCAGTACCTTTCTTTAAAAAGTAGAAATAATCTCCAAAAGAGTACAGCACTCACTACCTGTGCCTATTTCAGCTCAGGAAAGAACCAAGCGCAGTCTGGAAAGCAAGTGTGCAGACACTTTCCCCTGGGAGGGATTAACCCTGTTAGGCAGCACAGGCTGGGTGCCAGCTAGCTGGAAAGCCACTTCAGAGGAAAAATAGAACAAAACTGGGGGTCTTGGTGGACAGCAAGTTGAAAAAGACTCAGCAGTGTGCCCTTGCAGTAAAGAAGGCCAACCTCACACTGGGCTGGGTTTGCAGATCCAGAGCAGCGATTGTTCCCCTGTAATCAGTGCTTGCAAAAGAGGCCTACCTGTGTCCTGGGGAGCCACAAACCACAAGAGACAGTCATAGATATACTAAAACCCAGTCCACTATACCCAGATGTTTAAGGGGCTGGAGCACATGATGCAGAAGGAGAGGCTGAGGGAGCTGGGGTTGGCCAGCGTGATGAAGAGAAGGCCCAGGGTGTGGAGCAATGTCCCATTGCAGCCCACAGCTACCCAAGGGGAGGGTGCAGAGAAGATAGGGATGGGCCCTTCTCAAAGACACATGTTGGCAGTGCAACAGGCAAGTTTCCACAGGGTAAATCCTGATTACATGTTAGGGAAAGTGTTTTTATCACAAAATCATAGAATGGTTTGGGTTGGAAGGGACCTTAAAGACCAGCTAGTTCCACCCCCACCTGCCATGGGCAGAGACACCTCCCACTAGACCAGGTTGCTCAAAGCCCCATCCAGCCTGGCCTTGAACACCTCCAGGGATGGGGCATTATCATGACGGTGGTTGAACATTGGGTCCAGTGAAGCTGTGAAGTCTGTTGTTTGAGACATTTAGAACTCAACAAGTCCCTGAACAACCTAACCTATTAGGATTAGGTCCAACAGGGGCTGGACCACATGACTTCCAGAGGCCTCTTTCAACCTGTATCATCCTGTCTGTGTGAAAGCATCATAACTGGAGGCTGCTCATTGCCTGCATGTCTCACCCAGGAAACAGCCCTAGCTGGGGTACTGGACTGACACATCAGATATCTCAATCCTTTTAAAAGTTCTGGTGTATCTTTCTCTGACTCAATTTCCTGAATAACGACTAACTCAAGGATTTAAACGTAGAGTCCAGTATCTGTGGAGATGGTAAAAAAAAAAAACAACAGATAAAATCTTGTATCTTAATTTTTTATTTCCCCTCTTTAAAATCTAAATATATAAGTATATTAATAATATATAATGCATAATATATTTAAGATAGAAATCTAAACACAAATCTTTGATCTTTATAGCACTGGTGAGGCAGTTAAAGGGTTCTTGGACTTCCTTCTCATGTGAGCAGAATGGATAACTTGCAGTCAATTACAAATGTACAGACCTATGAAGGCTGTAAGGCTAGTTTGTGGAAATGTTCCTGTGAACCTCTGGTTAGATGAGGTGCACACATGACAGATGAAGATACATTTAATGGTGTAGCATCACCTTATTTGTACTACACAGCTCACCACACATGCTCAGAGACAAACCACAAGCCAAAAAAGCTGGAGTGTTCTCTGTCTCTTATTTTCACCTAGTCAATACCAACCAGCTAGTTTTGCTAGGCAGTATATAAGAGCCACTTTTCCATATATATACACAATGGGACTAGTGTCTCTGAGTGCCAGTCTCCGCTCAAAGGACTGTGTTCACCTTTTACATTATTTAATCAGTGGAGAAAAGTGATCAGGTGGTCCCAGTGACATAACCACAGCCAGGTGGCCATGAAACTCTTTGGAGGTGCATGTTTTAAGCCTTCTCCAAGCTGTTCATGGGCAGATCCTCACCAGTGTCTCTGTTTCTTTCAGCCATCCTCATCTGCAAGGCAGACAAATGGCACATTGTCACTTCAGACTCTACCACACATATTTTGAACGAAAGCAGTCATCAACTGCTGTGTTTAGCATGGGTAACATGATCTGAGCATGCTGATAGCACTGGATCCCTTGGGGAAGCAGGCAGAAAAACACTTTGGTACCCAATTCATGTTTCAAAACAGCAAGTGCTGAGTTGCTGAGTCCACCCAGGTGGCAGTAGCTCTGGTCACTCTGAGAAGCAGAACTTCACTGACAAGTGCAGATGCCTATATTCTCGATAAGACCTTTTGCAGGTGTAGGCTTCTGATCCTATCAGCAAATGGGGGTAACTTTGCACCCTGTCTGCAAACTAGGAAAGTTAAAATGCGTGGAAATTTGAGGACACTTGCGTTGTGATAATGACCCCATACAAATAATTAAGATAGCTGAAATTGCAAGACCTATATATTTGACACAGTGAGCACAGAGCAAACTAAGATTTTTGGATCTCGACTATTTGTAGAGCTGGAAACTAGAAAGATGTCTCTATTTTAAAGGAAACGAAGAGTGTCATTGAGAGGTTCATCAAACCAGGGCTGCGTTTGAAGGCTGCATGAATACCTTCTACTCCTTCAGTTCCAATAACTGCCACATGATCACAGCTTGTGAGCTTCAAGTTGAAGGAAAACATTCCAGTCTGTGAGATAAGGGTGACAGCTTGTTATCTCATTTAGTCTATGATATTACACAATTAAAGCAAGTCATATGGGAGGGAGTTCCAAAGGCTGGGTGTCAGACTTCAACCTCTCAAGTTAACATTGCTTTGTTCTGAAAGGACAGTTTGTATTTGAAGTTTACCAAATCAGAAGTTTCTGAGATGCATGTGAGCTGCAGTATGTTTTTCCAAGAGGCCACAGTACGAAACTCACAGGAATGATCATTTTGCCGTATTTGTTCTGCAGACAAGAGCCACAGAACACAGTGAAATGATGCACTAACTTGAAGACATGTGCATCACTTCTGCTCATTAGAAAAAAGCTGACTGGGAAATTTCCAGGTTGTTCTACCATATCAGATTGAATTTGAGCTTCCACAATATTTTGCTCTGGAAAGTTTTTTCCTTCAGCACACTGCCTGCAAGTACTGATCTGGAGGAGCACTAAACTCACTTCAGTACTATACACAGTTTAAGTGTGGATACTTCTCTCACTGCCTTTCCCAGATACTTATTATGTTTTCTGTTCACTGTCCAAACAGAAGCAAGGAAAGTCACCGCTTAACTGGAGGAATGGATACTTTGGAACAATTCACCATTTACATGCCCACTATTTCCTTTATAGTTGACTGAACTTCTACACTGGCCAATTTTTCACATCTAGAAGGCAAAGTCTTTTAGCTTGAATGGAGAAGCAAAACACTGGCTGTTGTTTTTCAGCTGTCCTCTTGTATGGAGAGCTCTATGATAAAACCTAGGTATCTGTCTGACCCAATCTTATTGGGAAATCCATCTCACTCTCAACATAAGCAGCACTTTCCCTCTTTCATAAGCCTGCCAGTGCAGCAAATGCTGTGCCAAAGAACCACTCTTACTGTTTCTTCTCAGGCACATGCAATCTGTCCTAGACAACCTAGCCCCTGTTAACATCGCTAGATAAGCTTTCCTCAGACTGTGGCACTTTCTATACTTAGTGCCTTAAGGTGGCAGCCTCCTAGAAGCAGTTTTTCTTTAGAACGACCAGAGGATCCTTCATCTGAGCCTGAAAGAGTGCTTGGCACACCTCCTGTCTTGCATAAACTCGCTCACGCTCTTCGTGTCCAGGGCTCCCAAGATAGCAACTGGCTGATGTGCTTATGCACAGCTACTTTAATGAAGTAGCTAGGTATAAAATACATGTGCAAGAGGTGAACATGCGTTTGGGGGCTTTAAATGAAACTAATGCAAATGAGATTCTTGTTTCCCAAACATGTATTCATTTAACAAAGCCCTTCTCTTTTCAGGAAGGTTTGTCAGCTGTTACTGAACTGGACATGCCCAAGGCGAATCAAAAGAATAAGTCATGGAGCAATGAGCAGCTAGATAGCACCCACAGCTGGAAGCATCCAACATCATCTGAAAGCAGGTCTCTCTCTGGCAATCCAGTGAACAGCTTATGTATGCTTGTAGTAGAAGTCCAGTTTTTCTCCCTTTTTGACACTTGTTAACTCATGTAGCAAAAATGTAAGATTCAACCCACGCTTTCCCACGAGACCGATGCCCTGCAGGGCCCGCCCAGCCTCCCCGGTCAGAGCACCCCAGCTCCCCACCCGCTGCCAGCCGAGCCCCTGCAAGCACAGCCCTTCGACTCAGCGTCAGACAGGGTGCTCGGAGAAGTGCCATCTTGGTCAAAAATATCGTTAGGAGGTTGCAGCAAGCCGCGCTTGTGCTGGGATTAACCAGATCAGGCAAGGTCGCTTCTGGTGAAACGTTCACTGTGACAAATTCTAATTCACCCAGATATTTTGTTCGCATACAGACAGCTGGAAGTCTTTGCAATGCTCTCAAATGACAATGTTTGGCAACTTATCAAACTAAATGTCTTTTGCCTGTTGAGAGCACGAGCACATCATTTTACTTCAGCGTTACTCTGCTCTCCCTCAGTACAATGTGTCAGTTTTGCCAAACTGCTGTATCCTAAAGAAGACTGACGGGGTTCAGCTTTTCCACTCTTTTTTGATGACAAATTGATGTTGAAGTTAAATTTCCAGAATGTGAAAATGATCAAGATAATGTATTTTGTCATATAAGATATGCGAGGAATAATACAACTGAAGCAGCCTCAACTTTATCGGAGTGGCACGCTGTTACATTCGGAAGCCGACTATTTTTATTCCCAGAAATACTGTTGCTTTCCTTAGTGCAGATGCTTATAACCTCTTCTTGTTGAGGTGCTGTGTTCTTTTTCCTACTGTTCCACACTGGAAAACAGGACATGCAAACCAGCATAACAACGTTCCAACATGAAGAAGCCAATAAATTCAGAAACATGCGTTGCTGCTTGTTTTACAGCGGGTTTGTTGATTTGGAATAAAGCCCCATACTTCGGCAGCGCACGTCCCAGAGGAGTAAGGTGGAAGGAAGGAAGGGAGGGAGGGAAGGAGGAAGGTGTGCATGTGTCTGGGGATGTCTGCTCCCCCTGGCACTGCTCGGACGCTCCCCTGGGCAAAGCTGCGGGTGCGTGTGGCGGGGGCGAGCCGGGAGCGAAATCCCTCATGGTCAGTGCGACACACGGACGGGGAGATGCCAGAGCGCAGATCTGGGCTCACACCAGGGAACTAAACCAAAAGGCCAGCCCAGCAGCAGGTGGAAAGAAACTTTCCTGGGGAACACTGAGGGTGGCGCAGATTTCTTCAGAAGCCACAAAAAAATAGGAAACTAGAAAAGATAGGAGGGAAGGACCCTACTGCATGGGATACATCAGGTATGGAAGGTATATATTATTAAAGAGCTTTCATCTCACCTGCCAGATCTCTCTCCTATTGAAAAGCGCTTTTCCTTCTAACACGTATTTTTATGTTCTAATAAAATCAGCGTTGTGGGCTGGAAGCCTCCAATGCGTCACTTATGCTCATATCACAGAAAAGAATGGGGGTTCCCCCTTAAAGCTCAGGCCCCACTGCAGCACTTTGCAAGCACGCAGCCTAGCACCCGTCTCCCATCAACTGCTGCTGAGCAGGCTCGCCAGCACCCTCCAGGACCAGCCTGTATGCCTGGGGCTACGAGACAGGGAGAAGAAATACACCATTCAGTTTTACCTCAGACATTGCTCTCAGCAAACCTCTTCCTGCAGTTTCGAGTTTTAGAAGTCAAATGTAAACAGGTCGTCATCACACACACACACACACACACACACACACACACACAGATAAACCCCATAGTGCACAGCAGGACATATATAGGAAATAACAGCCCCTATACCACTGTCTTAGAGAACTTAAATGGTTGTATTTAGGCTGCAGCATAACCTATACGTTTTATTTATCTCTTATTGGGCATCACTAGATTCAATAAAACCTCAAATAAATTCTTCACTCAAAGATAGCAAGGCAACACTTTGAATTTTCCACACTAATGCACAGTGAACAAAGCAGCACCAACTCCTCTGTGCCACATTGTTTTAATGGACAGAAACTGTACCAGTAGCTACGCGTTCCTTTCAAAGGAAGACAAAAGATATCACTGCCATCGGCCAGACAAACGTTTCTTGTTGGTCCACTGCTACATAATAAGTTCCCTGTCATCTGACAAGCCCATCATAGTATTTCTCTATCTGGTTTTCTAACATGATCATGTGTTGCCTGTAGTGCCTGCACCCCAGTGAAGGATTATTGCTGCGGCAGACACAATACCTCATCCTGAAGTCATAGATACAACGCTAATCGCATCCTTTTCCTGATGTGGCCTTCAAGCAGTTTACTTTGCAGAAGTTATTTCAGGTCAAGTGACATCTGACTGGGTGACTGGCAGTTACATTTCTTTCTCAGTTTGTTATTTTATATGCAGCCATAAATAAAATATCGCTTTAGATCTCAGTTATCTAAGGAGAATTTTCATTGTTACAGCATTCGCCGCAACTCCCCTTTCAGCTCTCACAAAGCACAGAGGAGCTGAACTTCAGGCTCCTGCCACACGATGCGAAGTGTTGCTTATTTGCATGATTGTCAGATGGACAAAGAACTGCAAAAGTTCAAGTCTACAAGAGGCAGCGTGTTGTTTAAACTCAGCAGCTTGGTTTGACTTGAACTAAGCTGGGGCAGTAGAGGCCAGCTGATATTTTCCTCCGACAACAGTGCCCTGAAAAAAAATACTATTAAAGGAAATCCAGCCATGTTAAGGCCACTGCATCTGTAAAACCCCTCTGATTCCAGGATCCCAAAACCTAAACAAACCGCAGCTGATCAGGAGAATTCATAGAGATTTACTGATTCGTAAAGTAACAAGGCACCCAGCTAAGCAGGGCCAGCTCAGGTCTTCACATTCTCAGAATTTCCTCATCCCACTGGGACAAGGCCTCTCTCCATCCACTCTGCCCTCCCCAACCTCCCCTCGGGCCCTCTGAGGCCACCCACGCTGACCCCTTCCCCACGACTGCCCCTCCAGCTCCGTGCCCACCACAGCCGATACCCGCAAGCCACCCCGCACCTCTCTCCCAGCTCGGCTCTGAAGGCACTCGCGTTGGCATACGTGGACCAGGAAGCGAGAACCCAGAGCAGAGCTTAATTTTAGCATCCACCCAAATATGCTAAGGCTTTATGCTTGAATCTTCTGAGAGCAGGACTATTTAAATGCGAGAGGACTAACAAAACACCAGTCCAGAGTAATCCAGCTGTCAGTGCTATTCTTCATATACCACCTCAAAGAAATAAGTTACTAAAAGATTTTCATCAGCCATCTGCCTCTTAGTTACTCATCTCACCACCAAGAAGTCATCTTTGTAGACTTCCTGCGTTTAATACAAATGTGGCTCCAAAAACCAAAATCAGGAGAGGAAGATGGCACCCTTACATTTGTAATTTGGCTACTCAAAAATAGGCTATTAAAAATTATCTAAATTTATCAAATATAGTAAGTAATCTACCATGGGATAATTGGTGTCCCTTCATTCATTCATGTTGATCAGCAGGTTAGTGTCAGAAATACACTGGACAAGTTCTTTATTCCATGAACTTTGCTTTTGGTCACAAAATGACAAAAGTCACTTTAATCCCTGCTTAGAAGAGTGGCCAAATTTACAGAAACATGCTGAGCAATGCATCAATATCCTAAGGTAAGTAATTCTACATTGCTCACTTGAAAAAGCTCAAACTATCTCCCTGATTTGGAAAACCCATCCAAAAGTATCCAAGAGCAGAGGCATCTATGACTTTCTGCCAGTATTGAAAGTATTTTCCTCTTCCTTCCCCCCATTTACCGTATTAATAAAACAGAAAATAACAGCAAATATTTCTGAACAGTTTGGTATACACCAGTTTACAAGACACTTAAAATAAATGCAACGCACTTAAAAATACCTATGTGGAATCTAACCGCAGCATGTCAAGATACCGGAAGAATGGCAGCGGATAAAGCCAAGGGGGCTCCCTTGCAGGACACTGCTCTGCTGTCAAACGAGCCTCCTCCCACCACAACCCAGTACAGTCAGAATTTGTTACATATCAGTAAAAACACATGTTAAAAAGCAGAAATGACCACGCTGCTCAAGCATCCTACAAGTTCAATATTGACAGTAAAGGCTCCGAAGCAAAACCACAGCATTATCAATGTGGAAAATGCATCTCCTCAAACTTCGGATGCATTTATTTTCTCATGTCTACTAAGCACACAAAGTCAAAATGCTCCAACAGCCTCTCCAACTTGCATCATACCATTTTGCCCAAGGGGCTGTCAGTCAGTTCTTTGCCAACTACATTAATTCACAGTTTTGCTTACAGCCAGAAGAAAAGGGAACTCATCAACATCACCAGTTTTGTGGAAACCACGACTTTGGTTATTTTTGTAGCACATGGTAGTAAAACTAGAATACTTTGCAGAAAAACTAGTAGACTATTGACCTTCAAATACTTCCCATGTTTCAGGAGCAATGATTAGAAGCGTGACTTCACTCCTTCTAAATTGAAGGCTAACAAAAGAAAATCTAGTTATCTACCAGTAAAGTGATTGGAGGAAAAAGTTAATTTCTCAGATACTTGTCTCTTGTTGCTTTTTAAGTTTTCGAAGAAGTCCAGACTTTCTTTAATTTTCCCAGAGGCCTGAGGGGAGCTCCGAAATAGTATTTTCAAAGTTCATTCCCCTCCTGCTGGTTCCTAACAACTGTGCTTTATCATCACACCGGCAATAAGCCCAGAGCTAGGTAACCAGTGCAATGAGATTGGTATTTTTTATGCTGACCAGCATTCTTGACGCGTCCCAGCTGCACACCCTACATTGCTGTGATCATTTCTTAGTACAACGCATTTGACTTCAGTTGATGATTATGAAAGTTTTCACCCAGACATCTTGTAAACTGACACAGACTTGTCTAGAAATGTATTGTACCAACACGAACACCTACGTTCAACAGCAAACTGGCCTTCGTAGCACCTAGTCTCATTTAGGGGCATTTACAGTAACTCAAGAGACCTCTGCTGAACAGAATAGTTTATAAGCATTTATGTGCAGGTGCATAAAAGGAAACTGTGATACAGTATAAACCAGAAATTATGACAAGATTCCTGGGTGTATCAAAGAGTCATGACTAAGCCACAGCAATTATGCAATTAAGCATAGCATATCTTTTATTTGTATGCTTGAGAAATTAATATTGGGGTAGCTAACAAACAGCAGCACAATAACAAAAACCACAATAACCTCAGCGCTGTAGACAGGTGGTACAAATTAGTCTTCAAAGCCATCAGTCTTCAAGACCTGATCACCTTATAGCAAATAGTAACCTCCTGAAACTCTAATAAGCTTTGGGATGTTTTTTAAGGTTGTTCTTTTTTTTTTTTTTCCCCACTTGAATTAGCATTACATGAATACAAAACTATAGAGAACAAAACTCCAATTATACATGGCAGAGAAAATACAGACCTTAGAAATTACAGTATTACTCAGGTCTCTGCCACAAAAGTATTATGTATAAAAAAGAACTAAGGTAGTAAAGCAGACTCCACAACTTACCTTACTTCGCTGTTTCAAAGATGTATTTAGAGGATCATTTGCACTATGGGAATCTTTATGTGGCTTTGACATAGTAGCAATTTTATATTATTTTTAAAATAAAACCCTGCTAAATAAAACTGACAGTTGTCACAGACCAGTAGAGAAGAGCTCCCCTAGAAAACGTCCTTTTATAAACCTCACCATGGGTGTAGCTAAATGACTAGCTCCACCCTTCATCCCACCCAGAAACTCAGCCTGTAATAAAGTTTTCTGAAGCAAGATGATCATGTTGTCAACATCTCATGTGCTGTTTACTAGCAAAAAAAAAAAAAAAAAAAAAAAGAAGAAAAGTAGATATGTAGTTGATAGCTTTACAAGCTAATGGGAAAATGTAGATAAATAAAATTAACTTTGTCCCTAATATTTGCATTTCCTGCAACATAGTCTAGAAATGTTAAGTGGGTGATCTTGCTTGGCTGCTTTCTTTTTAAAAGCACTGCTGTAACAACCTGAGGGAAGCCCAACAGCTTTTACGATTTATTTGTATTAGAGATACATCATATTGAGAATCAAACACATCTACGAACTTGCAGCGATGGCTACTAACATCACCACAACCTACCAAGAGCCTTCACCACCAGTGGAGGCTCCTATCTTCATCTCTTCCATCATGAAGATGATGCAAGATCAAAGCCCTTTGCACACCTCTTTAAAGCGCTCACATGTCCTGGCTGTGAAGGGACCACCACCAATAGGATCTAGATTCTGTTCCTTTGTCCTCTAATTACTCTATTTCTTAAAGAAAAAAAAAAAAGTCAACTTTCTTTTTTTGTCAAGGCCTAATTCAAGGGAACAGGAAGATGGAGTAGGACTTTGCCACTAAGGCAATATTGCCTGAGTAGTTATATACTGATTTGGTGTGTAATATAAACAGGTCTAGATGTATATACTCTTGTTACTCACTCAAGTTTTTGTACTATCCCAACTGATATTTTGGGCATTTAAAAACACAAGTATAAGGAATTACAAATACATAGCGGTTAAGGTTTTCTTCCCTGAATAGCTGAGGTTATCCTGGCAATCCTGCAGGAGCCTGGGTGTGAAATCAGAGTTCTTGAGCTGTTTGGCAGGAGCCCAGCTATGCTTCTATCATCTGGGTTTGCTTTCAAGGGAGTGATTAGGAGATTATGTTCTCGTTAACAAGATCGGTGCAAGTAATAGCTGTTATGCCCAACATTTCCTGTATTTAAGTTGAAGCGATTGTTCCATCTTGATATGGAGAGATGAGGTATTTTCTTGAGATTTTGTGGTTTGGGCCCAATCTTAACTTTAATAAGAATTACAAAAAGAACATGCATCCCTTCTCACAAAACCAGTCCATTTCTGTCTGAAAATGTTAATTGGTCTTTAAAATACATGTATCCATATGGAGCTTTTACTATATCATTAAAATATAAGCTTATTATTGCCCGTGTTCATCTTCCCCTCCTCCCAAAGTGTCAGATGGAGGAAAAACATATCTTCATTGCAACAAGAAATTTTGCTTAATAAACTACAGCATTCACTTTTCATTGCATCTGTATCTCTAAAAGCAAGATACAGCATCTTTTACTATAAAATCCATATTTAAAGGACAGATACTCATGTCTCTTTCTGTGGCCAAAAGTCTGTAATCTCATGTCATATGTGAATGTAAAAATTCTGCAGTGTTCTCCAGGGGCAATAAAACCATTTCACCTTTTAGAGAATGTCTGATAATTCTGGGGAAAAGACAACATCTTGGTGAGTTCACAAATTAAACATTGCATGCAAGAATAAAGAAAACAGTTCTATTTAAATACCAAGTTGAGAGAAATAAAGAGCTCATTTTCTTTCCTACCACTGTGAGGTCCTCTAACAGGCTTCCCCTCTATCCTCTTCAGCAAAGATTGACAAAACAGGTCAACCCTGACGTCTGTGGTTGAGTTCTCGCTTATTTGGGATTGATGTCTACAAGGCATGGCAGGGAATCCAGAGGTGTGGGTGAAGGGAGGAGGAACATCACGAGAGATGGGCAAAACCAGAAATCAGGATGCAAGTGCTGGTATGTTGTGCTCAGTGCAGCTAACTCTGTACCTAGGATAGGACTTGAAACCACCTTCTGTTAGAAAACCATGGACGGTGAAGATAACAGAGAGGCTTTAACTTTTACAGGATCTGCTGTTTTGGCTGGTAGTAATTATATCCTAATACTAAAACATGAAATGGTGAAACTGGGTGGTGTCTGATCTGTAGCAGCTAGCAACTAAAGCCATGAGAGAAAGTGCTCAGTGCCTGGGGTTTGCTTCTAAAAAAACCTGCACATGGGAAATATATATATATATATATATATATATATAT
>VXAA01006366.1:179815-265099 GCA_013399115.1 Anseranas semipalmata
CAACCGAGCCGCCCGCGTCCCCGTCCCCGTCCCTGTCCCCGTCAGAGCGCGGTGCCCACGCACGCACACTTTATCCCCCCCCCCAAAAAAAAACATCCCACCTGCTCTCGCACACTGAGGCAGCCTGGGGAAGCTGGCAGGGCCCTATCTTTAGTTCCTTGCTCCGCAGATGGGCTCTTAGTCAAGCCCTGCCCACGTGGAGCCCGGTGTTTTGTGTTTTTAAGCTCGGTGTCACGTAGCCGTAAGCGCCGGGGGGAGGCAATCTCTGTGTAGGATGCTTTTCCTATTTTTGTAACGGTAACCGTAAACCAGGGCTTGGAGAAAAAAGAAACAGCGCGGATCGTTCCCTCCCTTTTAATGCAACCCGATCTTTCCCTCCGGATGTTAAGTTAGGACAGGTTTAGATGAAGAAAAAATAAAATAAAAATAGGGGAGGAAAAAAGCTCCAAAGCTCTGAAATAAATAGCCTGAATTTGCTGTAACCCCTTGTTCTAGACCGGGGAACGCAACATGTCCATTAGAGGAGACAGTGCCGTTCCCTCCTGAGCAGCTCTGTGTGAATGAGCAGGACTGAGACCCAGGTTCTTCCCTCTCCTGCTGTCTATGTTACAGGACCCCGTGCCCCAGTGGGTCTCCAACCCTTCCCACTGCTTGGGTCAAAGCCAAGGTGCAGAGGGGCTCACCACCACCACCACCACCGAGTGGGTCAGGGCCACCTGCTCTGAAGGGTGAGGACTAGGGCTCGAAGCCGGTTTCACGGCAGTTGGATGTTTCCTGGTAGAAGGGCAGTGACAGGGCCACGCTGCCAGCACTGCCCCGCACCGCTGAGGAAATGATGCTAAAACATCCCGCTGTGAAACTGGGCCTGGAAGCCAAGTATGCCCGTGAGCCCTGCTGCTTTTCACAGTTCAGACACCCCGCAAAGGGGAAAAATGCCCCAAATATGAGCATTCTCAGATAGTGCAGAGTGGCCAATGCTTCAAAAACCTGCCATTCAAAGTCAAAAGAATTTCCTGGCTTTTTTGGTAGTGTCTGAAAACTGCCAAATTTCTTCCTAATCCTGTCACTTCATGTCATAGTGATATGAAATCTATTTTTGTGCCCATGAAACAATTAGAGGATTTTACTGCATCTGCAGACTATGCTTAGCAGAGCTTTAAGATCAAAAGATAAGCTATTTTTGTATGGTCTTCTTTGGAACTTTGCACAGCAGTGTCTGAGCTCCTGGATAATGATTTTGTCATCAGTATGTGCCTGAACAGTGCAGGAATTCAATTATCTTCATTGTGCAGAAAGGGAGGCTGCAGAGCAAAGAGAGAAAGTTAAGCTTAAAAATGTCCCTTCATTTTTGAGCATGTCCAGTCTAAATGCCCACAAGGAGACCTGCCATCTCGGGAGACCTGTCATCTGCAGATTTAGCTACAGGTCACCACTTGGTGCACCACCTCTTTCCTGCTCAAGGTCCCCAGCACCCTAGGTGAGAAGTGCGATGGTGTGTTGGGTCTTGGCTATGGCCGCATGCTCCCATGTCTGCCATTGCCTCTCATAGTGGGCAGCATGGGACACCCTGTGCCTGCACACCACAGTGCACCATGGCTGTGATTTCACAGAATAACAGAAGGGCTGAGGTTGGAAGTGACCTCTGGAGGTCATCTGATCCAACCCCCTACTCAAGCGGTGCCACCCAGAGCAGGTTGTCCAGGACCATGTCCAAGTGGCTTCTGAAGATCTCCAAGGAAGGGTCTCCACAACTTCTGTGGGCAACCTGTGCCAGTGCTTGGTCACAGGAAAGAAGTGCTTCCTGATGTTTAGATTGAACCTCTTGTGTTCAGTTTGTGCTCGTGGCCTCTTGTCCTGGCAGTGGGCACCACTGAAAAGAGCATGGCTGCATCTTCTTTGCACTCTTCCATCAGGTATTTATAAACACTGATAAGATCCCCCGTAAGCCTCCTCTTCTCCAGGCTGGACAGTCCCAGCTCTCTCTTCAGCCATCATCATCTTTGTGACCCTACATTTGTCTCATTCCAGTATGTCCAGGTCTGTCTTATACTGAGGAGACCAGAACTGGACCCAGCACTCCAGGTGTGGTCTCACCAGGGCTGAGCAGAGGGGAAGGATCACCTCCCTTGACTCGCTGGCAATGCTTTGCCTAACACAGCCAAGAATACTGTTAACCTCGTTAGCAACAAGAGCACATTGCTGGCTCATGTTCAACTTGGTGTCCACCAGGACCCCCAGGTTCTTTTCTACAGAGCTGCTTTCTAGCTGGGTGCCCCAATGTACTGGCGCCTGGGGTTGTTCCTCCACAGGTGAGGCATTTTGTGCTTCCCCTTGTTAAACTGAATGAGGTTCTTGTCAGCCCTGAAACAGCCCAGTCTGGTGGAGATCATCTCCCACAGCCTTCAGGTACCTCAGAATGCTCAGAAATGAGGACATTTAAAATTAGACAGATGCATGCTGAAGTTCATGAAAGGACTGGGATGGGGATTTACTGATCATGCACATTAATGCAGAGGCTGCCCTGGCTGTCAGCATCTTAGCATGGGTTTCCTTCTCTCAGACACTATCCATGTCTCCATACTCAGATGCTGGCACCAATGTAAAGGACCATTGCTGCAGAAACAGCCATTTTTTGTTATAGTCCCTCCACAGTAGATTTTGCTTCACTTGGTGGACAGGAGTTTGGGTCACATAAGTGCCCAGCACCAAGGGGTGTCTGGACCAGGTTAAAAATCAGTTTGTGGCCAGTTAAACTAAAGTGTTTGGTTTTGTGTAACTTATTTACCATGTTCTACCGATGATGCTGGATGTGACAGCCAGTGGTGGGAGGGGCTAAGCAATCTGTCTTTACCTACCAACACTGTTTTAAAAATGAACATTTGTCTCATCTCTAAAACTAGATGCTTGTAAGTTATTCCTTAGCAAAACTTGCTCTGCGGCTCATGGATTCCTGTTTAGCAAGTAATGACTCCAGAAGATGACTCCAAATTGACAAAGGAAAGGGCAAAGCAACACACTTGTGTCTTAACCTTCCTTCAAACACAGTAAAAGGAGCACCTAAAGATACAGCTGTGACCCAGTCAGGGCTGCCCTGACACAGAAAAGACCACTGCACTCAAGGGGTTGGTGAATTATCTCTCCCTGCAGAGCATTAGGGAAACATGTCCATCTTCAGACACACTTTTCTTGCCGGGAGAAATGATGACTTTTAGTTTTTTTTAAGAGCTCTTTACACTTGATCTTTAATCACTGATGGAAGAGTTGCATTTAGGTTACGGGGCATAATCTCAGTGTAATTTATTACCAAAGGCTTTTTTTTCCTGACTCCTTTGACCCTGCAGCCTTCCTGATGTTAATCCAGTGCAGGGTCATGGCTGAGGAGGGAATATGGCCCTTTCACTTTCATTCTTCATAGCTGTAATTAATTATCTTCATCATCTTCGTCAGTGAGTGCAGTTAAAAAAAGGAGGAACAAAAGGGATGTCAGTCTCTCTAATGCATAACTGATTTAGATGCTCTTTCATGAGCATTTGGCTCTTACCCATTACACAACCCATAGGAAAAGCAAAGTGTGTAGCTGTTTCTTCTAGCAAATACCTACTCCAAAGCCATCTATCTGAATAAAAACTTAGCATTTCCGCTTGCAGATGTTTCTCTGTTTCTTCATTTACTACTTCATTAACTACAGGAAGGGATTCCTGAACAGTGATTTCTTTTTACAGTAGCCAACATGTGCAATATATTTCCCATTAAAACAAAATGGGAAGACTTTGAATTAACAGACCCTGTTATAATAGACAGCTGCAGCTTTTCTTTCTGGAACACATAAAAAAAATTATCCCAGGACAAGTAATAGCACTTCCTAAATGTCATAATTAGTCTGGTTAGACTGTCAATTTGTAGAACCTGTTGGAATACTGTTCTTTTTTTTTTTTTTTCCCCTCACACAGCATTTCCATCTTAGCTAGAACAAAGCTTTTCAAAGCTTTTCAGCATGTCATCCCCTCCAGCCCCCACCCCAGCCAACTGTCTTCCAAATCCCACAAAATTTTGCATTTGGTCAAAATTTACAACTCAATATCTAGAAACACCTGGGGAAATCCTCAGGAAACAGTAATCTCTTGCTATTATTCCTTTCTTTACTGGCTTTGTTGATATATTTATTTATTTTTACTCTTTGACCCAAGTGTCCCCAATGTGCCTAGAGCTCTGGTCAGATATCCCTTCCTCCCCAGGAGGCACTATGCAGTCGACAGGAGGTCTGAATGCCCCACACCTGCAAAAGTTGGTCTGGCAACCAATGCTAAGGTCAATAACAATGCCAGCTTAACCTAACAGCCTTCCCTCCCTACTCTGTGCTGGTGCGGCCTCACCTTGAGTACTGCATGTAGTTTGGCGCACCACAATGTAAGAAGGACATAAAACTATTAGAGAGTGTCAAAAGGAGGGCTACGAAGATGTTGAAGGGTCTGGAGAGCAAGACATATGAGGAGCGGATGAAGTCACTTGGTTTGTTCAGCCCAGAGAAGAGGAGACTGAGGGGAGGCCTCATGGCGGCCTGCAGCTTCCTCACGAGGGGAGCGGAGGGGCAGGCGCTGATCTCTGCTCTCTGGTGACAACGACAGGACCCAAGGGAATGGCATGGAGCTGTGACAGGGGAGGGTCAGTCTGGGTGTTAGGAAAAGGTTCTTCACCGAGAGGGTGGTGGGGCACTGGAACAGGCTCCCCAGGGAAGTGGTCACGGCACTGAGCCTGCCGGAGTTCAAGGAGCATTTGGACAATGCTCTCAGACATGTGGTCTGATTTTTGGGTGGTCCTGTGTGGAGCCAGGAGTTGGATTCGATGATCCTTGTGGGTCCCTTCCAAGTCAAGATATTCTATGATTCTGTGATACTGTCCACCACTCATGCTATGAGTGTGCAGCCTTACACACAGCAGTGTGCTCCACAGGGCATACAGCACTTTAAAGAATGCATGGCCTCATTAAATATAGTGCCTCTATTACCTCTCTCTTACAATAGCTGTGGTGTGCAGACCAGATCTTCAGGAGGGAAGGAGGCTCAGAAAGCTTTACCTTGCATTGCGTCAACATGGTATTCTGATCAGTACATTGTACAGCACTTTTATGGAAGTTCTTCTCCTTGCCTAAGCCTTGAGAGAAAAAAAAAAACATACACAAATTCATTAGTGCTAAGCTGGGTTATTAAATTGTTCGGTTGGAACGCAGCCCATTTTACATGGCATGTGTGGAACAGAAGTGATATGATATATCAACTGTCATTCTTAATATTTTATAGTGAAGCATAAATCAGCAGGGGGGGTAAAGCTGACAAGTCTGACTCAAGGGCATACAGATTTCATCACCTTTTGTGTGGTATTGCTCAAAGGTAGGCTTGAATAGAGCAATTCCTGGGTCATGCAGGATATAATCGTTTGCTTCTGTTGCTGTCCTAATATGTTATTTCTAGTAGGTCCAAAGCAAGACATTTTGGCACAGTCCTCCCCTCATGCATTTTACTTAACATGCTTGCCTCGGGGACAGCATTAAGTGGTAATTACCTCAGCCCAGTCTCAACATTAAAAATTAGGTTCTTAGCTCTATCTACATATTTGCCCACTCTACCACTACCCCTGGAGAGCAATCCCTCTTATTTAACCTTCCTGTGGCCCTGGTATACCATGTTACAGGAATGAATGAATGAGTTTTAAGAGCGCATTTAATTTCAGGGGTACTATCATGAGGTCAGGCCCAAGTATGGTCTTCTAAAATGGTTCTCTCAGGGTCAGAGTTTTTCTAGCTCTGACATATTCAGGTAGTGGTGAGAAGTGTATTCATTTCAAGTGAATAGGCAACATTTGAAGAAATAGATGCTACAGGCAAGTTCTTTACTGGGAGTTATGCTATAGCACCTGCCAACCAAGGTCCTTTAAAGGAGAGCTCCTAAGCATGCAATTCGTATTAGGCCCATACCTAAATGCTCTCCTGATTAGGATGCTCTCTTGAATGTGAGCCAAATACCTAATTTCCAGAGGGATGCCCAGTCCATTTTGGGCAATCTCTTCTGATTCACCTTTGACCTTAAACTTTCAGGATTTGGGAATATTCTCATTTATTAGGTAGAAGAAGTTTTTCTCAGTGAGAGCCTGGCTAATAAAGTTGCCTTTTTTGCTGAATTTGGGATGGTTAAATCTTTCAGGGTCTGTCAAGTGTGAAAGCTCTCTGTGAGGCCTGTGGCTGCTTTCTCAATGCCAGGTGATTTCTGGATTGGATGGTCATTGCACAAGTCAGGAAAGAGGCAAGCTCCTCAAGACTAATGTAATCTTTGTTATCAACAGCAGAGAGGCATTTGCAGCAGTCCAAACAGACTGTCAACAGACTATGTTTTGAAGGTGGTTGTAGTGTAAAAAGGAGATAGGTCTCCTTTCTTTAGCAAAAGCAGACTATGGTCCCACTGTGGATGGTGACAGTCCCCAGCTGCTGGGACCTGCCAGATGACAATTAGGGAAAATACACTGCAAAAGTGAGGAGCAGCGTCGTGAAGCTGAAGATCTCCCTTCCTTGGAACCTTCACCTATGCGGAGGTGGGATCGTGGTGATGCATGTGGGACAGAAGCAGATGGCTGAGCAGACACTGTCTGTGGCACCTTGCGGAGCAGACAGATAGTACCTAACAGAGTGTGAATCTTGCTCCCATATCCCTAGTACACCATGGGAACTGCAGTTGCTGAAGTGCCTCAGGAAATGCAGCAAAGGTCTGACAAAATGGTTGCTAATGGCCATGTGCCGTTGTGCAACGTCTCCTCACCCTCCACAGGTGTCCCCCAAACCATGTAAAAGTCAGGAAAGCTCTTGCTTTGAAGGGCCAGACTTTTCCTTATTACAACTGGAAGAAATTCTGCTCCCTGAGGGAATAATTAGGGAGCTGAGCTGAAACTCATGTTGAACACACTTTGCCTTTACAGTGGTTTTCCTTTGCATCAGCCCATCTGACTTGAAGGATGATGTTTCTTTGAAAACATTGTGCACATCTCACGGTAACAGATGCTGGAGAGAGCCCTACTGTTCTTCCCATTGCCTTCAGGAATGAAAGCAATGAAATAAGAGGTAAAGTGAGGAACCACCTAATCTGAAAAAAAACATTTTTTCCTCCTGAGCTGAGGTCGCTTAAGCTAATCTTAGCAGCAAGAAGCATTGCGATACCCAGATGAAAAGTAATACCCTTAACTAGCGTCATGGGTCAAAATGGTTCAGTTTATGACATCTGACATTGGTATTTCTAAATAAGGAATGACAAGTAATTAGAAATCTCCTGTTTTAGTATTACCATAGAAACAAGCCATGTAAGAAGTAAATGAACTGTGTTTACAGAGCTTAATCAGGTCTTAGTGAATCTGTAAGGACTAAAACTAAACGGTGGAAGAGTCTAGGGGGCTGAATATCCTAGTCAGCAGAGCACTGAAAAACCCTAACATTGTTCACCCTGCCACCATGTGTTTCTTTGTTCTCTATGAAATTAATTCTGTGCACTATCCATGTATGCATATTTGGCTTTGTCTCATAATAGAGACTAACAGTAAGAGAACAAAAACTAACATTTTCCTGTCAGGCTGTAGATTTTCTATGAGTGATTCAAAAATGATTTTCTGTATAAAAGGTGAGTTTTTATCAAACATTACATTTGAAAATGTGTTTAAACAAGTAACTGTTCATCCATTACAGTGGGTAATAAAGAAACTAATGACAAGTGACTAAACCATTTCCCAGAGGACTAAACAATTTGCATAAGCAACGCCTACCTCCACAAGCAACTTTCTCTCCCACAAAGACAGTAAATTTTTAAGTTAAACTTCCTATATGAGGAACAGTCGAAGAAGAAAACAAGGAAGAAATATCAGACTCCTGAGCAAATACAATCATTGTTGAACTTAAAAAGCTCTCTGGTTCTTATTTACATAAAATTATAAATATTCATACCTTCTCAGTAACACAAGAAAGAAGTGGAGGTCTATATCATGACTGCTGATCAAAGTTATGAATTCAAAGTTTGATTGAAAACCCAGGCATGCAGTTTATGTAAGATGGAAACTTGTGTAGAAGTACTGACAACTCATGTGTCGGTGCAGTTAGAGTGATTTCAGTAAGGAAGTGATCATGTTTAAACAGATAGTAGAGATCTCTGAAGAAAGATGGATTAACATGAGATCATAAATGTAGTTCAGTTTATATGGGATATGATATATATTTCCAATATATATTTCAAATTTATTTTGAAATGCTGTCACAAATGCAGGAAAGCATGAGTCTGGAGAATTACAAAGGGCAGATTCCAGCAGTTCTGGCCTTGCAGTGGATGCCAAAAGAGCAGCTTCCCCTATTAGTCATGATAAGAAAATTTATCCTGTATTCTTGTCCTTCCCCCTTGCCTTCTTTCTCCTCTCATGCTTCATTTTGAGTAAGTGGGTAGCACAGCACTTCAGAAACTCTGGCAACAACATATTTAAATTGTCATGGACTGTATTTTGCAATGAGCTGAATGTTTTGGCAGTAGTTTAGCAAGAGGCATTATCCTTGGAACAGGTTTGGCTCTGCTTACAGGAGCAGACAGTGGCTTTGCAGAGGGAAGTGCTGGTGAACCTGATGGACACATTACCAATCTGAACTAAAACATCCATCTCAGCATATCCTTTACTGAAGGGCTAGCATCCCCAGCTTCTACTGATAGCAAAAAATGAGCAGAGCTTTTCAAATGAGACAAGGATAATCACCATGTCCCACGCCTGTGGAGTTTCAATAAGAACTGAGTTCCCAGAAATAAGAACTTAATTCCCCAAGCCTTGTTTAAGCTTACTTCAAAAATAATTAGTTGTCTAACATCCTGAAATCAAAGGAGACACCTAAATAACTCCAGAATTTTGTTAGGATTTGGCACACATAAATATATTGGCCCGTATTCTTAAACAGCCTCCAATTTCTGATGATGATAACAAGGAAAGTCAGATTATTCTCATCTCCTAGAAAGATCATTCTGTTTTTAATTATTTATTTGCAGGCAGAGAAATATAACTCTTTTGTGGTATTGCCTGTTGGGCTGGAGGTTTGAATGTGAGTATAGCTATAGTGGAGACTGAATGTACATTGTAGACTCGAAGTAGGCAGGAACAACAACAACAAAAAAATACCATAGCAAACATTTTTTAGTTATTGGGATGTGTTGCTTTTGACTTAATAAAGGACATCTTCTGCGTTGAAGAGGAGAATTGCCTGGGAGCAAAGCCAGGAGTAGCAGTGGTAGGAGGTAGGAAGAGGAGAACTACAGAGATATGTTTGTTACAAATTGTCCAGAAAGTGGCTGATTGTAATGATTAAGTTAAACAAACAGTACTCACAGCTTTTTGCACCGCAGATGCCCTGATACTAATGAGGCTCCATAGAAAGATACACAATAACAGTAGCTATTGCTTTTTACTGCTCCATGAGCTTTGTGAGAAGTAAACATAAAAAAAAAAAAAAAAAAAAAACTCTCAAATCCCCCTCCCCAGCTGACCCTATTATGTTTTAAAAATTAGCTATCCACAAAAGTAAGCTTCCTTGAGCGTCATGAAATACAGAGGGAATATTGTAAGGGAGATAAGATTTGTCATGGCCTGAGTCGCTGTGTTTGAGCCAGAGCAGACTATCTGTCCTTTGCACGCACACATTCACACTCCTTTTTCCCTCCAGCTCTGTACTTGCTCTACATGTTCCAAACAGACAACAACCCAAGAGAGAGGCACAGGTCACGTATATGTCTGTCATCCTGAGGCTGTCCAATGCACCTCGAGGTTAGGAAGTAGGGCTGACACAGCAGCAAAACCCTGAAGGCAGAAACAAGCTGGGATTGCATTGCAGGGCTGGGGTCCTCCCCTCCGAAGATGGCCCCACGTCCCGAGGACAGTTGCTTGCCAGCCCTGCCAGCGCCCCGGCTTGCTGTGGGCCAGTTTTGGACCGCAGCTATTGATAGCGAGGCCTTTGTTGTCTGCAGACTTCACTAGCACCTGCACAGCATGAATGCTCCCGTGCAGTGATACACCTCTAGTTTGATTTAAATTGGTCACACAATCAGTTCTACCGAAACATTCAAAGCCCTTTTCAGCAACTGGAGCTATTCCATGACAAATTTCAGCTTTTGGCATGGAAGAACTTCAGCTGTACAGATATGCTGAAAAGTTACTGAAAACATTCTGGAAAAGAATCTGTATTTTTCAATTTTCTTAGTTCTTACATTTGAATTGAAAGGCCAAGGCTGAACCATAAGCATTTCATTTAGAAGCCTGGGACTATTACCAAAGTTTGAGGAGTTGAAAGTAGAAATTGAGACTGAAACCCTAGCTGGGCAATCAATACAGGTTGACCTAAAAGTTACATGTCAGACTGGAGTTTCTAATATTTTCATCATTTCCACAAGACCTGAAATTTCTGAAACAGGTGCAATGATTTTCTAACAAGTGCATGTTTTTTAATTCATGAAAGTGAAGTTGCAAATACAATTAAAATGCTTATATAACACCATCTAAACTAGATTTTGTGTGTTGTCTTCTATTGCAAGTTAGCAGTGCTGCTTCCACTCTCGGTTTTGCTAACTCTTGCCATTTTTTGTTGTGTTTTACATTACCAAGCTATTTATTATTATGCCATAATTCATATAAGTCCACGGTGCATCTGGATTGTTTTTTCTCCCCACACTTGCTACTAAAAGAATATAGCAGCAGAGGAAGAGCTACACAGAAAAGCAACAAGGAAAATGAAGGACGTGGCTACTCAAGGAGTGACAAATAGATGTGCTCTGTAGCCAGAAGAAAAGGCAAGTAGGGGGATACGACAGACACCTCTGTTAAGTCCTGAGTGACACTGAAAAGGCAATTTGGGAGGGATTGTTTGCTCTCTCCCAGAAAAAAAAAAAAGAAATTGGGGTTAAACATGCAGGTTCTAGGTGTCAGACTGAGAATGGATGAAAGAACAAATATGTTCTTCACCCAACGGGTATCTAAATTGTGGATCTCATTGCCAAAGGATGTTATGGATCCAAAAGGCTTAAAAGGGTTAAAATTGACTGAATACATTAATGGAAGAAAAATCTTCACAGGTCATTGAATGCAAAAATGCCATCTCTGGTCCAGGCATTCCCTGAGTTGCAGTCACAGAAGGCTGGTAACTATACTGGGAGAATGTCATTACATTAATGCCTATTTTTATATTCTTCCCAAAGTATGCAATATTTGTTACTGCCAGAGACAGGATACTGGGCTAGCTGGACCTTGAATCTCATCCAATGTATCTGCTCTTGTGATCTTACATTAACCTTCAGTATGAGAAAAAGGGGGGACATTTCGGTACTCAGGACTTTTAAACTTTGAAACCTGTATGTTCAGTTCCCAGAATTAAGGAGAAAAAAAAAACCACCTTTAATCTTGTGGGTTTTAAATCAAGATCATGATTTTTGAGTGATTAGGGGTTCCCAAATAACTGGGCTATATTGCATGGTAAGCTATTACTCTTTGATATGCCAAAAGAGTCCAAAATAGATGGTAGATAATAAACATATTCACAGCTGTTTTCTGATAATCTCAAAGTACAATAGATTGCACCATTCCAATTGGCAGATAAGTCTCTGACAGCATTATGAAACAGCGCTTCTTCTCCACACATTTTTTTTCTTCAAAAGTACCAAGAATCAACAGAGGCTCCTTGACAGTTTTTGTAAATCGTACAGGACCCCCCTCTGCTAAGTGTCCCATTTGTGTTTATGTATTATCAAGTGTAACTTCACATGAGTCAAATTAAAAAATTCTAATTAAAAGATTAGGAATGTCATTTGCTCCACTGCAGTTCTGAATCCAAGGGAGAATCGCCGAATGAAGTTGTTAATGTGAACTGCAGTATGGTATTGTATGTAGCTTTATTTTTCCCTCCTCCTTCATTTGAAGCTCTGATTAATAAGTCATATTCACAGGGGTCAGAAGGGAGAGAGAAAAAAAAGAGATTATTGCTCAAAATTATCAGACTGTCTAGGAAGCAGATTTAACCATCTCTTTGATTATCTCCCCTGGCCAGGATGAGATATGGTCTACAGTTCATGGCTCATTCCTCATAACCAGCGAGGCAGAAATGCAATGTAATGAAAATTGATCTATAGAACATATTCGATTAGTGAAATATGAGCAAAGGAATTACTTCTGAAGAAAGTGAAAATTAAGAGGGTATACCAGCACAAGCAGACAGACAGACAGGCATTGTTTATTCCCCCTGGAAAAGCAGATGTGGTAAATACTGGATGAATTCACCAAGCAGGGTTCATTGTTTGACCTAGATCTAAATCTCGCTCAGTTCAACTATGGAAATAGAAAAGCAAAAATAAAAATCCCCAATTTATTATTGTGTTCTTTCATTAATTATCAGAAGACAGCATTTTGGAAAAGTGAAGAACAGCTTCGCTGCTAAAGAATACCCCATTGAAGCAAAATATGCCTTCAATTCTTTGCTTTTTCTTCAACTTCTGTTTGTGTAAGTCAAGGCAAATCACTGATGTCCTCTTTCTTCCATGTTTTTTATTTGTAAAATGTGGGTAGAATACACTAGATTTCTGTGAGAATTAATGTTATGCAGGGAGTGCTTTGATTTCCTTGGGCAATGGGTTTACAACAGACTAAAAATATGTTGGGGAAATAAATGCATTCCCTCTTATCTGAAATGTGGATCTCTTACGTGGTCACTTGTATGTTCTCAGCAAAGAAGTAACAAATGATCTTTCCATCTGTGCAGGCTCACTCTTATGGTACAAAAGAAAAATAACTTCTGTTGTTTAGATGAGCAATGAGAGAACATGGAGCAAATCAAGATAAGCAAACACTCAAGGCTAAAGCAGTACACCATTCAAAAGCACGCATAGGCTGAAATGTGTTCATATAAAACATTTATGGGCTAATTTAAAAACAGAAATCATAAACAATTGAGTCTACTTGTAGAGAAATCACAGAGAGAAAAGAGGTTAAATGTTTAAAATAAATTTTTCATTGCAAATAGCTCAAGCAGCTCTTATGCATCATTTTGCAAGGAAATGCTGAAAGCATTTGTTGTTCCCTTTGAGTCTGCTAATCCATCTCCAGGGATTTCCCCTTTCCACAGTACCCCCTATCTCAGCACCTCAATGCGCTTACAGATTTTCACTACAGTTGGTTTCTATGACTGTATTTTTCTGACAGACTTCTAACGGAAAGCAGCACGGCAAACCACAGGAATTCCCTGCTCTATCTCCCTAGATCTGCTCTCACTGCTGCAGAAAGTTGTCCTGCCGTCCCAGCCCGTGCCCGTGTTGCCCCTGAGCCACAACCATGCCCACCACGGAGGTCGCCAGTCGGAAGCGAGGGCTGCAGAGGAGGAGCGTGATGCAGCGTTGGGCACTGGGGCTGCTCCTACATGGGACAGCCATGGCATGGACCCAGCAGGCCAGGGGGCACGCAGCAATGGGGAAGGTGACACCATCTTCACCCCTTTCTGAGATCTGCAGGCGTTTGCTCAATTTGCTCCTCTGTACTGAAGATCAGAAGATTTCATCTTCTCCTATCCCCAGACTGATGCCAAAAAAGCAGATAAGCAGCACACTTGCTTTGATAGAGCATGCAGACAAAACCTTCAGGATGGAAGCACTTCATACAACATGCAGGCAGGTAGAGCTCTTAAAGGGAGCTGCTCTTGCTTTGTGCCAGGGTGAATTTGGTCCAAAGATCTCAGCCTTGGGCTGAGCTTTTCCTTTGTTTTCATGTTCCTGTCCAACAAAAATCAGCTAGCAGCCAAAGGATTAAAAGGCAGCCTCAACCTCTTCACTTTCATCTTGACTTTTTTATCCCCTCTCTCTAAAGAAGAGGAACGTCTGCCAATATTCATGTTGTATGTTTTCTCCCCTCTCTCTGCCAACAACATGCAGAGATTGGGCTCATCAGTAGCCGTGGATGGCCCAGCGTGTGGTTTCACAGCTGTTCTGCAGCTATAAGATCAGGCACGCCGTGACTTACAACTTTTGGCAGTAAGGTGGAAGTTCCTCCTGATATGTAATTTGGTGAGAGAGAGTAAAGAGCTAAAAATGCTGCAAAGGAAGGTATGCTTTCTAAGTGGCCTCCACTCCTGCAGGTGTAAAATTGTGCACGTTTTCCATCCCTAGACGTTGCATGAGAATCCAAAGGAATATTTTTGAACAAAAGCACAGACTTGCATTAATCCAACACCTGTCTGAACACAGCTAATGAAATCTGGATGACTTCTATCATCTCCTGATGATCTTCTATCATCACACCTCACGTTGTTGAGGTGACAGATGCTTGTTGTTTGACGTTTCATATGCCCATAGGTCTTGAACTAACCTTTGTGGAAGTCAGTGGAGGACCTTCCTTTATCTTCAGTCATCCATGAACCAGGCTTGAAGAGACACTGGGGCTGAGATTACCTAGCAGCATCTCACTTTCTGAAACATGTGGCAGGTTGTAACTGCTTCTTGCTGAAACAGTGATGGCTGAAAGTATGCCAGGGTATTAATATATTATATTATTTACAGACTTAATGCTGGGCCAAGGTAAACATTCAGCAACTGAGTTACCTCAATTTGAACTTTTCTCTCTTGCCTTGAAACTTCACTTTATGTTCTCACGGTATCTACCACCACTGCTGTGTTTATTCAGTTTGCTGAGTGCCTCAGATTAACCTACAGTTCTGTTTTTTCACAGTCAACACAGCCTCATTGACAAATGTGAGCTTCCACACCCAGCATTACTCATTCTCAGAAGAATGACTAGAAGAGAGCTCAGAGGCCAAAAGAAGCAATGCCAGTCCTATTTGCTGATTTGCTTTTATTCAAAGCATTTCATTGATTCTCTTCCACTTGCAAAACTATTGTCTGAGAATTTTGCACGAACTAAAAATAAAAGTAGCAGAACCACCCCCAGTTTGTAAAGGAAAGATGCTCTAGGTAACACTTTCCTAGCACAAAGCCATATACAAAGTGCAGTGATATGCTCAGCTTTGCCACCACCAGTGGGATGCAGAAGGCAACTGGGGACAGTCTGGCTTTCTCAAGAAAATCTCCCAAATCCATGTTGTGATTGCACCCCAGTTTTTATTCCAGCTTGGATTCCCACTGTAATAGGTACCTTGCAAGTATGCATGTGGGGATCTAAAAATAAAACCCCAGGGTACCCCATAGTTAGCAGCAGGAACTGTAGGACAAGCTGGCAAACCCCTCACCTAGCACAAGTTGATAGCAAAACTCATTCAGCAGAGCCAAGGTTTCTCCCAGGATGTTTCTCAAGGGTTTTCTTGAGTGCTTTGGTTTCACAGGTACATGTTCCTTCTACCTTCAGTCTGGTACACAATGGGGGCAGAAAAGTATTTTTTTTAGCTTCAAAGACTTTTCTCTCCTTACCTCTCTCCATCACTGCTGTCTGTCTGTCACCAAATAGGAGAAACACCCCTTTGTATTATATAACATGGATCTATTTTTCCTTACTATATATACTCTGATGTAGTAAATGAAAAAAAAAGCATTTGAAAAACACCACACTATTAAAAATATACAGAAAAAGAATATTACATTAACAAGATCTTTCAAAAGAAGATATAATTTGTCTGTCAACATCATGTGCCAAAAATTCCACCTTTATACCAAAACCTTTGCACCTCCTATGAGCTCAAAATGTTACCAGACCCAAAAATGAGCAATGAAGCCATCCTCCCTGCCACAGAAGACTTTGATCTGTGCATCACAGACAACAGTTAAGACTGCATATCAAGGTCTGATACAATTATCTGAACAAAAAAATGAAATGGGTAAAAATGAGAAATTGATATTCAGTGAGATAATATTTTCTCTTAAAATCAGAGTCTTTTTTTCCTTGAAGTGCGTATTAGTGAAAGTTTTTCACCCCTCTTGTTTACCTGTGAAAGAGAGCTAATGCTGCTCGTTCACCTCTGTGGAGAACACCATGCAACAAGTGCCAAGGATTAGTCCAGCTATAACACTTCTTAAAGATTAATCGGTGCATTCATTTAAAGATGTTAGCCCTTCCAGAGGCAGCCTCCAGTATGAGAAGTGCTTTTACTAGGAATCTAAACTAGTAATAAAACAACAACAACAATAAAATAGAAAAGGGAAAAGCCATCTTAGTTTATTAATTATGTTTTGTTGCATCATTTGAACTAAAAGCTATCACTGCTCAGAGAAAGTGGCCTCAAAACCAAAGGGAAGGAGTAACTCTCAGGTCCTTCAAACCTACTTCTCACAAAAGACAGGCTGGGGAGGCCAGGAGAAGCTCTCTAAAAAAAAAAAAATCACTCTTGCCAAACTTTATTCGCACTGCCTTTTGTTTCTGCAGGAACAGATCTGGAAAGCTAATGGCTGCCCAGCAGTAAGGAAAAGCTTTGCTCTGTTTCCTTCTTCTGCTTGTTCAAAATCCCATTTACACGTGGTTCAGACTCAAACTGGGGGAGGGGAGGGATGGTTTTCTTTGCTAATTTTCCTCCCTAGGGTGGGTAATGATTTCTCAGAGCTAATATGTCCTGACAGATGCAGTCATACTAGTGCCCACACTCTGCATCTTTGTTGGCCAGTCGGGGTCATGGTTTGGAAAGCTGATCTCTTAATCATTTTATCTGATGGATGTTGCCTACTGTAAATCGACAGTAGTTTGAGGTACCGATATTGACCTCTTCTGCTTCCATTCATGCAGGAGACAGTCTTCCTACGGGGCTCATTGAGCTAGAGACCAGGGCATGTGAGACAGCATAGCTGTTTAACAATTAACTTATATATCTATAAAACTACATTTGATGTTTTTGGCAAGTTGGTAATTGACAGACACCAAAGCTTTGCATGGCACAAATACCACACTGTATTGTATGTCACTCCTTCTGCAGGACTTTGAACTTGATGAATAGCAGCAGGTCCTAGGCAAGGGTTTGCCATTCAATACTTTTAGCAGGCACTGAATTCTGATCACTCAGAGCAGGTAACGAGTAGTAGAAAGACAACGTTTCTCCCAGAACCCAATTATTCTCTTTAAATGAAATTAATCTCTACAGTTATAAGCTACTCTAGTCTTTACATTTATGTGCTACTCATGTTATTAAGAACAATCTAGAATGTGCTAGGTACAAGTCAGTAGCTAGAAAAAGTACTTCTTGTCCTATTCCATCCCATGTTTAGTTTTAGTTTAATAACTGGCTTTTCAAAGCTGAATATATTCACTGACCAAAAGACACAAAGTAGAAGAAGAGGAAAGACCAGAGGGTAAAAGGCACCATTTCCTTCATGTTTATCTCCTTGCCAATACATTTTTATAACAAGAGTCTTGTCCTGAAGTAAGCTTGCACAAGATGAGATACTCATGGCCTTAAAATTCATTTGCCTGGTAGGTAGCAGAGCCATGATAAGACCGTATCTTAGGGAGCTGTGCACGGGGCAGCACTTGAGTGCTTGGGTGCTGCCTCCAGAAGCGTCTTCACCCAGAGCCTTGGTCAAGCTCCCCCATGCTCTCCCTGTCTGGGATGTCCTTCTGCTGCTGGTGGCATGGTGGAGCTCCTTTGCTCTCTGGGCTGCTGGCATGGGATGGGACCGGCAGCCAAAGCTCCTATTCAGGAGCTTTGAAGGCAGAAGAAATGCCCCAGGGGAGGACGTGAAACAGAGATGCGGTCGCTGCCCTGATTATCCTGCTGCAGCACAAGTAACAGCAGAAAATCCACAGAGAAAGGAGAGTTAACAAGATGCGTAGATAAGGTTGCATTTTTATGATATATTAGCCTGAACAGCTGCACAATGTGGAATGTTACTTGGCATCAGTGGACATTTATATAAAAATTGAAATAGTATCTAGTGTAGATAGGAATAGATAAGAGTTTTAATCTGAGCCATAGCACTGAGATTAATGAGGCAGTAGGAGCTCAAAGGCTAAAGCTGGGCTGTTGGGTGTGCTGTATGGCCGATTCTCTTAGACATGTGAAAATAATGGAAACTGTGTCTGAGAACACAGAGCCAGAAATACATCATTTACATTACTGAAGCAAATTAATACTAGAAAGTGTTTTTCCTTTACAAACAGGCCTCAAGAGATTTATCTAATTAATTAGCTTTTGGTCGTACAAAACCGACCCTTCTGCCTCCAAGTCACCACAGCAGAGATCTGGCAGAGTGCAGAGGATGAAATAAATAGAGCTGTGCCAGGAGAGCAAGGCTGGGAGTAGACGCCGAGCCTGGGATTTGGGCTGAGTGCATCTTCTGGGACCAGTAATGATGGGGTGCAGGTGGTAACCAGGCTCCCTGGGGAGCGCTTGGGGGAATGAGACCTTAAACTAGTCAGAACAGCAGCTGATACAGCAAGGTGGAGCATGGTGCTCTTGTTCAATAAAAATCACTGTTTAAATCATACAAGTGGCTAAAGCATTCCTACTGTAAATCTGCAAGAAACACAGAAATCTTTGCTTTGTATAGTTAAAATTGTAGGTTGGCTGAGAAAATGGCTAACCCTTAAAATAGTCAATAGCAGATGGCTGCCCTTTGTTACAACAGCTTTGTCTGTTACGGCTCATTCTGGGGAAACAGGGTCCGATGTGGTGACAAAATATTGGTCAGTGCAAAGCAACCACATTATTCTTACTAAAAATACACTGGAAGCATGTCTCAAGAGGCTGTAGAGAGGACAGAAACATCAGGCTTTGGGGATGTTTGGCTAAATTCAATTTGATGTGAGATCCGAAGGGGAAAAATGCGGCTTTTCTGCTCACCTTACCCTCAGAGAGCCCTGGGTCTGCAGGGACAAAGGCAGAGGTCTCACAGCAGGGCTGGTACGTGCCTGGCTATGGACATCATTAGACAGCAATATTTGACCCCACAGACAACTGAAAATCTCTTAATCTTTTGTTAAAGAGGAAGGATGAAGGAACACCACTTTATTTTGTGTATTATGAAAGATTATTGTGATACCACCAGCAAAGGGTCATGCAGAGTGGGGCACATACACCATCGTACAGTGATAATGCTTATTAATTTTGGTAACACAGGAAAATCCACTCATTTACATATATTGCTAAGCATTTTTAATATTTTCCATCATTAGTACTACTTAATTATTTTTAGTAGAGATTCCACCATTTTTGTCTCATTCTTTGACTAAGCCTAGGTGAGAGCAGTATGATCTATGGTTCTTGGAGCACTTACTCAACTAATGAACTAGAAATTTCCTTAATACTGCCTTCCCATCCCATTAATCAAGCTTTGCTTGTTGTTACTGATTACAAAAAGCTTATTTATTGCCTCCTGGAGGTATTGGGGGCACAGTCCTTAATTCATCAACACATTTTATGGCTATTTCTGCTAGAAAGCATCATGCAAGGATATTGCACAGGGGAAGGGATGAGGAATGTCTGTGGCAAAGGACAAAGTGACCAGTGCAATGGGATTTAGCTCCTGGGGCTATGAAGTATGCTGGCTTCTGGATGTACAGGCAGAGCCAGGAGGCATGTGGATAGATTGGGCATGTTCTCCTCAGCAGAGGAGTGCAAGCATTGCCGACCGAACTAATTTCTGGAAACTGTGAATTTGAATTCAAGGGAGATTTATTGGGGTTTCTTTCTGAGCTAAGAGAGGAGAAATGTGAGCAGAGCAGATGTATAACAGCAATTTTGCAGAGCAAGAGGACAACATAGCTGGCCAGGGAGCTGCACTGTGATCTTTGGCTGAGCTTCGCAAAGCACAGCAGAAGCACATTACCTCCTGTGCAGAGCAGTTGCGGCAGAAATGAGACCACTGACTTACGCATAACTTAGTTTTACTCGCTTACTCACCAATTGCTACGTGATTCCAAACCAGGGTGGATAAAGTAATGTTAAAAGTCCTGATGGGTGCCAGAGCAAAATAGGCAGGTTTAGCAAGCGTACTGTGACAGCTTAACTAGTGCTAATACAGCTATTAGCAGACAGGAATGATGCTGTCAGCATGTTACCTCTTCTCTGTTGACATCTCCCAGCACTGTCCGTCCTCCTGAAATCCCCATCTCACTCCAGCAGCAACGCATCTGTAGAAGCACCCTGAAGAAACCGGCGCTTGCTTGAGTTGAACAGTGCCCTGGGAGTTAGGAAATCTCTGCAACAGCATTTCTCCAGATTATGGGGTCATTTCTTCTCTGTAAGGCTGATGCAGGAGAGTAGGCAGACGGGCTTAGTGGTCTTCGTGCACCTGCCATTCTTTCTCATGCTACTTCTGCAGTGAAACAAACCAAATGGAGAGAATTAATGCATTCTCACTATTATATTCTGCATTTTTAATGCATTTTCTGTATTTTTTTAAATTTTTAATCCATACAATAAATAAAAAAGCCATGACTTTTTCATGTTAAAACTGTGTATAAAATTAGAAAAACAGTGTAAGTATATGGGGCATTCAAATAGATTTTAATGGTTACATACCATGACAAATATTTTAAAGTAGTGTTGTGGCTCTTTGTAATCATTTAAAAGCTCAAATGCAAGTATTTGAAAAAGAAGAAAACCTCTCCATTTTTTTTTTTCTGTAACCTCATAATAGCAGTGAAGATTAACCTGTTTTCCTCTGCATCCGCAGATGCTGATTGGCTGGGAACCTCAGCTGTCACATGCTAAGAAGTGCTGTGGTATACAGACTTACACAGAGGCACCCTATAAAATGTTAATTCATTGCTGCATTAAAGCAGGCATTTGAGAAAAGAAACAAGTGAACAAAGGGCTTTTTCACATGTGCACCTATGCTATTTTGCACCAGTTTTGTGTTGTAAGTGACTCCAAGCTTGGACAAGTTTATATTCCCATGGCTGCAGCCAGCCCCAAGAATTTACAGGCTTCCTAAAGCTCCTTTCCTTCCCAATTACTTAATCTTGATGCTCTTGTGAAGTTGTAATTTTTCCAACTTTCCAGACACCAGAATTTTCAAGGCTAGACAAGAGGTAAATGTCTTATGCAGAAAACAAAGACACTCTTGAGGGAGAAAAACTTCAAAGCCATCAAAGTCAAGGCCTTCGCTGCACCATATAAATATCAAAAAGCACAGGGAAAAACAATTCATCTTTTCTTTTTTAGAGGTCACAGTTCATGTCTTGTGAGGCTCGCTGAACTTCAATGTTAAGCTAAATGCCACCTCTCTGGGAAGGGCTTGTCCCACATGAGGGTAATTCCCTCCTCCCCTTCAAAAGTCAGGTGGTGGGCTGGGAAGAAGAGGGTCCCTCTCAAACCCTTGTGTAATCGTCTGAAGCCCTGAAGTGTTAGTCCTGGTTATAACCATTGGCACAGCACAGCACTGTGGGATGGAGAAGGCTCTAGAGCCCGCTGGGGGGTGGAAAGCCATGACCCAGTGCCAGGTTTCCCAAAGCTAGGGACGAGACTGTCCTCCTGCAGAGCTCTTCGGGGCGCACTTCACACAGGTATTTCACCTCAAGTCCAAGACACGGCGCAGGCACGAGCATGCAGTGCCTCCTGGCTGCTGGGAGGAAGGGGGACCAGCCATGTGGGACTGGGGCTGCTGTCTCCCCAGGGTGAGGAGACCGCTCCTACCAGTGTCTCACCAGTGAGAAGAGCCAGGATGAAAAGCAGAACATGTGCATTGACCACGGAGGAGGTCATGTGCATTGACTGGAGGAGGACACAGCGCAGCAGGGATGGGCCACTGCTTGGAGACGTTGGTAAAAAAAACAACTCATTAGATTAGGAGCATGAAGGAGGAGAGGAAATACAGCAATGGCAGCAAGAAAGATACTTGTTGGCCATAAATTGGAAGCCAACAGTGAGATTTTAGATATGACTATGGACGAGGACAATGTTTTAAATATCCCTTATGCATGAGTTTATTGTTTACCCATGAAAACTCAGGCAAATGCTTCAAAATAGTTCCAAAACGGTTTTTATTCTTTCCTGGTCTCACTCACCACCACTCTTCAGTTCCCTGTAGGAACACAGAGCAAATCAAGGGACCAAGATTTCGTACCAAGTCATACAGTAGCTGGGACTGGGAGGTGGAATGAGACGATGGCTGAAAATCATGCAGTGTGCCAGGGACTTGGCTCACATTGCACTAGGATTATTGTCTCTACATGCAGTGAAAAGGGCTGTTCAAAATCTCAAGCCTAATGTCATGCCAAAAATCTGTGCTTGTCGGGGTTTTTGTTTGTCATGAAAAATGTGACACCACTCTTCCATCCTTACTGTTATTTTCTATGGGAAAGCCCTTATCTGCAATAAATAAACCGAAGCCTTTTGAGTTTACATTATTGAATATTTACTTTTCTTGAATTCTTCTAGTTTTACAACTTCACTACTTACTTTCTGCTTTACCAGTAGAAAAACCCAGGAGACAGCTGTCAGTGGGAATGCAGCAGGCTTTTTAGAAGGCAGATGTGCCAATGACTACTGTTAAGAAATGCATGTTCACATTTCTCTGCATTTTCTGTAGTTATTTGAATGTTTTTTTTTCCATGCACTCCTAACTTGCACGGTCGCAGGTTTGTACTTTTTTAAAAACAACTCATGTTTTCTACTGTTTCAAGTCTGTTGGATGTTAATTTTTAGGTTCTTTAGAAATGAAAAGCTGAAACTTTCTCCATATTCTACCACCCAACAAACTACAATAATGGCCTTGATCCATGATTCAAAAAATGGGAGCTTTATCTTTTAGATCTGTGGGTGATGGATCAGGCCAATGTTCTTCTACGAGGACTGGATTTATATCGATTAATTTTTCCAAGTGATACTATGTCACAGGTAAACAAGTATAATAATGTCAACAGCATATAAATAATGTTAATTTCAACTAGGATAAACAGTTTAACCCCTTTAGATAGACACAACAACTAATATAAAGAAGACATACATTTTCAATACGTCCTTGCCTTGGTTTCCAAAACACATATTTACCCTTCTTTAATTTGAAGGTATATCTGTTCTCGTAGCTGTGAAAGATTTGCAAACAAATAAAGTTACAAATATGAGAGATTATGTACTGCATGATATGTTGCACCACCTCTATTTAGCAACAGATCTTCATGGGTTGTAGGCTTTATGAGATTTCAGACCTTACCTGACTGTGTGACTTCAGACAGCTAACATAAAATGAATGGCATTGGAGGGAGCAAGGTATCTTTAATTTTCACAGTGTGACTTCATTTATGAACAGTGCCAACTTTCTGTTGAAAATGAGTGCTTCCAGAACAGCAATCTTGCAACTTTACCGGGGAAAGAAATCACACTTACAATCAATGTTGGATTTTAAAGAATACTTGAGACCTCTTCTAGGACTGCAGTGTATGAGAAAGACTTAGCTTCAAAAATCTGTCTACTCTACCAAAAATACTTCATATACTTGCATTTATTTATGCTAATGTAACCAGAGGCAGAGCACGGTTATAATAGAGAGTAGTCCCTTTAAAAAAAAAGGGAAGGATTGTGTTCTCCAGCATTGCTCATGTTAATAATTTCCAAATGGAATTTGCATAACAATCTTTCTTTTCAAACTGCTGGTCCAACAAACCAAGCTGCAACAGTTCTGTTTAAGCTTTGCTCTGCAAGTATTCTCGAACAGTAATTTAGTTGTCAGTTTTGGGGCTGCATGAGCATAATTAGGTTTATGCAGCTGAAGACACGGCCACATGCCTCTGTGGTAAATCAGATGAGGGGAAGTGCTGGATCTGGCTAAACTTGCCAGAATTCAGCCCAGGAATTTTAAAGCAAGCTTAGAGATCTCTGTAGACATATGGTACATTGAAAATAGTTTTCCCTGGAGTTACAGCTATGGTATTGCTAAATGGTAATGAAACGCATCCATAGGCCATAAAGAATAAATATTTTCATTACTACTGTGCCCTTCGAGAGAAGTTCTTTCTTGATCAGAAATGCTGTGCTATTGCTGCTTCAGTCAAATGAGGCTAAGGAACAAGCACATATGGCTGATATTCTAGATAGCTACTGTCTATTCAGATCTTACAATTAAATTGGCTTGAAGCCCATAAGTTATGCCTACTGACATGTTGTGTTAACAGGTGAACATCCCTCTTCTTTTTATATTTCCCTCCTGTTTTTTGACTCTGAGCCTGGAGCATCCCACATCCAGAGGAGGAGAGACACCTGACTACAGTTGGTGTTGTGGGGCTCTGACATCCTCTGCAACAGCTGCTTGCTCCGAAGATACAAAACCAAGGGCAGGGGGTTTGGAGGCCGCTGTGCAGTAAAATATGGGCCTTCACACCAGTGGGATCTTGCAGGCCACAAAATGTCACAAAGCACCACAAAAGCAGAGAAAAAAAAAAAAAAAACACAAAGGGAAAGGCAATTCGTGGGGCGCAAAGTGGTACCACCTCTGGCAGGGTACAGCCAGCCTTGCCTTGGGAGGCTGGCATGAGGGGGAGGAAGGCTCATGCACCTTCCCTTGAAATGAGAACAACCCGACTCATCCAAACTGGGTAGAGAGCGCTTGCTCTCTGACTCATCCTGTGCAGTCTGGAATGCTGTTTCTCATTCAACATTGCAAGAACAAACTCATCAGCGTACTTGTGCCAGCGATCGTGCAGAGCTAGGCATACAAAGCTGGTTGAAGCAAGCAAGGGAAACGCTCCTGCGGGGTATCTACATTCCTACGCCATCACTAGACCATGAACGTCCAAATCAGCACAACAAAGTAAATGTAGCAAACCAAAGCCGAGTCCTCTTCTCTTTAAAAGAACTTGCTTATTTCTGCAGTTTATAACTCCTGGAAACAAGCCTATGAATTTTAAATACGGATACCTAGGCAACAGTGGATGACAAAGACGCCCCACGAAATTCAAGCCTTGCCTTTCCCAGATTTTTTTTAATGTGTTGGCTTTAAGTTATGTCGGCCAAGTTCTATATTCAGAGGTGAGAGAATAAATATTATTATTTTTTTCAGATTTGACTAAAAAGATTTCATCTCAAAGCCCTTTTGACTGAAATGAATAAGTTTTATACTCCATATTGTGGCTGGACAGAGAAAATGCTGAGGACTGGCACGATTTTGAGGAAGTTACAGCACCACTGCTCTGTGCTTGCCACTCTTCTCCAGTTTTGCGCCCTTTAGGTTAAGGGGTGGATCCCCAGCTGAAGATAAGATGGTTTGATTTTTCTGCCTCCAGTCCTGTGGCACTATCAGCCTTGGTAACCCCAACCTGTAGCCCATACCAGTCAATTTGTGTGTTGATTATCAGTTTGCCAAGCAAACAACCAATGCTAGAATGGCGCAGACTTTGTATATAGCCTTTACAGAACAGCTTTTAATTGATGAACAAATGCCTTTCTGAATACATTTCTCACAATCAAGGCCTCAGAATACTGTTCCCCATTTCTTATTCTTGCATTTATACGTGACCTCTGTTAATTTGTGAGAGTTTAGATCCAAAATGTAGTATTAAATGTGCTTCTGCTGAAGTGTCCTCCAATAAGCGTGCAGTGAGGGGAGTCCCCTAGAGCACTAATTACTGCCTGTACCCGCTCCAGGATCTGCCTCTCGCTGAAACAAGCAGTTTGCTGGGGAGCTTCGTGCTCAGTGGGGGCATGGGGCAAATGCATTGAGGGGGAGAGCACATTTGTGGGTAGCAAATGTAAAAACAACTCAGGGAGCAGGTTATACCACTTAAACATACTACTTTTCTACTTTGTAGGAGTGCAATAAGGTCCCAGCAGAACTGAGGTCTTTCAGGCCCAAGGAATGGGGCCCAACAGATGAATCACCAGCCCAAGGAGGCCTCCCTGGGCCCAGGGCAGCCATTTTCCTGGGCTGACCTAGCGCTTGTCTCAAGCAAAGGCCTGGGCAGCACAGGCAGATGGCCAGGAAATGTGGGTATACATGCTCATATCCCCAGGCTGGAAACCATATATGTTTTTTTTAGAAGGGGATGACCAAGAGGGCCCAAAGCCAAACCAAGCAGCGATAAGAAAACCGCTCAATACCCGTACTCACTGGATACTGTTCTCCTCACAGACCAGGCAGGCTGCATGCAGGGTTGGGCTGTTCCAGGCAGGGGAACAGGAGCATTAATGGGAGGCTTTTGTGGCTGGCAATTAGTATAATGAGCAGCAGGCCTAGCACATCTGCCATCTGCCCACTGCTAAGTGTCATGTGAAAGAAGTAAGTCACGAGGAAACTAATTGGCTGGTGGTAAATTGTGTTGTATGAAAACAGTAAACCACACTCCTTAAGGCCACATGGCAATGACAAAATACACTATGGCCTCCTCTGGTTCCTTCCAAGATGCATAACAGCAGACACTCTTTCACACTTCCCATCCTTCTAGTCTTTAGCAGTAATCACCTTATCTCAAAGCCTGCACAACAGGGCTGCAGGACTCCCCTGCCAGTTCCCAGGTGCACTTTTTGCTTGCCGACATGCCCATCCAGCTCCTTTCCCCACTCCCATCCCTTCCTCAGGCAGGCTGGTAGCCCTGCCTTGTGCCCTTTCCCTTTCCCTTTCCCTTTCCCTTCCCATAACCAAGTTACTGACATCCTCCCACTCCCTCCTCATTAATGAAATTGCCCTCAGCGTTTAGCTCCATCTCTCCAAATTGGTTGGAGAACATGTGAGATTTCTCCTCCCACCCCCACTGAACCTATTTCTGTGATAGGCTCAGCCTCATATTCCTTGCAATGTTCTCTTACAGAATATCAAAGTTTTCACCTGGCATGAGGGTCTGCTTGCAGCTCAACTGCTGTGCAGCAGGCTTCTGAAGCACACTTTGGAAGAGCGGCTGTAGATTCGTGTGCTGTTGTATGAAACTCCCAGGTGCTCTTAGAGAATCACAGATGTTTTCTGCCATCTAACTTAGAAATGATGCAGCCAAGATGCTACCTTCCTAGATCTAAAGACAACTTATTTATATTATTCTATTCTTTTAATTTTCTTTCTTTGTGCAAATGAAACCATTTTATTCCTTCCTGTATGAGTCTATTTTCCTTGTGGGGAACAGAAGGTAGCTAAAGTAACTGAGAGGCAAAGAGGAAAACAGCCTGTGCCTATAAATTAGTTTCCATTTGTTCCTTTGTTCCCCATAGGCCATAGGCTGACTGTGGTTAGGAAGAAATACAGCAATTTGGGATTATGCATGGATAAAACAGTTATCCTCATGAACTGATGATATGTCATCATATATTACAATCCCGTGGATGTGAATTTGGACTGGGATTGTGGAGGCAAAGTTCAGAGTATCTGGCAAATAATTTACAGTGTAAAATGATCGCCTTTATTGAAGAATGTCACCAGGGAGGCAGGGGAATTAGGGCAAATAAACCCTGATGATTTATAGGTTACCACAGCAGGAAGCTTGGAAGGAGGAGAGAGTGGACTGGGTTTTATCTGCTTCCCAGATACTGGGATATTTCACTACGTGGTAAGAATTACAGGATATTTTTGAGGCATTGATACAGCTTTCCTTCCAAGTGCCCCCCCAATGTAATTAACTGGACAATAAGCACCATTGTCAGTACACTGGGATGTTTTTGCTGTGCTGAGCTGCCAGGGACATGCTTTGTGGTGGCTGGCTGTAATGCATCCACTGGCAAGGGCTGCTGCCATCACAGGACAGCAGCACACCTTCAACAAACCACCTCATGGAGTACTACCAGCACTGCAGGCACAAAAAGCACAGCTGGGATTGCCTCCCTTCTGCTTTTGCCATGCCTGGGTGTATTTCACCACAACACAAACTTGTTGCTTTAGGTAAGAGCTCTTCATCTTGCTTTGCAACTCTGTGCTCTGTTAAGAAAGAAGAAATTGCCTGGGCTGCTGGAAAGCAGGCGCTGCACAGTGCTATGCTTAAAGCACTGGGGGAAGTGGTGGAAGCAGTTCTCTCATGCAGAGGTGGAGAAAATGTGGGTGAAGCAAAGGCTGCTTGCTGCACCATGGGGAACTTTTTGCTTTCCTACAGAAAAAAACTGTCCTTTGGGCTCTGTGGACTTCCAAAACCCAAATAAGCCACAAACACAATGCTCCATAAATTACTTTTAAAAATCTTTTTAATGAAGAAATAATTCCATTCCAAAATATAGACACACAATTAAATAGTTTAATCACTTCAAAATATAACATGTCCCCAGTAGGTTCCAACACACACACACAAAACAATACTTAACAGCAATACAAAAAACCCATACAATAGCAGTTCTGTTACAATACCAATGAATATTGTGACATCTTTAGTGTCTCTGTATCTGTCTCAAGTGGTGTCAAGTACAGTAGTTTTAAAAATGTCTTATAGTTAGTAGCCTCAAGATGTAACTCTTCGTACATGTTTTTTTTCTTTTTCTTTTTTTTTTTTGGTTCAAAGGTAAAAATGCCCTTTGCCTTCAGGACACAGTGGAGTGCTTGTTGTTCACAGCTCCGTCTGCTGAATTGAACCAATGTGATTACAGCAACCCAAGGTTGCAATATTTACAAAGTCTATCTACAGTAATTGCCAAGAACCAATAAAGATGGGAGAAGATGACTGAAAGTAAAGGCAGACACACATGATAAATTATGATGCAACAATTTGGCTCATGCATATAAGAAAATACATATTATATCACAACAAAGGCCACACACCTTTTTATGCAGTTTAGTTAACATTACTACTTACAGACAACCCATTCTCCACCTTTGCTTTGGACATTCAAGGACCCTATACATCTTCACATCCCTGTCTCCTGAATACAAACCACTGGTTTCCCTCCAGTGACAGTAAAACCACCCAGAGTTTTGACTGCTGTGGTGGGCCATTGGTAGTTAGGAAAAGGTCCATGCCAAGGACCTCTTCTATAACTCTGTTTTAATGACCACAAACCACAATCAAAATAATATTCAACAAGCAGACAAAGACCAGCTGGGTGAAAATGTAGCCAGCTTGACAGTTGGAAAATGCTTAAAATAGATATTTGGAGAGCCGAGTAAGAGGTGCTTCATCTCAGAGCTCCAGAGCATGAGGGACCTAGAGCTCTGCTGGGGATCACCTTGCTGAGAGAAAGGTGCTTGATCCATCAACTTTCGTCATTACTCCTAGTCCGGAAGCCCTTGCAATGGATTTATCCTATTGCATCTATTTTAAGCATAGTGATAATGGTCACACAGAGATGAAGGTGATGGGAGGGAGCTATTACTCTGGGTACAGTTAAACATGACATGGGTTGAATTAGTCAGCCATTGCACATAGCTGTGTTCTAGCTTGTTTTCTCTCTGTTCAGGAAATGCTTGACTGGAATCCTGAGCTGACAGCAACATCTACAGCTTCACTGGATTAGCTTTAAACGTGGAGTGCTAGGCACTAGTGGAGGCTCACCCATTCCTGAGAGGAAGTTGGAGGAGGGGGCATCAGAGGATATGGTGCCTGCCTTGCCAGGACGGCACATATCCCAGGAGCAAAGACCAGTGACTGCAGAAATGAAAAGCTTACATGAAGATATTTGGATGCCTTAGTATCCATTTGGATGTCTGAGACCAAGCCCAGATATGAAAGGAGATGTGGACAAGAGTTCTGCATAAGAAATAACACAATATGAAAGTGAAAAATGGCAGCAGCTCTTTCATACAGATACTCATCCCCTAACACATAGTGCCCAGGGAAACAGCCACGAGCCTAGAGAGTGCATGCAAGCAACAAGTGAACTTACTGGGTCGAGCTACACAGCAATCTCACATAAATACGGCAGCACACATCCACATAACCATGAAAGAGAGGACAGACAAACCATATCAACCTGCTTCAGATCGGTATCTGATCCTTTGCTGTAGGCAAACTGTGCTGGTGTGAAATATCTGTATGAAACGTTACTGTTTTCAGGGCTGCTAGACAGTGTCACTTCAGGTCAGCCAGACAGTGGAAGCAGTGACGTCGTATTAGTGCAGTAAAAGGATGTTAGCACAGAGGTGGTCCCAAGCTAACACCCAGAGCTTCTCAGCTGGGCCATGCGGCCAGCACGTAGCATTGCACTGATGTTCCTGCCCTGCTTCTGGTCTAGCTGTTCCTGGACTGGCTCCAAGTTCTCCGCGTGGCTGTGCTATGTGCCATACAGGCGCAATCTTTATTTCCAAGCAATACGCCGCGTGGGAGGTATTCCAGCTATTTTGTGTCCATCCCTGCTTAGAACTATCCACAGGTTTGTAGTAACTGCTGAGCAAACACTTTTTAGCTAGCAGTCTCACTTCCTAGTCCAAAATGGCCAGATAGGTCCCCTTTCTCCTGAAATGCCTTTATCCTTGAGAGTTACGAAAATGGACAAAACTCCAATTCTATAACTGTATGCCTGTCCTTTTGAAAAAATCCACTACTTTTCTTGTGCTTTTCACTGATAGCTAATTCTCCATCCAGCTCTGAAAGAGTCTCACTACACATTTCCAAGAGTGCATGCAGAACATCTGGTGGCTGGCTAAGGCAATACACATTCGGAAATAAAAAGAAAACAGTTGCAAGCGCACTTTAAGCCTGTACATTTAAAGCTGAAGGCCTCAAAAATAACATAATGGAGTGGGTGAGTTGGAGGTGCAGATAAATGGAAAGAGACGATTTGTTGAACACATGCTTACTAAAGCTAAAACATCAATGAAACGATACCATGGAAGATTATACATAACATCAGTCAGTTCAGGGATCTTATGGCACCTGTGGTTTATAAACAGCTTTAGCAACGAGTATTTCAAAACATAGTTCACAGTTTTAAGAAGATCTGTGCTGATTTAAAAACTAGATTCTATATCATTTGAATGTCACCTTTTGTATATGATAGCTATTTGGAAAAAAAATATTTACACTAACTTCTATGGCTGATTTGTTAGATTATTTTGAAAGAAACATTCCTAAGTTACACATTAGCCCTAAATTAGAGATTTTTTAGTTATTATTATTAATTATATTATTATTTTAGTACATTTTGTATAGGTCTTAATTTAAAGACTTGCAAACAAATTGCAAATATAGTCTGGTACTTCGATTTTTGGGCTACTAGATATATACACTCAGGAGTATAATCATTCAGTGTTAAATGCATAATTGCAGCTTTTTATTTCTTCCGTGGAAAAAAATGTACAGTGTATAGTAAACTGATCTACTAAAATCTCAAAGTATTCAGAAATCAAATTTCTATCTATAAACAGTATTGTCATTGTAAACTGAACAGGTTCAATATCATGTGCAAAGGGTTTATGTGAGTTATTAATACTGCCATCCCTTGTAACAGCAGTACATACTTCAGTCTGTATTCTTCACCGGTAATGAGCCATGTTACATAAGATGTAGCTAATATAAGTTAGCTTTAAACAAAAGTCTTTTTGTCAAAACACACATCTACAAACTACAACTCTTAGAACAAAAGTACTGTGCTACAGTCCTCAGAACTTAGTTATGTGAATTTTTTGTCAAGAGACGTTGCACCTCTTGGTTCCACTCTTCTGTGAAGTTTGCAGCTAAGTTTTCCTCGTCGTCTGTCCGAAAGCAGCTCTCCTCATCATCAGTTCTTACATAGCTCTCGTTGTCTGTCTGACTGCAGCTTGCCTGTTGAGAAATGTATAGGGAAACTTTTTAAAAAAGTGCCAGTTTAAGATGCTGCATGTGTGTGCACATACCCCCAGAGGCACATCCACAAGCATAGCAAGAGCATGCTGTTTTACAGAGAGAAAAAAGCAGGGCATGGCCAATTCTTGTGGCTACACCTGAAAAAATCAAAAAAAAAGTGAACAAGCCATTCTACCTAGATGAACCACAGGTATTTAAGCTATAAACAGAAACTTACAGGGCACTTGGTAAGGTGAAAACTCTTCTTACAATGTTCTCTGCTGTTCATGTAGGACACTGGGATAACTGGGTCTGCATTAACACAGATTTGCAGATTTTTCCATTTTCCCTTCCATTTTACCCTTACAGGTTGCTCTATAAATAGATTATTGGTAGCCAAACCATGGATTATTCCCCTTGTGCACAGGGTGTTCAGCCACCCAGTTAACAGTCACTCAGCACCTCCCATCGTGAGCTTCCCCTCACATGAAAATGTCTCACTGTTCATTTACAGGCTTGGATATATTTTGCTATGTCTAAGAAGAAATGCAGTTACTAAAGAGGACGATTCAGGGTGCCATAGTTCATAAACAGCCTAGTCTGCTGGTGCACCAATTTCTTCTTTTTTTGTGGCTTGAAGAATGAATAAATACCTTATACTCCTCTATTGGAGGCATCAAAGTTTTAGCTGGTAATGGAAAATGCTTAATAGATGACCACTGCTCTCTCTCAGAACTACGTCAGGACCTGCAAACTTTTTCTTCTGGCGTATTTATCCTAAAGGCACCATTTTCTCATCCTCTTTACACCCTTTCAAAGACAAGGAGCTCATCCTTTTCTCTTTTGAACTATCTCAGACAGAGAACCAATTCACATTGCTTGAGATCTGATAATAACAGCCTAAAAGACCAAACCCTATCAACATGAATTCTTTTCTACTCATTTCATTTCTCATCTATAAGATGAGAGGGGAAATGCAAATTGCTTTAGCAAAAAAGAATTAAATGAAATCTGATGAATCAAGAAAGGTCAGGTAGTTTATCTTGCTTCTTCTCCTTCCTGACACCATTTGATTGTATTAATTATTCAAGCACAAATGCTTCCATCCGATTCCTTAATACCTAAGCATGTCAAATGGTATGATGATCTTAATTTAGTATCTCCTTGTGTCAGGCAGTTACAAAAGACCTAACATTAACATTTTGTTGATGAATGAAAAGGAAACTTGCATTACAAGTATAATGAGAGGTTTGCAAAAAATTCCTGAAGTGAATTTTAAGCAAGTATTTTTAAAAAATCAGGCATGCATCTGCACCACTTAAGTGTGCACACTAATTTGCTACTTTTAGTCAAGGAACATTTTACTCTTCACAGTTCAGCCAAAAAGTGAAAATTAAAGGCATGGCAGAGCTCAGTTCTCAGCTGTGTGAGATTAATTTTTATTGAATCAGTTTAAGGGTTATGTAAATATAGGTACATCTCATATTTCTTGATGGTATCATTATAAACCACAAGAGCAAAGTAAGAGTGGCTTGTGAAATTATCTGGATAAATTACTTATCTTTGGTTGAGTGGGGAGACGGTTATTCTAAATTCTCTCAAGGTTTCTCTCTGTTTCACATCCAGCATTGGGATAGAGAGATTTCCATACAAGAAATGATGACTACTAATGAAACTAAGAACTCTAAATTCATTGAGGCATTTTGGAAATGCCCGTCTTAATTCCAAGTTAAGACTCTTATGACTTGTCATATTATGAAACTGTTTCTCAGCCTTTTTTGTAACTTAATCCACAAGTTCTTTGCTGTTACTTATCATTCAGTGATAAGTATCCTTATCACTTGTGTAATTTTAAAATTAAATTCAAAAAACTAAAAGCTGCTTCTTCACAGTTAACTTGGTCACAGCTCTTACAGCTTTTTTACACCTACACGCTAAGAAGAGAAGGGCTTAAGGAGAAAAATGAAGATGAAAAACAAAACATAGCTTACAAAGTAGCACACATTTTTAAAAATTGCTGTGCTGTCAGCCTTCTGTTATTTTCAGATGGAATGGCCCACATAATGCTGTTTTTTATGTATTTCTTCAGGAAAACAAAACAAAACAAAACAAAAAGAGACATTGAATCACATGGTTTTGCTAGTATATTATGCCTTATGGATGTGCTTAGTTCACCTAGTGCCTGTATTCTGCTTCTTCACTGCATCACTGACTTAAGAGGAAGAGGATGAAGAAACTGGGCTTGCTCAGGCTGGGGCAGAGGCAGCAAGGGAGGATCAGCTAGCAGCTATCTGAGGGGTAGTTATTTGATAACAAAGCCAAAATCTTCTTGGTAGTGCTGGAGCATTCAAAAAGGACAAAAAAGACAAATTGCATTTTGGGTGGTCGAGGTTGGACATTGGGGGAAAAAATCTTGAGGAGTGTGACACTGCACTGGAGCAGGATGCCCAGAGAGGTGGTGAAATCTCCATCCATGGAGGTTTTCAAGTCTTTGATTGACAAAGCCATGCCTGACATGATCTCATGTTGGAGCTAGACCTGTGTCAAGTGGGAGACTGGACCAGATGACCTCCAGAGGGCCCAACCAACCAATGCACCTATACCTCTATGATCTCCTGAGCTCCTGGCATGAAGCCCATGCTAAGAATGAGCCCCAGTGCATGAGCTTTAAATACAACCAGTCAGCTCTGACTGGTAGTGTTTGGGGCCCTACAGCCAAAGAGAGGCCAGCGCATGGCTGGGAAATGTGAGCTCAGACAACGGGCACAGCAAATCTGAAAGCCAGACATCCAGTAACTGTGGGCCAGTAACCTGACTTGGACCTCGGGCTACAGGTCCTGTGTCTCAGCTTTCCCAAACAGTAAATGGTTGGGTCCACATTGCAAAGGGCTGAAAACATCAATGGCCTGTGAAGTGTATGCTAGCTCTCAAGTCTTATTTCCTTCCCAGAAAAAAAAAAACAACAAACCAAACAGATGCAGGACTGTTGTGCCTTCACAGCACTTAAACCAATCGTCTGTCACACTGTGCCCCTCAGCTTAACCAGCAGCCCTTCTCTGGTGGCACACCGGGCAGACTGGACTGACAGCACCATCTCCCGAGGCCCGTGGGTTTTCTCACCTGGTACTTGGCACTATTCATAATCGCTGCTGGTAAACATGAGAACAGAGTTAGAAAAAAAAAGGGAAAAGGTGAGAAAAACTTGACAGTGTTACTCAAAAAGACTTATGTTCTGGAAAAACAGTGAAGTTGAATAAATAATTATTTTTTAGTCATGCCTTCATAACAAAAAGTGGAGGCAATCTGGGGAGTTTGTATTTGAAAACTTTACACTTGATTCCATACAAACCACTCAGTCACCTCTGCAATGGAAAATGTCCACCCCTGGCCACCCAAAGCATTGCTTTAGAAAATGTAGGGAATTGTAGGTCTTGTGGGAGCATGTCCACTGCTCAAGTCAGCAACTCTTAATTGAAAATGACAACTTTTTAACCACTTTCAGAGGTGGAGGCTTTCTGTTCCCATTGGCCATCCTTGGCAAGAAATGCAACTGCTATCAGTGGGATAAAGGCAAAATAACGTAGAAGTTGCAAGTCAGCTAATTTTGAGATCTGCCTAGTGCTTGCTGAAAACAAGCTCAAATTCACTCTGTTACTTTATTAAGAATAAACCAAGTGCTATTAAAGTACATTTAATGTACAAAGTAAAATCAAAACATGATTAAATTATATTTCACGTATTACTCAAACCACTTGATCTCTCGGGAACTTGTTATACCAGATGTTACTTCAAAATCAGTTCTAGAGAATTGAACATAGCACTTTTGAAAAAGCAAATGCAAATAGAATACAAAAAGCCTTAACCAAACGACATCAACATTGGTTATCCATGACTTCTAAATGAGGAAAAGAACAAAACTCTGTGGCTGGCCATCAGTAGCAATATCACTCATATGAAGCTATAATAAATTGATATGATTCCTGCCCCCCCCCGCTTTTTAAATAAACACAAATGTAATAGTTTTTTGAGATAAAATAATCAGTTGGCTTTCTGTCTCATGTGGCCATCTAGACAATATACTATTGACTGTATTTGTACTATCATTGATTGAACAATATTATCTTAGAAGTTATCTTCAAGCAAGCACCCAACATAAACAGCAAAGGCATTTTAGACATTGTCACTGGTATGAACAATTTTGGATTTATTTTTCCAAGACTATGAAATAGTACCAAATAAAATACACAAGATACACTAGTCTTCTGTATTCACAATAGACTGAATATTGAGAAGACTAGACCAGACTTACTATGTGCAGATGTATTTATCACAATGTACAGTAATACAGAGCTGGTTTGGGGGGATATATGTAAAGTAACAAGTTCATCGATTTTTGTTGCTAATTTCTTTAAAGCCTGGCACTTACAGTTGGTGGGGATGTTTCAGTGTTTGTTACTGGCAGAAGTGCTCCCCTGGGAGCCAAAAAGAGTTTCACTATGGAATTAAGTGGAGCACAGTGCTTTAACTTTTTTTTTTTTTTTTCCAGACAGGGTTTCACAAGGCCTCCAAAACATCCAGGAGATGAAATAGTAACTCAGTATCAGATCTCTGCTAATTTGAGCCAGGATACGTATTTTCAAGAAAGCAAGGCTGTACGGCAGTATGCATTTCTCTACATCTCTGTTTAGCATGACTTCTTCACAAAAACTGAAACCTTAAAAAGGATTGCCTGGGCTTTATAAGACTAATGAATAGGACTCTTTTTTTTTTTTTTTTTTGCTTAATGCTGCAAATGATTTGTCTGAATGCTGCTATCCTTTAAAGTCAGTTATTCATAATTGCAATTAAAACTAGCTATATATAGTGTTTCCACTATATACGTAGCTATACACATATACATTATTGCTGAAAGATCTATTTTCCTTTTCATGTGACCTGATATGTACCTGGCACCTGCAACAAAATGAAAGAAGAAAACTTGCTTTTCTGGCTGTCTATGTTTAGGAAATTCTACACAGCTCATATTTTTAACAGGGCTACTGAGAAAATGACTGTAACCTGAGGGGCAATGTTGGGAGAATTTTTACGAGCAGTTATTTGGTGTTTATAGTACTCTGGGTATTGCTATTTGCTTTTCACATCCATTTATTCTGCTTGAGCAGACACTGAGACAGATGCTTCAGAAATACCTGAACAGCTTTAACACTCAAGACGGGCAGCTGCTTTTCTAAGGCCCACACTTTAACATTCAAATCCTAGTATCATCAGAAATTGTAAAAATTTTGAATTAGGGTCAAATTTTGCTATCAAAACTGCCATATAAGGAAGGTTTCAGCCTTTCCTGAAATGCTGGCACCTCTAGCATAAAACACAGCATACAAAATCTAGCAACATGTATTCCAGCTACAGCTGGCACAGGTTGGCCCATTGGTTTTGCTTGAGTGAACATGACGCTGCTCCCAGCTCTGAGTGCCCATTGACAGTGGGCCTTTAGTTGCCTTTAATCCTGGCTTTGAGGAAGAGACTCAGTTTGCAGACTGGAGTCAGACCCCTCCTTTGATATTTCCTCCCTTTCTGGCCCTGTTACCCCGTGGCCCTGTACCCCTGTTACCCCGTGGTTCCGTGTCACAGTAGGATGGATGGCATCCCCTCACTGCCGGCTCCACAGCAAGGCACCACGCTCTCCTCGGAAGTCAGAAATGCAAAGTCCACAGCTTCAGACGAGTAAATAAGGAAGCCTGTGGTCTCCCATTTCCTGGGCAAATGTTTGGAGTAACAGGCTACCTTGTAAAAATAACTTTTGCCTGCATTTTTGAATAAAAATACAATTGCTGAGCTTGGCATTAAACTCAGTGCTGCAACTGTGAGGTTGGCACATGTGAAGAACGTGACCTGAATATGGGTCAGCAGGAAATTTATAGACTTTCTTGCTTTATCTCTGAATTGCCAGACTCTAGGTAGTAGTTGGGTACCTTGCACTGTAGACTGGGGCAGTTTAAACTTCCACAACACATTTGAGGATACCTCTACAATTAAGCAGCTGGTGGATTGCTTTCTTTGATGTTTGCCTAACTCCTGTTTCACACACTACAGTAGATGTTCTGGTCTCATCAGAAATTATTTATTTCCATTATCCTAGGAAGACTCAACCATTGCAATAATTGAAGTCAGGTCTCCTGGAATGTGATCTGATTTCTTATCTACTGGATATATTTTCTCTGTACTGGCTAATATACTTGTCATCAACCCCAGGGGCGAAAATCCCACATTCTCACTCTTATGGCCAACAAACGAAGAAGATGAAAAGGGTGGTGGCTTAACAGGAATCCTCAGGGCCAGGACCACATTTCAAATGGATTATTAGAAATGATTTAGAGACATTCTTAGGCATACTAATACAGGTTAAAAGAAGAAAGAAACAGCATCATCACATACAGTCAGGCAGTACAAGGTGCATTGCAACTGAAATACACATTATGAGGATTCATTCCAAACACTCTTCTAAATTATAATAATACTTACTTGAGAGGAGAGAGAGAAGGATATTGCACTCAACTTTGCAAACTGACCTGTAGATAACAAAGGATAGAAAACAAGAACATGACAAATTAAGCCAGTGAGCAGCCAGGCAGTGTATTATTCGGAAGAAAGCCATGCACAAGCCTAGAAATAAAGACAACAATTATGGACCCAGAAAACAAACCCAATGAAAAGTGTCTTACACAACACATCCAGCAAAAGACTGTAACAAGAACACAACTGATAGCAGATGTGGGAGGATAAGCACTGTTAGCATTTACACTTGTGCACTAAACGTGTTTTTTTTTTCTGGTACAAATGCTTGTTATTTACAACATGCTTCAAAAAAAGAGAGAGAAAGAAGTGTCCTTTGAGGTTCCCTGCCCCAGATTCCCTTGTGCATCCTGAGTGTTCTGCTCAGACTTTACTAATTTAGAGTTTTGCTTGAAAATCTTGCTTGGAGACAAGGTGACACGAAATAACAAGAGTGGGTTTTGACCAACCATCTTCCATGCTACACTACATCTACACATTTTTTTTAAATGTGCTGCTTTTACACAAAGTGAGATATTTAATAATATAAAAATGGTTACCATATTGTTACTGAGGGTACCATTCTGTAACCTTAGTAGGAGTTCTTCCTCGCAGATTATTTCAGCTGACAATTGCATTAAGACAGCTACAGCCACCAGGTTTTTTTGCTATCCAGATGAATGCAGCGTACATATGAGTACAAATAGTAAAACACCCTGTAATAAATTCCAATGGTTGGACGCAAAATGAGAATATTTCACCTGGCCACTGTTCAATAGGATACCTTAAACAGTAATTTCCCAGTTTTCTTTGGTTTTTGCAAGTGGGAAGCAAGCCATGGCTTTATCTTTAGAAACTACCAGTGACATCAGTGGAAAATGGAATAGAATAACAAAATACCATAAATTAACTGCAAAGTGCAGAGAACAAGCCAAAGCCGGAGCATATGTCTCAGCAATATATAATATTATCCAATCAAATTCTAATCATCCTAGTGGTCACTACTAACTTAATACCTATTTTTGCTTGCTTTAAACCTGTTCCCTAATCAAAAGGGTATCAGCCATACTAGGAAGGACTTCCCATACATGTTGCATCCTTAGGGTCTGTGGTTATCAATGAAAAATAGTTTCTACTTATAAGTCACTGCTATCAAATCACTGCCTGATAGGAGCTGATAATCTGATAGACAGTGAAGTACATCACGAAATTTCTTTTGGAAAAATTCTATTCAATGGAAATTGCATAGAATGAGGACTTTCTATTGCATCAGTGAATGCATTTTTGTTCACCTGGGTGTAGTCTTGGCTGCCCTAAATTCAACAGGAGTTTTATTCTGACACCAACAGGGAGATTTCCTCCCCTTCTTCTGTGAATGTTGTTGGAAGACAGTAGAAAAGCTCTATTTTTGACAGAAGCAAGAGCAACACCCAGTTCTATTTCGGCCTTCCAGTACCTGAAGGGAGCGTATAAACAGGAGGGGGAACGCCTGTTTACACACGTTGATAGGGATAGGACAAGGGGGAATGGTTTCAAACTAAGACAGGGGAGATTTAGGTTGGATATTAGGAGGAAGTTTTTCACTCAGAGGGTGGTGAGGCACTGGAACAGGTTGCCCAGAGAGGTTGTGGATGCCCCATCCCTGGAGGCATTCAAGGCCAGGCTGGATGTGGCACTGGGCAGCCTGCTCTAGTAGTTGGCAACCCTGCCCAGAGCAGGGGGGTTGAAACTAGATGATCTTGAAGGTCCTTTTCAACCCATGCCGTTCTATGGTTCTATGATTCTATGATTCTATTTAGCAACATTTGCAATTTCTACTACACAAAGAGTACCCTTATTTTGCAGTGCACGTGTACTCACTTTTGTGCATGTACAAAATCCTGTTGTAACTTGTGAAACTCATGTAACACTGTTGCTGTATATTGCACTTCCATACTGTAATCAAAGTACAGTCTAATTGGTCTATCATCTCTTCCAGAAAAAATGAAATTTTTACCAGCAACAATAACATTTATTATTTGATGCATGATAGCTGTCACTGTTGAGGTACTCCTTAGCAACTGACAGTTACTTTCTATTACATCAGCAGTGACAGCTTATCTTGTTCAGAAGTTTAAAGGCTGTCATTTTTGTCATTTTCTAGCTTTGATAAAAAAAAAAAGTGACAAAAAAACCATGTCACCCACTGTTGCCTTAGTACACATTCCATAGCAATGCTGCAGCTGCTGTCATCATGTCCTTAAAGACCTTTGCAACGAAATGAGTTCTGGCACGCTACCATGAGCCTGTAGCAGACTTAGGTAAACAAAATAATAATAAAAAAGATTCTCATCAACCTCAAAACTACCTGCAATTTTGATATGAGTCAATGAACTTTTCCAAGACTAATTCATCCTAGCAGCTTTACAGAAGAAACAACCACAAGAGCTGCCTTTTTTTTTTATTAGATCATGAGCCTGTCAGTCTCAGAATCTTGTCTCCAAAGTTATCAGCAGTGGACACTACAGAAAAACTACTAGCAAAATTCCTGCTCAGAAGGTGCTTTTTAATCTCATTTCTGTACACCTGATCTCTCAGTATCTGCTAAATCCTTTTTTTAGCACATTTATACTTTTGGTCTCTGTTACATTCTGTGGTGGTGAGATCCAAATTTTAATTGACCACCATGTGGGAGAATACTTACTTTTGCTTGCTTTAAACTTGCTCCCTACTAACTGAATGGAGTATGCCCTAGTATTGACACTACTACTGACATTGTAAGAAGATATGAACTTTATATTAGGATGATCCAAGTCAGAATAACTTAAAAACTGGTGATAGTTCATTACACCAGGCAGAAGCAGAGACCGCTGCGCAGACAGGACAGAATATCTACAGAATTCCAATCCCCTCTGGCAAATTAGCTTTTCTTGGACTCTCAAACAAATGCCCTTTGAAAACTTCCTCAGGGGGTGTTTAATGACAAATCCCCAGGCTCCACTATACTAGATGCTTGTTGAATACTTGGTCCTCTAGGATATAATTCATTCCAGACCCTCTCCCCTCCTTCCAGATTCTGACAATGACAATGACACATAGACTGTATTTGAGCTTCAGTTCATAGTGGAGAAACCATTATGAATGTTTTCCACTACTGGAGGAAAACAAAATCTAAATATAACAAGATCATGAACCAGCCTCTGTGGTATGAAGCACTGAGGTCTAAGTGACTTGGTGCTAACTGGCAGAGAACAAGCTCAGAGGCAATTCTGGCCCACGTGATGGCCCTGGTAAAGTTAAGGACTACTGTTGTGTGCCTCAGGTAGTGTGGTCTTTCTGGGCATGCACAAAAGCCAGATGCATGCGTGTCTGTGGAAGAGAACAGTAGCAGTTTTTGGAATGTGGCTGCTTTAGTAACTGAGAAGAGATCACACCCCTGGGCCTAGGATGGGATAAGAAGGGCTCTGGGCAGCTCTGGCACGTAACTGTTTCTCATTTATGGATATGTATGGGCAGCTCCTTTTCCTACCTGGTATGCCTCATCCTGCAGCTTCTGCTTCAGGTACTCCTCCATCTTCAGCTCGTTCTCCAGCTGGCGGACAGAATCATTCTCGTAATTTTCATCATCTGCTCTGACAAAGGGGTCTCCATCTTCTGTAACCCTAAAGACAATTATTCATAAATAGCCTCCTGAGATGAATGACATTCAGAATGAATAAAACTTCCCTTTACTGCAAGGTCTGAGAAGAGCAGGATACTTTTACTCCAGCCACATGCACTACCAGTTAATAATTTCCTGGCAGTGAAAAACGCTACTGCTATTTCCCCTCTCCAGTAGTCTGGTATTAATGAAGTAGACCAAAGGGCATATTCTGCTGAAGGCGTTTTTGGTGTACAACCCTATGGAAATGAGTAACAAAAGTCCTCAATAACTGCTTTGAGAGTAAAACAAAAGAGTAAGAGGTTTAACTGAAAATAACTGGAAAGATGTCTATTGTCTTTGATAAGATTCAAGTTCTAGAAATAAATTGGTTTGTTGATCAATTGAGTTGGTCAATAAAAAGCATTCTGTCTTTTCCAAAAAAAACCTTCTCTTTTTTCAGTGTGCTCCAATAGACCCCTCAGTCTGGATAAGCAGGGATTGGGACAGCAGAGCATATTAAGGAGCACAGCTGTCCCACAGTCTCCACACTGCCCAAGGGTCCCAGATTGGATGTGAGACAGCTCACTCCTGAAGGCATCCTCAGTTCTGTCCTTTTGAGTTTACAGAGCTCGCTACTGTCTATCCATAAAGCTATCCTCCCTTGAATTCAGGCTTTTAGTTTGGTATTCAAATAGTTGAGAGGGAGAGAAAATATTACATGCTGCATGTTGTCTTCAACAGAAAAAAGAGTGAGATTACACAGGTGAATTGAGCAGGTACCCACATGTCACTGCGCATGGATCCAGTGGCAGCAGCACTGTGGATGTACCCCGGCTTCCGGGCATGGATCTGCGCGAGGAAAGCCTTTTCAGATGTTGGGGATGGAACAAGGTCATCAAAATGAGTCCGTCCAAATTCAGAATCCACATTGCTCTCTGTCTCACTGCCCACTTCTGTGAAGCAAAAGGTGACAGGTGTTTTAATTTAACTTCCACAAGAATAAGTATACTTGCCTATTTCTTTAAGCCTTTCTCTGTCTTTCCAGCTTAGAATGGCCACCTCCTCATAGCAAATGTAGTAGAATATAGTAGAATACTATTCTACATATATCTGCAGACCTAATGGTCTTCTTCTTGTGGTGGGACAGAATACTGAAGCTTTTGCTTATTTGGCTTATTAGGCAGGATATTTTTATGAGTATACTATACACTTCATTTTACAACAGATCCAATATATTCTATATGGAACAAAATTTCCTAAGACTGAAATCCCTACTCCATGCCACTTCAGCCATCTCTCTAAATGGATACTTCTTTTTATGGAATGGAAAGGTGCTATATGATTAGGGTGCTTTGACAGCCACTGACCATGTTCTCTCAGGTACAACAATTCCCCCAAAAGGTCATTTCGATATGAAACCAAGAGCAAACTTCTCAAAGAGTTTTCATTGTATCCAACTCCATCTTTACACCCATGGCTTTCAAAACTCCTGTATTCTGAAGCCATTATTTGGGGATTTTTTTTTCTACAAGCATAAAAAGCTTTGAAACTACATTACATTGCTTTCTTTGTTGGTCTATATGCTCCTAGCTCCCATTTTTCTAAAGATATATGAAATGTCAATGTGTTGACCATTCACCCTCTTCAGCCCCACTCACCAGAATTTAGTTCTTTTACCAAAGAAGACATGGTGTTGGTGATTGAATCTGCTGCCACCAGCAAATCATTTCTCAAGTTTCGTCTTGCACCTGAAGCAAGAGACAGACAAAACACAGTGTTAGTATTCTTCACAAGACAATATGTTTTCCTGTTCAAAGCAGTTTTAACCCTCCTGAAAGCTGCCATTGTGATGATTCGCGGTATCAAAGTCCTCACGAGGGACACGTGCAGAAGAGTTCTCTGCAGAATGTCCTCATTTACTTATGCTGTATGCAAGAGCAGAAGCCTGCCCTCATGCTTCATTTAATCACAATGCCAGATATGTGGAGATTATTCATTGCCATCAAGCTTGCATTTGTGTAGTGACACCAGCAGACCAGGCCTGGAAGATTAAATCCAGTGTGAACTCATTTAAAATGTCTGTGGGGGAGGAGGGAAGAAATGAAGTGTTTTCTCTAAGTTCCAACTGTTCTGTTTAATGACACCATTATTGCCAGGTATTTGCCAGATAATTATGGCAAATGCTGAAGAAACGTACTTGACCTCATCAAGACTGATAAGGATTTTTCTTCTCTACTCCCTCTCAGCCTCTCCTGTAGCTGAAGGATTTTCTTGTATATTGTATATTCCTCTACTTTTTTTTTTTTTTTTAATAAAGGCTGCACTATTGCCCTTCTTAACAGCCCCAGGCTGCTGTTAAACTCTTTCTAATAATGGATCTAGAAGTGCTTCCCTGCTGAACCTGGCAATATTCCCTTAACCATCAATCATGAAAGATTCTTGTGAGCTGCATGAAATACTCCTTCCCTAGGAGGAGGCTGTGGGTAACACATGCTTCACTCCCCCAGATCCCAAACATAGCTCATATTGTGGCTGAATAATCAATATATCCCACAGAATCTCTAATCTTCCAGACTGGATTATTCACAGGAACTGGCAGGATTCAACTGCTGTAGATTCTTTAAAATAGGCTGAATGTAAAACAATACATTTAAAAAAATTCCCCAAACACCAAAGTTTTTTTCTTTCTTTTTTTTTTTTTTTTTATTATACCACTGTTAATGATTGCTGGAATGTAAATCAAAGTAGTTAATCTCTCTGTTACACACACACAAACACTCGGACAGCCACTCCCTATCTAAATTCTTCTCAGATTTGTATCTCTGAACTATTGCAAACTCTATGGAGAAAAAAAAAGAAAGAGAAACAGTGCTTTAACCATGGCTTGTCTGCATTATGTATACAGAGACAGGTCTCTGCTGGTGCAGTGCAGAATGGAGCATCATACGTCAAGATGTGACAGAACGGCTGGTTTCAAGTTCTTTGGTTTTGACCTTCCCATCTAGGGAATATGGGAAATAATGACATAAAGCTAGATATTCATCAAATGCTGCAGTTTTGAAATGTGATCTCTTACCTTTTTATATTGCTTTCTCTCTTGAACAAAACACATTTATATATATAAAAGCATTTGCCTGAGGCAGCCTTAGTACTATTTATGGATATTTTATTGTAGCCACTATCTTATTTCTCTTAGTCTTAGCTCTGGAAGAAACTGTTCTACAATATCACAGAAGTTAGTGGTCCACATTTTTTGCCTCTCTCATTTTTTTTCACAGCAGAAAGAAGAAAAATATGTCTTGACCGTTTCTTTTCTCACAGAAAATGAGGTATCCAGCAGCCTGGCATGTTGGGATTAGGAATTACACTTTAGTAAAAGAGGTTCAATACATGAATTGACTAGCACTTCAGTAGAAAGTTCTTAATCTTCCAGGCCTGGTCTGCTGGTGTCACTACACAAATGCAACTCTTCTTATTTTGGTTATCAGAGTACTGATAACCGTCTGACAATCTTCCAGTACCTAAAGGGGACCTACAAGAAAGCAGGAGAGGGACTCTTTTTCAGGGAGTGTAGTGATAGGACAAGGAGTAAGTAATGGTTTTAAACTAAAAATGATAAATTTAGATTAGATATTCAGAAGAAATTCTTTACTCAGAGGGTGGTGAGGCACTGGAACAGGTTGCCCAGAGAAGCTGTGGATGCCCCATCCCTGGGGGTGTTCAAGGCCAGGTTGGATGGGGCTTTGACCAACCTGATCTAGTGGGAGGTGTCCCTGTCCATGGCAGGGGGGTTGGAACTGGGTGATCTTTAAGGTCCCTTCCAGTCCAAACCATTCTGTGACTCTATGATCTTGCATCAGAATTCCCTCTTACTGCAAAATCCATCAATTAGCATCACTGTCCAGTTTCTGCTTACCCATCTGCCTTGAGAGCAATGAGTGACAGCTGACAAAGTTGATGTTCCACAGTAAGACACAGTTGTGGATTTTTGTCTTTTGTTTCATTGCATGCAACTCAGAAGCTCAAGTTCATTTACTTATTAACCACAAGAAATAACAATTCTTTAAATGGTTTCTAAGTACCTCAGACAAGCTACTAATGAGACTTACTTTGTGCAAAGGCTTCCTGCACATCTCCTCCCACCCCGGTCAGAGAGTCCTGAGGTGTGTGGGTTGGGGTGGAGCAGGCAGAGGCAGACCTGATGGGCATTGGGATTGGTCGACTGATGGTGTGGCTGGGTGAGGAACGAGGGGACCCTGCCCCTTGGGTCTGCAAAACAATCCAACAGTTAAACAGGTCTTTGCAAGAGCCCTTGCTCTCAGCTTAAAGGCATCGTGCTGGTTGTAGATCAGTTGTGTAATGCTAATTTTGCTAAAAGAAATGTACTGAAGTCAGTTGTTAGCAGATAGCAATGCTCCAGTGTAGAAAAATAGTAAGTAGGAAAACAAAAGTCAAGGTCTGACTTCCTTGAAGCATGGGAAAATGTCAGGCAGCTAAATTAAAAAACATCCAAGCTAATAAGCACCAAAGTATAGGCTTGCTCTGCGCCCTTTTCCCTCCCTCACTCCCCCAGTTCACACACGTGTTTGGTAAAACATAACTGATTTGGACTGTGAGACGGGGAAAGATGCTGGCACTGAAGCATCTTCCAGGCTGGGCAAAGACCTGAAGCAGGACCTTTAACCAGAACACCGCTGTGCGAGCTGGTCACATCCGTGCCCTCTGCCTCCTCGCAGGAGACGTGCATGATACATGCAACCTCTTGGTCACATAAAGGCTGAAACACTCAATAAACAATATAGCTTCATGCTTTTATTAGGATCTAGAGGACTATTTTAAGCCACTACTAAATCATACACTACTAAATTGTTTGCTCTACAGGATATACTCAGGCACTCCCAAAACACTGTGGGGAGAGGGCAATTTTAAATCCTGCTACGGGTTCAGCTGCTGGAAACTAAAATATTTTAACACCAGTCATATAAAATGTCATGCTGTTAGCACCTCACAGTTAGTATCATTTATTTGAAATTCAAGCAGACTTTACCAAAAAATTCTACAAATGCAGCTGGGTGAGTGATACCAAGAGACACAGTGCACTTTTCCCTGACTGCTTCAAAGCCCCTGGGAATGCATGTCCACGTAAAGAAAAACAAATGCCCAAACCCACGCAAGCTACACAAATCTTTTCATGACGGAAAACCTGTCCTCGGTGGAGGCCAAGGATGGAGGTGGCTTGAGTGCTTTTAAACAGCAACTACAAGATGTGCCCGTTTGTTTACAGAGAAAAGTAACACTAGGGCTGTGTTTCCCTCACCCCATATTTATTTTGAGAATTTAGAAGGATTTCTTAACTCTTTGATGCCATTTCTTTTGACTCTTGTAGTGGCTGCCACTGCAGCCTAGATAAGGTTTGGCAAATATATGCTAAAAAAGACAACAGCAGCCCATTATGGAAGGAGTGCAGCACTGCCCTTGAGATTTTTATAAATTCCTGCCCCTAACCATAAATAATGTATCCGAATACTAACCTATTTTTTCATTTCTATCACCCCTTTCTAAGAGACATTATCACCAGAGAGACATCAAGGGCAAATTAGGTTTATGAGGAATAAGCACATTACTGATGGGAGAATGGAGGATTTAATACTTAAAATTTCTCTAATGACCAGCTTTAGAACATTTAAATGATGGATGAAAGAGAAGTTGAATATATAAGGGCCAGATGCTCTCCTGTTTCTGGAATCGTCTGTACCCACACCAGCAGAAATGCAGGTCTCTGGTCCACCAGAGGCTGAGCACAAAGCAACCTTGAGATGCTCCAAGGTCCTTAGAGGTCGCACTCCCTGCACATTAGGCAGGGGATCTGGGAGCTACAACTATTTCCTTTCCTTTCATGCCTCAATGCCTCTATGAAACAGATATGCTAAAGAATTTCTTGTTCCCAGCTCCTTCCTTCACTTGCCCTTTTTCCTCAGCTCCCCTTTGCCTTTGATCACAGTTCTGGGGAACACCAACAACAGTGGGAACATTCAGAGAATACGAGAAAAAAAGGGACAAAATTTGTTTCCTATAACCAAGTCACATTTAAGGAATGAACTTCATAATAGGCATTTTATTTACTAAAAATAACAGATGCCTGACAGTACTTCTTTGCTGGAATTTTCCCACAAGAGAAATGTAAAAGCTGCACACTAGTACTTAGCGTTGCATTTGTTTTACAGCTAGGGCTGAGATCTTGTGTTTATGATAAACAGAGCTCTCTTAACTGTAGCATTCAGTTTTTGAACAAACTGTTTGAGAAGCACAGAGAAGTGAAGCATTTTGATTCCTCTGTCCAGCTAAAAACTCCTCTCTTTTTATATTATTTGGGCAACAGTGGACAAAACTGATGAACTGTAAGTTGAAATATGAGGATATTAGGGAATGCCTGATTTAAAATAAGTGAACAATTTAATTATATTTTACTTAGTTCCAGTTCAGCCCAAGTTTGTGGGACAGGAGTGTTATTAGGATTGGATTCCTGCTTAGTGGCTACCAAGAGAAACACGGTTTTCACGAGCTGGAGCTAAGTGCCTGAAACCTGCGCAGACCATTAGTAGTGACTTCTTGGTAAACTCAACAGAGAAATGTAGCACCAAATTGCTCCCAAACTGGTCAGCCCCACCAGCTGGAGGACTAGGGCATGCTGAAAAAGAAGCTAGGACAGCCACTACCAAAATGTAGACAACTTCAGCTTCTATGCTGTAATTGGTTGCAGCTGTCAGTGTTCTGGTGCCTTTTAGGAAAACCTGTATTTTATTTAATTCACCATCCTTAGTTAACATACTAAGGATTTTAAATTAACCCTTGCTAGACAGCAGAAGGTTTCCCATTATTAAATGACATGCATGCTTAGGAGAAAAGGCTTGGAGTGAAAACAGGAGCTTTAGAGCATTGCTCCCTCTGCCGGGGCTGAGGAAGGATCACATATCTGAAAGCATGTCCCAAAGCCCCATCAGATAGTGAGGAAGTTACACAGACGTGAAGAACTCATTATCCTTTCTCAAGGAAGGGCAGTAGACAAATAGAAAGTTCATAAGCATTAGATGATTTGCCAGATGGTTTATTCCAATTGAATTCCTCCAGAAACTAATTTAATCCTGTTTCTCTCAACAGATCATGAAATGGCACAGTATAATGGGGATCACTGCATGGAAACTCTGAGAGTAATTCCAGAGCGTCATCACCTGGTATTCAGCAAGGCTATCACACTGTGAAGAAAAAATCGTATCTTGTAATAGCCTGAAAATGAGCTTTCACTTATACTGTCCAGTGAACATTTTATATGATAAGGAAACTCCGTTCATGTAGGGAACTTTTCTTTTGTGAATGGAAGATCTTAGATCTTTTAATACTGTTACACAGAACTAAAAAGATGGCTCTTACACAGAGGTGTTGTTTGGTCAGTTTTTTTTTTTTTTTTTAGTGCAACAGATCGATGCTTACAAAAATTAGCCAAAATGCTAGTTTAATGAAGTTAAGCATTACCTACAAACACTGCATGTTCTGCCATAGACAGAATACTTCATACTTTGAACAGTATTTCTGCTGATGACACCAGCAGGAAATATGTTTTGTTAAAATGCAACATTTTTTATTGAAGTCATAAATCAGACTGCTGTCTGAAAAGGGCTTTTTTTTTTTAGCCTAATATCTTTCTAAGATCCATTTCAATAATAAAAAGCTCCAAACCAACTAAATCTTCAATCTTCTAAAATTTAACATTAATAATATAAATACTTGCCCTTTTTAATTTAGGTTACAGAATTCATTTAGGAACTACAATACTGTCCTGAAGACTGACAGGACTGTTACTATCAGTGCTGGCCTTAAAAGATGTGCACAAAATGCCCTGACTTTTTTGGATAAAGTGGGATTTCAAAGTCATTGTCCTGCTCTAATTTGAACTAATTTGAAGTTATATTTTTCTTAGAGTTCCAAAATTTTCATTACATTTTCCTGATGTTAACTATGGTGCAAGCGTTCTTTAATTCACGTTCTAGGTCGGTTTCTCTACATATGTTCTGTTTTTCGTATCTTAAATGTCCTTATGTAGAAGGGTGAGAAAAAGATTAAGACCCCCTGTAGCCATGACTCACTTTCTAGGGGGATAAGATGTTTAATTGCTCCAAGATACTTGAAAATAATGTATGAAAGAGGTGCAAGATATTAATTTTGTTCAGAACAATAAGCACACATTTCAAGCAAAGGAAGTAAAACAAATTACAGGAATGCAATCACATTTAGGAGTTAGTGAGGCCTCCAATAAGTAGGCAACTTACTACCTGTTTCAATTCTTCTTCCTAAAGAAAAAGAGGATCAGCACATTAGAGTAGCCAGGATGTAAGTGAAGAATAGAAGAAAAATTTGGAATACAGGGTTAAAGCTAAAACTGAGATAGTTGAAAATGTGTGTCCAGGTTATGGTCCCATCTCTGACCACTTTGAAACTCCAGAACAGTGCAAAGCGTGCAGAAAACTACTATAACCTCCTATCCTAAATTGTCTTTGTCCAGGCAGTGCAAAGACAGCAGGCTGCCCTGACTGCTAGTTGTAGCTGTGCAGCATTTCATGGATAGAGGGAAAAGCATCTTGTCTACTCCTAGTTTGCAAAAATCTGCTGGGTTGTCAGTTGGCTCTGCTGCTCAGTTGCCACCAAATCCTGCACTGTGGCTGTACAAGACTGTCTGAGGAGATGCAAATGACTTAAGGGGTCTAACATCATCTGATGCAAATACACGTTTCTTAATGGATTTCCGAGAAATTCTCTCTGCTTTTATCAGAGAGCCATATTTGACACAAGCTGCACTGAATTTCCATGTGCTTATTTTATCTGGCATGACCAAAAACAAAACAAACTCTCATGCCATTCAGAGTTCCTTCCTCCAATGTGAACTTCTGGCATGGTCTGTCCTGGGGCACATCAGTTAAAATGGAGCTGGACTCAAATAAAGATACATTTTCCATCTTACCCTAGCCTCTCTTAAAAGTGCACGTGTTCAGATATCTCAATTTTTAAGTGAGATCCTTTCTTGAGGCACGTTTCGTTATTTTTAACATGGGCTTGTTTCTGTATTTATGAAAATAACCAAGTTTTTGGGGAAGCATCTCTAAGATCAAATAATTAAATGTAGTTGTCAAATGGCATGTCTGACAGAACTAGCAATGGAATGGCCAAAATTAAAGGAACTAATAAAAACAATTCTGTTCTGTCAGCTACAATAAGTAATAATGCACAGTGCCGAATTGTTTTTCTCATGGATATTAGTTCTCTCATTTTATGTGTCATTTTGTTTCTTTTCTGGTTCCTTTCTTTCTGTATTTGATATCCTCAACAGAGAAAATTGTAAAAACACCTGAAACTGGGCCACAACATATTTTGTGTTCAGACATTGTTGAATGGCCGATGCAGAGACTGATAGCCTAAAGTCCAGAGATGCTGTGAAATCCTTCTGCAAATGAGCAAAACGGGACTGTGTTGCATCATGCTGCAGTATTATTCAAAGGACTGTACTATCTACTCCCATAGTATGGAGGCTGTCTCTACTGTTCCATCCACTTAGCCCTAGATGACAATGAGGATGTAGTGTTATTGAAGGAACAACACCATCTGAGCATCATTTAAAAGCCCTGAATTTAAAGACCAGAGCAAAAAAATAGAAAGGGAAGGTCACAAAGCCAAGTTTTATGGGTAGAAATAGTCTAGGTCTGCAGAATTCTGCACTCATCTCTCCTCTCTTGCTTTGCTCTGCCCTTCCTCCTTGGTGGTACCAGGTGTAGTTCCTTACCTTCAGCAGTTTCATGAGGCCTTCTAACTGAACCATAAGCTCTCTTCGGCTTTCCTGGAGAGCAGACATCCTCTGTTCCAGCTCGTCTTTCCGCTGTCTGAGAAACAAGCAGACACAATCAGAGCTTATCCCTTATGCAGCTTTTAACAGCATCATTTCCCCAGAGCGACTGTGAGATATACGTCTATAGACTGCAAGAAAGCAAACACACTGTATGAATTCAGTGCCTAGAAAGCAGGGCTATGTGGAAGCTATGGAGTTCCCTTGTACTGAGACTATTCATGGGACTGAGTACAGTGATTAGGAAAAAGACAGATACTGACACAGAACCTTCTCCAAAGAGCAAAGGGGGTTGAAATTTGTGTATATTTTGCTTTGTGGGAATGCCTGGCAGTGATTTCATTTTTTGTCCTTGAATCTCTCTAGTCAATAACCTCACTAACTGTCAGGAGAAATTACAGCCATGCCCTGAAGGACAGGAAATTACAGCAGGGGCACTGCACAGGGCAACATATGAGAGAAGCTAAGAGAGTTCAGAAATTCAGCCAGTAAACCACAGTGAACTGCTTTTGTTTCTATTTTTTCGCAAAGCAAGCATAAGATTATCACATTAGTGGAGCTATAATTGCTTGAAAATAGCTCTTTGGGCTCTAAGTCCAGTGCTGGTCCTGTGACAGTGTGAATACCAAGCCACCCTATGTGTGACAGCCAGTCTGTGTCCTCATAACTGGCAACAGTTTTGATTCTGCACAGCTCGAGTGCACCAGAGGGATGCACAGCACTTGCACTTCTTCCATCATCTCTACATTGTGTGAGAGGTCCCCAAATGAATACAGAATGGAATTGTTGCCTCCTGGAAGCCATGCTGTAATTAAAAATACTAATGTTGAAAAAAACATATATTGGGTGTATTTTATGCCCTACTGTGTTGCAAAAAACAACAAAAAACCCCCACAAAAAACATTATGTTATTAACCTTGTACTACCTGTAAAACGTGACGTTCTTTATCTGAAAGGCCTCACCTTCAATATTGTGTGCAGTTCTAGGCTCCACAATATAAAAAGGATGTTAAAGTACTTGAAAACGTCCAGAGAAGGACAACAATGCTGGTAAAGGGGCTGGAAGACATGTCCTGTGAGGAGAGGCTGAGGACTCTTGGGTTGTCCAGTTTGGAGAAGAGGAGGCTGAGAGGCAACATCACTGCTCTGGGCATCTTCCTGAGCAGGAGAAGCGCAGAGGGAGGTGCCGGTCTCTGCTGCCTGGTAAGCGATGACAGGACGCGTGGGAATGGCACAAAGCTGTGCCAGGGGAGGTTCAGGCTGGGCATTAGGAAACATTTCTTTACCGTGAGGGTGGTCAGACACTGGAACAGGCTTCCTAGAGAGGTGGGTGATGCCCCGTGCCTGTCAGCGTTCAAGAGGCATTTGGACGATGCCCCATTAATAGGCTTTAACTTTTGGTTAGTCCTGAAGTGGTCAGCTAGCTGGACTAGATGATCTTTGAAGGTCCCTTCCAACTGAACTATTCTATTCTATTCTATTCTATTCTATTCTATTCTATTCTATTCTATTCTATTCTATTCTATTCTAAATGAAGGAGGACCAGAACGAACACAACTAAACACGTTTCTTATATTTAAGGAATTAATTTTAATTTCCATATTTAATTTAATTTCCATATTTAAGGAAATATGAAACCCTGATTTTGAGCCTTCTATGTAAGTTGTGTGAGCAGTTACTGATATAAACACCACTGATTTATACAGCTCATGTGTGCTATCTCTCACCTGTATATTAGGATCAGATAGTAACATTGCTAGGTCTTATTAACTCTTCTGGAGGATTAATCTGTTTTCTGCTACTAATTGTCTGTGTTGGACCTTCTTTTCCAAGCATATAATGGTTGGAAATTTTATCAATTGTACAAAACCAACTGAGTTTAAGAAACTGCTAATAAAAATAAATATCGATATAATCCAAAGTGGCATGTCCTAGCACATACCTTTGTTGGGTTTTAGATTCATTCTACGGGGAGAATTGTACACTGCTTCTACCTAAGCAGTGTACAATGTACAGGCCACTCCTCCCACAGCAACAATCTGTGGGCTAACAGATGTAAATCAAGGCTGCTCTTCTGAGTCCTGCTGTTTTACACATGAGCAGCCTCATGACAATGTTAAGTGTATAGGAATTTGAGGTTTTGCCAAAATTCAACAGTATATGAAAAGCCAATCGTTTACCTTTCAACTGGTGAACACTTTGGAAGGTATACAAAGCAGTGCAGACCCATTAAGAGTTATTTGCTGACTCTGACACTGCATATTAAATCAGAAAAGATACCATAATTGAGAAACTCAGCGTCACAGCCCTAGGGACATCCCATGTCAGGAAATTTAAATAAGGTTATTATGATTTTAATATTGTAGCAAAATTGAAAAGATGTAAAATTAAGTAGTCAATCTCCTAACACTGCACAATCATTTGATGTTTTTTTTTAAGGATAATGAGTTTTGCTTGTCAGCTGCATAGAAAGCTGATCTAAACCTGCTTAAAATAGACTTTAAGCTTGATGCACAGAAGGAGCTACATTATTAGTGTATTTTGTGCAGTGCATGCATTTTCATCACATTCAGTTTTATATCTTAAACTCTCACAGAATGCCACTTGCCTGTAGATATCTAGGAGTAATTACATACTAAAATCACTCATAGAAATTAAGAAGCTAATTTGTTTTCAGATTGGAAAGCAAACGTAATTATTTGTGAAACAAATATTCTAGTGTGGAAAACAGTAATAAAACTTTACAGTATTTCTAAAGAAAGAATTTAGCACAATTTCTTACAGTCATTTTCTTCAGTTATGAATTAGCTACGAGGCCAAAAATTTTCTTTAGTCTCCTTACGAGAGAACTGCTATTTGGGGAGGGGATAAAATTTAATCTAGTATTGTTTCACTGGAAAGAAATTGTTTAGACTCTATTCTCTGTATACACGAAGTGTTCTGAATAGCTCTTACTGGATTCTCAGCCTGACTCTCACAACATGAACTTCAGGACTTACAGGGAGCCTACAGATCTGCGCCAATGACAATTGTTTTTCTTCAATGGGATATATATGGCAATTAGTATGCCCATGTAGAGTAATCTAATTGACATGCAGACACATCTGTATCAATGTTTTTAGCTTGGTAGGATAATGGGAGGAATGATTCTCTAAATCTTCAGCTGCTGCAGATGATGTTATTCCTCCCTCCTCACATGGCACAGAGCATAATGCTGCAGCCTGGTTGTGCTCAGTGAAGAGGACTGACCTCTCCTTTGAGTTCAATGCATAGGGGAATTTTCCAAAAATTAACGTCTAATTCTGGCTGTATTTTCATGTAACTCTGTATTTACTTTAGCATAAATGAGAAGTCTTTGTAGAAGCTTTTGTTCTGACAGAAGAACATTTTTTCCCGTATGATTAATGACATTTGGACAAGGCTGTGGGGACCTATTCCAGATGACCTAAGGGCCTAACTCTGCGAACACTAATGCACAGGCTTAATTTAATGTAGATGAGTAATATGTGAGATTCTTCATGCATACTGCTTAAAGCATAAGCTTAATTACCTTTAGGACTACAGCCTGCACTGAAATGGGAGAAAAAACACACAGCGTGCTATTTACTTAAAAAAGCCCCCAGAAGTGTAAGCCAGGTTTACCTCGTATTTCTTCCCTTATTGTTATAAGCCTGGCCCCAGGAACTGCCGGAGGTTTTCCTGCTGTGCACTTACCTCAGGAGCCGGAGCTCTGCCAGGAGAGTAGGATTTTGTTGTGCCTTCTCCGGTGTGGGCTGAGATGCTTGCTCGTGCTCAAGTCGCAGCCTCTGGATCTCCTGTAGGATTTCTCTTGGGGATGGGAACAAGCGGAAGACTACAAGTCAGTCACTGACCACAAAACCACCTCACTGCACATTGATAAAGGATAAAAAGTGTGACTGAATGTAGCTCTTCACCAATATGGATTTAGTGACTGAGCTCTCACCAACAGAAGAAGCCCTCAGCACTGGGATATTTTTTAAATAAACTTTTAGGGCTTCACCACAAAAGGGAAACATTTCTTCCAGACCCCCAAATCCAGAGGTAGACATGAAATAGCTATATGCTTAATTAAATTGCTCTCTTCTATTTCTTCCCCAGGAACATTTCAAGCACCACATGAACTTAGCAAAAACTAAAATAACATCCATCAAAATATTTTGCACTTAAAAAATACTTGTAGAGTAAGTACAGATCTGAGAGCGGTCATCAATTCATGGAGAAACACTTTAACAGGACTTGTTACGACTGGCATGCCAGCCCTGGAAGACTGTCAAAACGATAACACAAAGCTTCACAGCAGAAGGTTGAAACCTTTGTGAATTTTTTCTCTCCTTCACAACGTGTTGGGTACCAGACGGTCAGGAGGCGGACTCAAACTATGAAAGACAAATCAAGACTGGAGCTGGTGGCTCATTACACTGTGACAGAAGGCAGTGGAGGGTTTGCAATAGGAAACCATCTGGTTTGGGCTGTCCTCTGTTTTACAGTCCAGCAGTAAAAGCAGAGCTCTGCTGTCATGCATTTCATGACATCAGGCAGTCTGATACCTAGGGCCAGATCCTCTGCTGATAACACATGGGTGTCACTCCTTTTTTGGGGCAGCTAGCCCATTTCTCCTGGGTACTCTCCCTCAGTCTCCGTTACATCTGTACCTAGTGTCTCATTTCATCAGCACCCTCACGTGCTGCTAACCTTTCTGCAGACCTTTCTCAGGCAGACTGTGTTCTGGGAGGCTTTAATCATCTTCTTCACAAATAAAAGCAGGGGAGCATATAATTACCAGGATGACTGATCCTTTTATCATTTCATGTTATAGTTCTACAGAGGATCCAACTCAAAATTAATCTGGTTTAGAAACAGGACAGGCTTTTTTTTTTTTTTTAAACTTTTAACAAACAACAGCTGCAAACAATAAAGTATCAACGATTATATCACATCATTTAACACTACATTCATTACAACACAGGGAGGCTGGGGATCTTAAAGCCTTTGTCATGTTCTGTGGACCTTTCTGTGCTCTGTGCTTTTTTCTGGGGGAGGTGTATATGTGTCTAAGTACATTACACAGAAGTAGGTGGTAAAAAATGTTAGGGAGCAAACAAACATACATGATATATAGGCCTGAACAAAACCAGGCACTTTGTGGATGCTTACCGGTTTTTATTTTCCAGCTCTGCAATCAGCTGCCTCTGCTGCTTGTTTGCATCAATGGTGAAGGAGATATCTGCTGCCCCTCTCTGCTGCCCCTGCTGCTGCTGTAAAAGAGAGGGCTGTGCTGAGGAAGGGATGGCCAGCACGCACCCATGAGCTCAGTGCAGAGCCGCTGCGTGAGACCTGCTCACAGAACATGCAGTACCAGGTTTGCCTACACTAAAAAGAGAGCATCCACCTTCTGGCTCATACCAGTACGGCTCTATTCCTAGTAAAAGCAGCGTAAGTGCTACAGTAAATAAGACTCAGTGTTTACCATCCTGTCATTCATCACTTCTTCAAGGAGCTTTCTTCGAACCAGCTGTAAGGGTGCTTAACCCCACTGTCAGAAAACCGAGAGAAGGACACTGCTGCGGGCAGTTGCTGTAATACGGCTCTTCACTTCGATACTACAGACAAGAGGAAGGCACTGAAGCAAAAATCAGCTTCCCTCTCCAACAAGAAGAGGATATGTTTCCATCTCAGTGAGGCTTCCTTCCCTCAAAAGCAGGGTTTTACTTTCAGTTTGAAAGATTTGTACCCAGTTTTCAGTCTGGCTGTTTGGCCCATTTGGCCAAGTCTTCCCATATGCTCTGATGATATTTCCGAAAAGCTCATCCTCCAGTCCTGTAGATACAACAGAACCTTTTTTTCTAATAAAATGAAGTGGCAATCTAATTACTTCTCACCAAATTAGGCAGTGCTCACTTCAGCTTTATTGGACTATGTTCTTTTTTCAAAATTTTCAGCAATAGCCAAATACTGTTTTTTTTGTTCACACTCCAGTATTTCAGCATTGGATCAATGACAATGCAGAGCAAGAATTCACACAGACATCTAAAGTTTTGTAACTTTCAAAGATATCCATTTATTTCTAACTCCAATGTGAAAGAATCAGACACTGAAGATTACTCTGCTGAGTTACTGCTGTGATCTGAGTGTTTTGCTATAAGAGCCCTGTGCAGCGTAACTCCAGAGCCCAGCATTATGTGATGCCAGGCATCTCCACCTGCAGGAATTGACCCTCAAAATGTATGAAGATATACCTCAGTACTAACCTTTGTTAGCATTATTTGAGGGGAAACAATGTGTGGCTGTAACAACTTACTATTTTTTCTGCTGTGTGTACACATTTTCGCATTGACGCTCCAACCATCAAGGAGGGCAGTGCATAAAGAACTGATACGTGCTGATGGATGTCTGATACTGAGGGAACCAGGGTCTTTGTCCTGAATGCCCAGTGCTATTAATACATTTGGTTCCTTAAAAAACAGAATGGCCATCAGCAAAGCTTTAAACATTTCCACTCTGATCCTAATGTGGTGCTACTCTTGTGCTCTGAAAGATTTCCAGATACAGAAACCTTCATTCTTTTTCTTTTGTCTCTTCTCTTCAAAGAACACAAAGAAATGGGCACCTGGCTCACAAAGAGAAATTGTTTTTCCTCAAACCAGCTCTATTTAAAAGCTACTTAAGTATTGTTTCTTAAGTTTTCCCACCCATCAAGGGACACATTATATACACCTGATTTCTACCAGTTTCTACCCAGAGACATTAGTAATGGGGAAATTTGTTCCCATAAAGAATTACTGTCCTTCAGGAACAGGACAATCACCCGCAGGTTGCCTGAGAGCTGGAATGCTGTCTGTCACGCCTCTGAAAGGGACTGGTTTGGGATGGGCTGGCAGCCCACGAGGGCCCACGCACCCCTCATCCCCTGCAGCTGCAGGCAGTGAGAAATGGCGTGTGACAAGACGGCCGCACGGGGCAGCAGGATCAGCTTCACTGCCTTCACGTGGGATGAACGGGACTCAATGCTTTCACATGATGAGTGCTGCCTGATTTCACCCTTTCAATTGACCCTGCAGTGTAAATCTTGGTGTGAAAGTATGGTTCCTGACATTCTGGACCGTCTGCTTTTCACTTAACTATCATTTACAGTTCCTTGTTTTATCAAATGTGCTGAGATGGAAAAAAAGTAACTAGGCTGACCTTATTTATACCATTTAAGATTTTATATACTTCAATTAGGTTCCTGCTTTCCTCTCTCTTATTCCTGAACATAGTTAGCAAGGTTTTAGCCTGTCATCACCTTCTGTCTTGAGATACATAGAGCAGAATAATCATTGCTTTGAAATGAAAATGGGAGCTGGGGCTAATGCTGTGGGTCATCACAGTCATCCTGCTGAAGACCACTCTTTAAAATCCTCAGCACTTAGGGCCCCAGTGGCTCTGATATTTGAACTAAAGAGTAAAATGGATTCATCACCCCGTTTTTCCACTGCAGTAAATCATTAACCTTTAGCCAAAGCTAGTCCAGGCAATATTTTCCAGTCTTGCTTCAGTTCAAGATGTCAGATTGCCTTTGCTGTAATTGTTTAAATACCATTACATTAGTATATAGATTATATGCATTAGTAGGTGGATTCCTTGGTTTAAATGGCCTGCATAAAAGTGCTATTCATAAAGTATAACAACATCCAATAAAAAGGATATGGAAAAATAATCCATTAATCATGGAGATTGCCAGATGTAATTTCCCTGATCTTGCCAAGCCCCTGGAACACGACATAAGGAAAGCACCTTCCTTTAATTAAAACACTTACTGATGAAGAAGTTTCTGCTGCCAGCCTTGCTGCATACCTGGCGATCAGCTTATGCTCTTCATCCAGGCGACTTGCGCTGTCGAGCACGCTGCTCGGGGTTTGGAGGGGAGGGAGGGAAGACATGTTAATGCACAGTACACAGGGCAATTGCTCTGACACTTTGTCCACTCACACACCCTCGCTACAGAATTTAGAAACCAAATGTCGCCAACATGTTTAAACCAGCAGATGTTAATTGAGCAAAGGGGAGAAGTGGGAGGGTAAATTCCCTGGTGGGATCACCCCTAAGGACCAGGCGGCACCTTCCCTTCGGTGGTCTGCAATGCCCGCCAGGGCCACGCAAGACGCATCTCCTGGACTACTTCGTCCACAGAGGGGTGGGAGGTGGTCCGGAACCCCAGCCAGCGTTTGGTTTTACTTCTCAGCTTTGTACCACCTAGAGGAGGGATCACTGTTTGGACAATGGATTGGCGGGAACTTCAGTGTTTCCTGTTTAGAAGGTTTGCCAAACTGACAACAGAAAACGCTACCTAGGACAGCTTTGCAGGGCACTTACCAAGGTCTCACAGAACCACTTTAGAACCACTGATCTAGGAACTTATAATCAGACTTTCTCTTTTATTCTTGGATTCCTGGTATTTAGGAGTAAGATCTCAGAGAATCACATAGTGGTGCACCACAGATCCCAGACTTGGACTGACTTAAACGCGGAGCCAAGTCAAGCTGCCAAGATGCAAGAGTTCACTAGCACCGACTACCAAGACAGTCTGCTTTGGTCACATGCAGAATCACCATAAGGATTGCTAAGAAACTGTAACAACTTACAGCAAGTATGCTGAATTCTTTAAAATATTGCAACTTATTACAATCTGTTTTCTAACAATATCAAAGGCAAATACTCCTCACAGGTTAATCCCTTGCCAGCTGTCCTTATTTTAAATGGAGATTATTATTAAGTCGGATTAGCAGGAAAAAGGCAATACAGAGAGAACCTTACTATTTCTAAATATTTAGAAGTTTGCAGAGAACGACCAAAACTAATAAAAAGGACAAAAACAAAAGTATGAAAAGGGCTTAGTTGCTCCTGGATAATCCTGGGATTTAGAGTCCTGTATTGCATTATGCTAGTATATACAAGAGAAAAAATGAAGCCCCCAGGAGAAGAGGAGAAGAATGTTTTTGCTGTGTGGAATACATGACAGCCCAGCAGATGATCCCAGACAGAGGCAAGCCTGCCCTCTCTTCTTATGCCTTGGAAGCTGTGTGATGCTTTGGCTGAAGGGAGGCAGGTGCATGCCTCCCCACCTGTGTGCCAATTAGAGCATGCAGCTGGTTGCTGGAGAATGAGCTTCACATCTCAAAGGAGTGCACAAAACAAGGGTTAGTTTGGGCACGTGCATCTTCTTCTATTTTTTTGCTAGAAATTATACTTTGAACCTGAAAAGCCTGCCAAATGAAAATAGCACTGAGAGATATTTTTGAGCAAAAAGTTCTGCTTCTGAAGAATCAGCATCTATAAAAGAAAAAGGAAATATTTCTCCAAAAATTCTCAGCGAGTTCCTATCCCCAGGTACTTCAAAGAAATACAATGTGCATCTTTTGGTTGGCTTGATTAAGTCCACAGGGATTTAGAAGTTATGTTTGAAAGATGAGTAGTGGTTGATATTCATTGATCATTAAACTAAAGCTGGGAGTCGTGTGGATTTGTTATGACTTGCTGAGGTAAGGGAAAAGAGACAAACATCATTTTTCTCTCATTCTGACAATAACCTGTGAGACTACAAACGTGAAATTTCCAAAAACAGTAAAGCTATAGGAAGTCAGACACAGAGACATTCTGTGTAACCTGAGCTTGTGCAACAGACTGCACAGAAGACTTCTGTTGGTAGATAAACAAGGTTTTTTTGGTTGTTTAACTTATTTTATTATGTATATAGCTTAATTCTGTTCTTACTCAGATTCTTGTAGGATGACAACGTACAACTGATTTATTTTCTGAAAAGACCCAAGCTAAAGGTGTTTTTCTAAACTTTCTAAATCTATGAACAGCCGTGCTTCTTACGTACTCATGCCTACTGTACTGATATGTCATCCAGAGAAAGAAAGGAAGAAGCACTTCTTACAGACAGACAAAATCATGCAAACCAGGTAATAAGGATTAATTTCATGACAATACAATTCATTTTTAATTTTTCCATAATGACTAAAGCATCACATCCTAACAGATGGCTGTGAAAACAGCAAGCATTGAGCATCAATTCTGCTTTTTACAGCAACATGCAACTATATTACCCACTCTGGAAAAATAATGGATTATGGTTCCACTTGTTGGCATAACACAATCTGCAACATAGTTCTAGGATGTGAGCTAACCCCTGAAACAATGACTTTACTGAAAGAATCAAGCCTCTGCAGCTTTTCGATTTTTACTTGCTCTTTATGTCATTGATATACGTTTAGGTGTAGGTGGTTGTCATAAAATAGATGTAGCAATGCATAAAATTTGGTTTATGAATGCCAGAAATCACTGGCCCCAAAGATTTGTAATTAAATTTCAATGTCTGAGATAAATTTAATTCTGAAATATACCTACTCTATGTGATCATTAAGCACAGAGGTATGTACAGCAGCGTTAGCTTCAGATGCCAAGACTTTTATGTCTCTGATTTCTGATTTGCCATAATTCACTTCTGTTTTACTTCAGCAACTTCACGGACAATGATACAGTGAAATACACACAAGCTTTAAAATACTACGAATATGTGTGTGGATCCTCAAAAGAATCCTTCAGGCATCCTTTTGAAAGAAATTCAGCTTGTTACATAAAAATAATCTGCTGATGATCCTTCTTTTCTAAAAAAGTTAAACAATTGTTTTAACACTGCTTCTCCATTAGTGACCGTTTCTTTAAAGGCTTTATAATTATTAGCAATAATTGGTCTGGCAGAATTATTATCATTCAGATGTAGAATGGATATCCAATATTATTTCCTTCACAGCAGGACTTTGTTTTTAGGCTTTTGTTGATCTGTATAATATTTTACAGCCTAACGGAGGTCCATGAAAAAGGATCTCAAAACTCCAGGAAAAGGATCAAGAAAATAATAGCGTGTGAAAAGAGGAGTGACACCCAAGGATCTTAGCTATTTCTCATGCTTTAGATGTTTCAGATTAGCCTGTTCACCAGTAGATGCCCCACACTAGGTGATATGGATGTTCCCTGACAAAATTATGTCATTACTGGTTTGAAAAGTCTCAGAAATGCCACTCGCTTATGAAAGTTTTGCAATAGAGGAATCACTGTGGCCTGCATGCTGTGCTCCTATTCTACAGAATTCAAACTTTCACTCAATTAATAAATAAATGAATAATTTACTATGAAAAATACTGTCAAAATAAAGGGTATGTTTCTAAGCATTAGGACTACAAGAACAGTTTCCTAAGAACAACGCAGCAAATGTATTTTGAGCCTTGTTTACGTGTGACACATCCAAAATTGTTCTGGTTTTAAGGCATCTTAAGCTGCGACATATCATCTGAGCAATCTGCGATTTTGCAAATTTGAGCAAATTGCAATTTACTTTAGGATCACCTAGATTTTACCATTGAAAAGTTAGTATCACTCAGGTATGCAGATATAATCATAGAAATTAATTCCACTCAGGGGAGCCCACAGTCTATACATTTCCTCTGTAATCAATGGGTCTCTGATTTTTTTCCTCTCTCAAGGGAAGACTCATAGTAGAAATCCAGCTCAAGTATTTTGAAGCACGTGAAGCTCTGAGCTGCCCCATAGATATGTTTTACTTTCTCCACAACTATCTCAAAGAGAAAAACCAGCCTTCCTAGCTCGTTAGCTGTTTTGCACACTCCCGTAACAAACATATTCTGAAATTACATGGCACTTTTATAGTACAGAAATACGACTCACCACACTACTACACAGCATAACATAAAAAATCAGAAAGTAACTTTCTATAGAACAAAAATACTCTCCTACTCATAATATATTTTATCTTCTTATGCAACTGAAAAGAAAGACTGAAATATGTGGAATTAATATCCAAAACTAGGTAGAATCTCTAACTTCTGTGAACAAAAGGAAAACAATTTGCAGTTAAAAGCTTTTTTCAGAGTCAGACACTAAAAATGAACTAAAATATCAAGTATTGGTTTTACACTCTAAAACACACTTTAAGATTAAAACAAGCAGAACATCTGTTTAAGGGGTGCTATTTTTACCCATACAGCTACTACAAATAATGAATTAGTCTTTCTCATGTTTCTTAATTTGCCCTGGCGTACTGGATTCTAAAAAAAACTGAAGTAGCTTATTAGCCTGTGAAGGATGGAGAGGAAAACTTGTACTTCTCATTCCAGTATCAAGTAACTGCAGATGAAAGACAAAGATAAGCACTGAAAATTAATTAAATTAATCTAAAAGATCAAATATGAATACTGGATACACTTAAAACAAACAAACAAAAATACTAACTGGGCTATATTGGACTGATCTTTAGCCAGACTCAGTATCTAAAAAAAACAACTTGTTCCATTTTGAGATGCTATCTTATAGCTGTCAAGATACCTTTACCTATACCACAAAGTATATTTGTATTTTTCCTTAAGATGGAGGTCCATCTTCATCTTTGGATGCCAGTAGCACTTGAAAATATGCCGTGGCACATATGGGTTTGCAAACATGGTATTTTGCAGTGAGACACAAAAGCTGAGCTGGCTAGATGCAGCCTGCCCTGAATCAGGAGCTACCTGATTATGGTAAGCTACATGCTTTACTCAAGTGATCAAATCTTGTTGAGCTGCAGGGTAAATGAGCTTGAGCTCAGCACCATCCTAACACAGCTGTGTGGGTTTTGAGCAAACTGCATCCAGCCATGTCGGGGCATGGGAGGGAGGAATGCACGTTTTCCTGAAGATGCTGACCCAGATGATGACAAGATGCAGCAGCTGAGCCTCCTGCAGAGACCTCACCTACCTCTCCTGGAAACCAGCTTCACAAAGGAGCTTCAGGATGACAACATTTTGTTTGTTCTTCCTGTCTTCACCAAAACATAGCCATGCCTTTTACTATGAGTCTCACTGCAGCTGAGCAGAAAGTGACAATGCAGCATGGCTTGATGCATGACTGCTGTCCCTCTTGGTTATGTTTCTGTCAAAATCTAATTGGTATCTCATATAAATGATTGAGATTGCTTCTAGTTGAGGAAGCTTTGGCTGCAGTGATTTAAAGTCAGTAATCAGATGTTATGCACTATACTTTGCATCGGTTACTTAAACAATTAAGGCTGTTACCAGTCACTCTCCATTCATCCCTCAAAAACATGACATTTGAAGGATGTTATGGCACATAAATTTTATGTGCATATTTGAATACAAATGTCCTATGACTTGGTGAGGTTGGCCCAAACGCTTGAAGGAACATGGAGTACATTGGATAAAATTTAGAGGATGGAGATGGTAAAGATGAGGCTAAGCACTCACAAAGGGACCTAAGTGGTGGTCCTCACTGAAGCTAAATCAGTCTCAGACATGGCATTAGTAGCCCACCACCAAAGACGACTCTAAACCAGGTCCAGTCTATGTTAGCCTCATGAATGACCGTATCGAGTTAAGTCACTCATGGTTGGTGGGGCCATATTTTCTTCTTCCTGTCAAACTAGACCTAATGGTACTGTCCTCCTATCCTCTTCAATCATGACTGAGCAAGGACTCGTCTAAACACATGCCTCCAATAGCTTGTTTTCACAGTCACTCTGTAAATATTATTAAAGCTTGCTTTCTGGAAGTGCTGCTCAAGGAATGAAATTCCCCTTCAAAATGTTTTTGAAGAAGTGTAATCATGTCATGTAATCATAGAATATCCTGAGTTGGAAGGGACCCACAAGGATCATCGAGTTCAACTCCTAGGTCCCTAAAGGGCAACCCAAAATCAGAGTGGTTTTCATTTTTCTCTTTAAAGACCAGTTTGCCATTTTTCCCCCACTGGCAAATTCAAGTGGGATGCAGAGTAGAGAAGCAGATCCAGACCAATAAAAGCAGAATCTTTTCTCCACTGCACATAGCTACATGGCAAATTACCATCATTTGCAACTGCAGCTACACACAGAAGTGAATTTTGTCAGACTGCAGAGAACCACTGCATTCACCCTCCCAAAAGAAGCTGCTTGTTGCCTTCTCTACACACAAGAGTATATGGAGAATTTCTCCTAACCTATGAAATACTCTGCACTAGCAGTAGGGGAAACTGAAGGGTTCATTACGAACAAAAAAACCCTCATGAGCATAGATTTTGTCGGAAATATTCTGCAGTTTCTGTTCAGCGCCATGTTTTCTGCACTGCTCACCACCTCTCTGGTGCAGGGCCACAAGGTCTAGAGTTTACTTGCATGTCCCCTCCATGGGATGGCCTGCTGCAATGCCATCGTCCACCAGTGTTAGGACAGCATGTGGGTTTAGTAGGCAAAGCTCTGTATTCCCTCCAGCAGAAATGAAGAACTACGCTCAAGACACCCATTTTAAAACCTGTCATACTGGAATCTGAATGAAGATGAGGGCAAATGTATTTACAAGATTTAAACAATGAGAAGTCAGCTAGATGTAAAAACAATGCCTGACATAAATAAAAATCGAAATTAACTCCTTCCTTCACTAGGCTAATAAGCAAATTCCTATTATTATCATTATTTACATACTATTATCATTTCTTACTTTCAAGGTATGATGAAGCTACAAATTATGTACCACCTCAACAATTATTTCCTTGAAAATGCAGACTTGTCAGTCATTGTAGTATGAACATTTCTGTACCATTGACAAGTCCTGCACTGACTGGTGCATGGCATCCCAAACCTATTTGTATAGTCACTCTATAACTAAGCGCTTATTTGCAATACCTTGCTATTCAGCATCACTAGAGTGAATACCAGTGATCAGGAGGACTTACCCCCCACACATATACATTCCCTTTAGGTTAGTGCTCATAAAGAGCCACATCATGTGCAGCCATCAGGAAGTGGGGAGAGCACGTGGCCGACCAACGTCCCTTTCCTGGGTTCCCCAAAGGTGCCAAACCTGCACTAACCGTGCGGGGTTGCTCTGCAGCATGTTGACATACAACCCGATGAGTACATGTTCATCGGCCAGCCTGTCTGCAACATCGAGGCTGTACTGTAACCTGGAACGGGGTCGGGGGGAGAGAGGGTGCAGTCCGGACAGACAGAGGGAAATAAACAGAGAAAGCAGGAGCAAGTGAGATTGTGAAATGGGAATTTAGGAATTAATAATTAAGAGCTCTTAGAAAAAAAAATACCAAGCGCAGAAATTATTTTGTTATTGTTGTAATTTACATATTAAGTATTTAATGGCATAGGATGGTAGAATAAAACTCAATTACAGAGCCAGCCATGGAAATCAGTGACATGCCAGATCAGGCCAGGGACTGGGGCTATACAATACCATTTATTTTAAAATAAAGCAGATTGTGAGGTCAGCTCTATTTGCTTCACTATACTATGTATGGTGTATATATATCAAGTATACCTATGTTATACACAATCAACGTACTGAAATCACAAGCTGGATTTGCTAGGAAGTGTCTGATCAAGACCTCACATCCAGGTGTACATAAATACATTTAAACATGCCCTACTTAGCTCATGGGGTTAATTGGTTACTGGAATCCTCTCAGGAAAGATGTTTACATAATATATTAAAAGCAGAGGGAATAGAGGAAAAGTTTTGTTTTAACTGTGTTAGTGCAAGCTACGAACATACTCTCTATTTAACTTACCCTTTGCCTTTCAAGAAAGCTGGAGCAGCCCTAGCCAGCAGTTTGCTCTGCTCTACTTCAGTATTCTTGTAAGGAGAGCTAGTTAATAAGACACGAAAACTAAGAAGAGGGTAAACACTGATGTCTGAAATTCATTACAGAACAGAGTTTGGAGAAACTCATTCAAGAGTTCTGGACTGAATAAAAATAAAAAATAGAAGCTTTAAAGAAATCATAGAAAACTTCGGAAAGGTGATGTCAGGAATTAGAGTTTTCCCTCCTGTTCTCCAAAAGCAAACCATAAAGCCTTCACTATAGAAAAGACAAACAAAACGTGCTTCTCTCACAAATGGAGAGCTGAAGGCTTGTGCAGTTTCCAGGTGGAGTCCGATGTAAACATCACCTGAATTGCAGCCTTCAAGCTGGAAAAAATTCCCCATAACAGCAAAATTGCTTTTCTCTGAATCTGCCATAAGGTAGTTTCAATAAACTATGGAAATCTGCTTTTTTATATCAGATGGTGGGATACACTAACTTTGTTTCCAGAGGTACTGTTCTTCTGTTGATTTAAAAAATTTGGAGTTCATCAAACCCCACTTGTCCAATTGTATAATGCCACTTTCTTTTTTCTAACTACAGTTTTTAATGGATTGCAGTAACTGCATCTTTCCCAATACAAAAATATCCACGTTGATAATTCCTTAAGATAACACTGGCTAAAAGCAGAGAAATTTAAATGTTAGTTTTTTCTTTCTTGCTGCAGCATTTCTAGTTTAAAAAAAAAAACAACAACAAAGCAAAACAGAAATATATTTTACTTTCTTGGTTTTTAAAATTATTTATTTTTTTGGTTTGGCTACTGGTACTGTAAATACCTTTGATCAAAAGACCTGTGTGTGAGCATGGATGTACCTGTGCATCCAGATGTGTGTGTGTATAGGCAGATTATGCTGCATAAATGTGATGCATGATAAATCTGAGCAGATGTGGCTCTGATGGGCTGAAGAGCAAAAACTTTCATATTAGGACAAACAAAGAATTCACTAAGATCAGGTGTGTGCCAATCTCCCCCTACTTTGGGAGACGGAGGTTATCCACGGGGTTCTGAAAAGGATGGCACCAAAAGGTGTCCTAAGAACCCAAGCCCTATTGTTTTATAATAAATTTGAAAGACAGCTCAATGAAATGCAATACAACAGAGCAAAAAAAAAAAAAAAAAGAAGCTTGCTTCACATTTCTATGTCCATCGGCATGCTATTTGCATGTGCCGTGCTTCTACAGAAGCAACATCCACGTAGATAAGCATGCTCCATGCCTTCTAGAAGGATATGTTTTTCACTGTGTTTTCTTTCCAGTTACAGAAGGAAAATGCATTAAAGGGATGCAGGATGTGCCGCACCAGCCAAAAAGTGCAGCATTCAGTTCTTAGGTAAAGATGAATTTATTGCCATAATCGGAGACTGAAGACCGCAGGCCAGATTTCATGTTTTGCTTTCTAGCAGTGCAGTGTAACGTCCCCTCTATCAGGTGTAAGCTCTCCTATGCTCCAGAAGCAACACAATTAGGGTGGAGATACCAGCAAGCAACCTTTATGATTATTATGGTGTCTCACCTCCATTTCCTTCTTAGTATATTAAACATACTAGCATCTTCCAACCTTTTCTTATGAGTTACTTTTTATAAGTTTTTTTGGTATTTGGGTGTCTCCTCTGGACTCTGCCATGCTGACTAGCATATTTATTCCAATACCATGCCCTACACTGGGTGCAAACCTCCAGGCAGATGCCTCCTCCTCTGGGTAATGAGTTTTAATGGATTTCCACATGGTGTCCCACAGTCAGATGTACTCTAACAATCCTATTGCTGACTCCAATTAGTTTGTGGTTCACTGCAACTGCTAGGTCCTCTGTTAAAATATTTCTGTCCATCCAATTATGCTCCATCTTTTATTTGATTATTTGCTTCCCTGCTATAGCACTTATAATTACTGAGTTTCCTCTAACTGATTTCAGATCATTTGGACATCAATTACTACCATTGCAATCGAGCTCATTTTTTAATTTAGAAACTGCTCTCCATGAACTCCTTCCCATAACTATTTCAACCTTTGTACCACCTGCAAATTGCATACACTCACTCTACTGCTCCAACGAGGTCATTACAAGAAATAGTGCATAGTGTCTGACTTAGGACAGACTTCAAGAATCCTAGCTGAAATGTCCTTACAGAATGACAGCAAACTTTCAAAAATTTAATTACTGATTTTCAACCACTTGTGCATTGACCTTATACTAATTTTCCCTAGCCCTTATTTCCTTTGGGTACTTCTGTGTCATCTGGGACTATGTCAAAAGCCTTTTTAAGGTCAAGCTGTATCATATCTACTGCTTCTTTTCTACCCACTGGACCAGTTATCCTGTCAATGAAATACATTAGTTTGGTTTGACATAATTTGTTCTTGACAAATCCATGCTGGCTATTTCTCATCAGTTTATTATCCTCCAGGTGCTTCCCAGTTCTTGCATAATTTCAGTATCTTTGAATACCAAGTTTAAGCTCTCACTTGCATAACCCCTTCAGTCTTCGTCCCTGTTTCCACCTTCAATATTCCTTCCTTCCTTTGGAAGAGCCAACATTTGTCTTTCTTGGTCTTCCACAGCCTCCTACATCCTCCATAAATTCCCCAAAATACAGGTAATAATACAGAGATTGTTCTGACCACAGTGAATTTCTCTGGATTCTACAACCTGGAACATATCCTTTTAAGTTACCTTCCTGTTAAAATGAGCTGCCAAAGAATGTTTTCCCATCCAGCCTAAGAGACAGAACCTCCAGCTCTGAGCAGATGTCTACAAAGATGTAAACCCAACAATACTGGTGCAAATGTTATTCCCTCCTTAGAGCCTGCCTGACTACTGAAACAATCAGAGATTAACCCTTCCTTTAGCAGGCAGAATACTGGCCAATAAAAGCCAAGGAGGATTCCCATCTTTTTGTGAAAACAACATGCAAAGGCAACATACAGTTCAAGTCTACGACACTCCTTAGACATAGAAACATGGACAACAGTATGTTTTCCTCCAAAGTTAGTTATTGTCCAGAAATTTGGCCTAATCTCTCAGTGCCCTATGCTTAGGCAGAATATCCAACTTTTTTCGGGTTTTATTTGGAATTCAAAAAAGGCACCATCTACTCTGACTCAGCATTAAATAAGACTCATTTTCTCACTGTTTATGGGCATTTGATACCATAGTGTACTCTTTCTATCTACTACAGAATTATTGAGTAATTTCAAGTTCATCAGAATGTGCTGTATCACTCCATTTATTCCAGTTGATTATGCCTTTAGAAGAACTAAACGTGTTAGCTGTGAGGGGGCACTGAAAAAATGCAAGAAAAGCCATTCTGTTTCATCTTATCCCACCTTAAACCCTGTATTTCAATAGTTTAAAGGAGACAGTTATTAAGAGAGAGAAAGAGATTGTATCCATTGCTGAGGTAGTGATAGACTGTAGCTGGGGAACAAAAGAATCCAAATAAGGAGGAAAATGTTAATTTAGCTGGGCATAGAGCTATTCTTCTTGACTAGACAAAAGCTTCTATAATGCTAAATTAACTTGTTTTGGCATAACACATCCAGTTCATTGGGTTTACAAGGGCAATGCCTACTCTGCAGCAATATTTCCTTGTTCTGCTGCCCTCTAGGTAATCAGAGATCAGAAAAATAAATGTGAGATTAAAAACTGAATATTAGCTACAGTAAAAACAAATCAGGACTTGTGGTTTTAATCACATATTAGCTGTCATCACAACAAATGACTGTGATTTGGTATTTGGCAGAAGATCAGTGACTTTTTGTTCCTTCTTTTCTAATATAAGTGCTTTAAAGTTGTTCTTGAGCTGTACAAAGAGGAGTAAAGGAGCCAGCTGAGCACAGCACATTGTTGATATCAGTTTGCACACTATGTATATTTAAAAGAAAGGTATTTGTAATTGTTACGCCAAACTTCTCATTAAAGCTCACATATGGACATAGTGACTTAAACTAAGCAACCACAGAAATTTTAAGGGACTGTGGTTCTGAAGTGGCTTGAAGAAATTAAGAAGCATCCCGAGGAAAGCCTAAATCCGACTTCCTTTGACCTTTGGAATAATTGCATATCCACCCAAAACTGGTGCTTCAGGCTCAATTAAACAGCAAATAACATATCATGTTCAATTTCCTTTCAGCTGTTCCCCCCAATTTGTCATTGTATTTACTAGTTATCAAAGATTTTCTTTAACAAGATTCTTCTCCTCCCAGTTCATTTCCCTCTTTCACCCGTGAATCCAGAAATGAAGATGGTGTTTTGCTTTACTTATGGTGCCATATTCATTTCCAGCAGCAGAATGACTCGGTGTGCTGAATTCAGCATTTCCTGCTACGGGGAGAAACTGGTTGTAAATGGTAAGGTTCTTATGTGAACACAACTATCTTAAATAAATACCATGTGGATGCTACAAATGACAGCCTGTGCCAATTCTCTTCTGCATAAACATTCTAATTACACAAAAACTTTCTTTAAAGCTATCTGAAACCTCTGAACTAGATTGCAACACACATTAAAGTAACCGTAAGTTGTCTGCAGTGAAAACACAGCCAGCAAAGCTTTTATTCTTGATTACGTTCAGCTAGAAATTTTACCCTGAGTTTGTACAAATTTTAGTATAATATGAATCACTGAGCATTTAATATAAAATCAGCAGAATTGCAAACAAGGCTGTCAAAGTCCGTTTCTCTGATGTATGAGAGGATGAGCTTCCACTAATGAGGCCTGATTTTCCCAGGGCAACAATAATAGTAAAACCTACAAGAATGAATGAAGATACTGTTATTAGTCTAATACAGACTGAAGAACTTGGCATTTAGGAGAAAAGTACCTTGGTCTCAGTACTTTCTTACTGAATTATAGCTAATGTTCATGGACTAATCAAGGAGGAAAAAAAGAAAGGTCATTACACTCCACAGTAAAAAAAAAAACTGGGGAACTGCTCTCATCCAGCAGCATATTTTTTATGCAGAATGAATTTGGCTCTTCCTGCAGGTCACTAAGATGAGAGAGAATGCTGGGAGAAGAGTGCATCAGCCAGAGGCACTGGTCCACATCCGAAGCTCTCTAAGTAAATGGTAGCTCTTCATTAGCTACAGGAGGATTTAGATCTGCCTTTTCTGTGGCCATTTTGAAAAGCAAAGCAAAGTGGTTTTGGGAAGGCTATTGGCAAGTGGCACTGACTGCAGACCAGTAACCACCAGCAGCAAGAGCTGTGGAAAAGGGAGGGCAGGCTGGCTGTGAGGCTGGGAATCGTTTCCAGACTCTTGTGCGAGCCTCTTTCATGCCTCTGTCAAGAATGCAGCCGGGAAGTCATGCACTGAAGATGAAAACATAGAGGTGCATTTCTGGTTTTCAAAAACAGTATTTCCAACTTCCTCCAGATGCATAATATTAATCCTGTGTGAAAAGGTGAAATGAAAGATTTGTGCTGTGCAAAAGCAAGAAAAGTTGGCAAAGCCCGCAGCCAGCAGGAAGTCTAATCAAAAGACTAATTAGAGCCGCACAAATCCTCTAGCCCGCCAGAGACTTCCTTAAAGAGTATCTAGTAATTTAGCAGAATTGCTAATGATTTAGTGCATGAGCTACAGATCTACGGCAATTAGTGGGTTAGTGCTCGCATACTGACCGTGAATTGTTGTGAAGCTGATTTACATACAGCTTTATAAGAGAATGCTCATCAGCCACAGGACTGGCTACATTTATACCCCCAAGTAACCTGAATGATTCAAACAACGAAACCTTGTTAATACCCCAAAAAGTATGCACAGAGAGTAATGTGTTCAGAGTGGATTCATTACAATAAATGCAATTTACAACCACTTAGAAAGAACACTGACTTGATGGTTTGTAGTTTTTTTTTAATACAAAGATGCAATTTAAATTTATAAGAGTTGAAAATAAAAATGAGAATAAGCTTAAAATCCTGTTAGAGCAATGAAACAAAAGTTACACTAGCTTTTCTTACACGGAATTGTTTTACATATCAGGGTACTGTTAGCTCTAAAAAAGCCAGAACTGACTACTGCAGCATGGAAAGTTTTGTTGTATACGGATGTCATACTATGCACTTAGTCTAGGTACCTATGGTTGTGGGGCTTTTATTGTCTCCTGCCTTCAGAGGATTATCCATCAATCATTTCTTCCTCTAGGAGGAAAGGAATTTTAACGGCCCAGGGATTATCTACATTTAATCCTGATAGTGAGACAGTCAGATGAATTAGTAAAGGAGACAAAAGTAAAGTTACCAGGAATTTTTCATACAAAAAATATCCAAGTAGCATGGTAAATAGGGCTGCAATTATTCCTGCAGGTTCCTGACCTATGTGGCAAAGCACACTTTTGTTGAATGAGCACAGGAATTTCTTGGGCATAAACAGAAGCAACAGCTATACTCTTAAAGAGCATTGCTCTTAAAGACCTTTCTTGGAGAGGCCACAAACAGATAATTCTGCCTTGACCTGGCATATAAAATCCCATACACTCCAACTGTAGAAATGAATTTGCATTTGCAGTATCACTGTCTGTACAGGCAGCAGATCTTGTCTTGGAGGCTGCCCTGGGGCTGGCTTTCAAAAAGCATTTCAGATGTACCCAGCAGCCACTTGCACTAAGATAACAATGAGAGTTTACAGTTTATAGCTCCCAGTACCAAAGTTCATAAATCAAAGCAGTAGCAGAACATCTTTACTCTGACATTTCAGTGTTGTACATTGAGGATTTGTTTTCAGTGTTAAAAAAGGTAGCCATGCATACCCAGAGATTGTGTTTGGTTATTTGGGAACACTGAAGCACTGACAAATACAGCAAGGACCAAGCAATAAAATGCACCCAAGGAAGACATATCACTCTTCCCCAATATAGCAAGAAGTTATTTTTCTGCCACCTTCTCATCTATGTACATTGGTAGGCTTACATAGATTGGGTGAAACAGCAGCAAGTGCTACACACATATTTTGGCCATATGAGCCAAATACTGAGCCAAAATGCACATATTCAGCTGCAAAGCACCTTTTCTTTGGGATTAATGTTTCTGACCACTCCCTTCTGTTTTGTTTGCTGAAGGGTCACCATATTCCAAGACTACCCTTCCTCTCTTGTAACCTTTAAGGAAAATCTGAATGGCTTAACAGGAGGAAGGATTCCTTGCTACTTGTGAGTATGAACACATTTTCCCTTTGTTCATATCACATCTTGCAATATGATGCTGGCATTCCCTACTGGCAATGGCATGTCCCTGTTTCTATTCCCACAGTGCTGCAACATCTACAAAATTGCTTATATAGCCCATTTTCAGCCCATATCAGTGGATGCCTGGGTTGCATTTGAGCACATTTAATGGGACTTAAGGATCCAAATAAGAACCGAAGCTCTATGCTATGTTGTGAGGAGTTTGGGGTGCCCTCACTCCGGTTCTCCATCTAGATATCAGGGTCTCAGTCCAAAGTAACCAAGGTATTTCTCTGCTCATGTCTGTTAATTTTATTTTATTTTATTTTATTTTATTTTATTTTATTTTATTTTATTTTTGAGTGGGGGAGTTAAAAATTGAAACCTCTACCACCCCCATATAGTCATCTAACATAAATTAGGATAAAAACTCACCTTCTGTTTGCAAAAGGACTTCCTGAGGGAACAGAGTGGGAGAAGAGTGTGTCGTTCATGCTGGTTACAGGTCGGGGGGGCCTAGAAGAAGGCAAAATATCCAGTTGTATTAATTTGGTACAAAAAAAATCCATCAGCAACAGTATTTACAGAGAATTAAGTACGTTTTTTGTTTAAAAACATTACTGCTTACATCTTCTGCTATAAGTAGCAATAGTTCCAAACTAAAGATGCTGTGTTTTTAATCAGAAGTTGATAAAACCATACTGTTGCTTAGGTCTGGAAGGAAATAATGCTTTTGTGTGTTCTGAGGTGAATGTTAAGCAACTCACTTAATTATTTTTCCTGCTTTGGCAAAATTATTACTCTGCCATTTTTTCTTTCCAGAGGCCAGTCACTGTGCAGAGTGCTTTCCAGAGTGCAGTCACTGTGTTCAACCATCTAGGTTGAGTGCTGGTAGCAGGTTAGCTGTGGCAGCATGGAGGTCTGCATGGGGTAATTGCCAACAAATTACACAGCTGTTCACAAATTTATCCCTGGTGCTGAGCTCCATGCTACCATATCCACACAGTGACACACAGTGTCCCCATACCCCTCAGTGTCCCATAAAATACACGTAGTACGAAACTGCTTTAACTGCAAAGCTTTTCAACTGGTATATCAACCCCCTAAATCAAAATTTAAAATAAGTATCTAGCTTAAAAGGACCCATTAATAATGATGGTTTTATTACATTTTTTATTTCCTGCTCTTACTAAAAATGAAATGAGAAGGAATATTTCCTCTCCTTTCTTTTATTGTCTACTCTTAAAAAACATTTTGTGCATAATATTTGCTTCTGTATCCATCAAAGCAAATTTTTCCCTTCTTAATGGACTTCTTATGCAACGTTGGGCAAAAGATATGGACACTAGAAAAAATGAAAAATGTGATACTAAAATCACAGGATTTTCAGATATGAGCAGAACCTGAAGCCATATATAATACAGACTGCAAACTGACTAGATTTCAAGTTGGTTAATATCCCCTTTAAGCTCTGTGGAAGATTTGTCTTGCTTTCTGAATTTTGCAAATGTGCAAATCAAAATATAGCAGTCGTTTGCAAAAAATTCACTGTGCTCTAATTGTGCAAGACAACTGGTCATCCAAACTCTTTGTAAGAAATGAAGAAAGCCAGTTCTGCACAGAAGTGAACTATTCGTATATATTTTCTTTCTTATTTTGTTACTGTTAGAAAACAAGCACAAATGTCTTCTTTGGCAAGTCCAAATGGATTTCTCAGCATGAAACCACCATGCTGATTTTAAAGAAGTTTAAAATTGGGAATAGAAAGATGCAGAATTTTCCATATTTATATGAAAATATACTTTTAGCCTTTGTCTGCAGACCCACATGAAAAACTGCAGATCTGGTCAGTCACGAATTTGAGAAACAGCACTTTGTGCTCTACATACTTATCGCTGGATGGAGAGGTGCTTAAAATTATTTTTTGTGAACTGCTTCATCAGAGCTAGGAAGAGCTTGGATGAGGCCATAGTTGGAGTCAAACCACTTTTACGATAATGGAAAGGTCATTGCAGTATGAGTCTTGAAATAGAGATTTGAAAATAAACTTCGAGGGAATACTTGGAAGCTAATCTTATGTAATCGGTAAGCAACTGGTGATTTGTTGGCTGGGAACTGTACACTGGCAATTATTTAGGAGCAACAGTTCATACCAACCACACGTGCCTACTGCTGTGCTGCTTTTTTTCTTTTCACAATGCAACCACGGTCCAGTGAACGCATCTGAACACTAACTGGGCGTTCTGAAAGATGGGTCTAACCCTGGGCTGTGCAGTCCTAGACACCAAGGGAGAAGGGAGGAGAAGCTGGTTCCCGATGCTCCCCAGGGAAGGAGGCAGGGAGAGTGTCCTCTTGGCGGAGCTGGGGCTCCTCTTTGCCCAGTGGGTATGGGGCACCTATGAATTTCAGCAGATCACCACATACGCACTTCAGGTTCATGTCTTTTCTAAGTTTTATCTCAAAACCTAGGTGGAAGGGAAAGTTTCTAACCCCCAAAACAGCTCTTTCCTTTCAGTATGTCTCTGCGTTCACAGACAATTAATGATTTGGTTGCTAATAAAAAGTTAGGGATTGGTAATGATGAGATCATAGAAATTTCTCAAGCTATTTTCCTCCAACAAGTGTACTAAAGAAGAAAAATACTCACCAAGTATCTCTTTTGCAGCCAAAATAAAATGGAAAAGACATAATTAATTAAATTGTCAGTTTAAAATGAATGAGGTCTAAGTACAGCATTGGACAAACTCCATTCCTATGACCCCGATTCTGCAAAAATCGTGAGGGTCTCTACGCATAAAAGGTCACTGATGCTGTTTACATATGCAGAGTTACTCTTGTGTACAAATATCTACAAACTCCAAGACTTTGCTAAAGTTTTGTGATTAGCATTTGTTTGTCAATTTTTGTATCAAGAAAACTACTATTCGAACTAATCTGAGCTTCCCCAGGTCAAGTTTCTTGAAGGTTGATTCCCACTGTCACCATGTCCTCATGGTTCAGCTTCAGTATTAAATGGGTGTTCAAACACACTTATACAGTTGTGTGACGTGATAAAACAAGAACAGTAGACCTTATGGTAAAGCAAAGGACAGCTCTTATCTATTGACTATAAACGTATATCTTTCAGAGGTTATTTCTAAACTTCTGAAAGTGAGTCATTAAGCTTTGTGATAAACATGAACCGATGGTACCCAATCAACTTTCCTCAAGGAGGCAGAAAACACTTAAAACAATACTACCTAAATATGCTATGTAATAAATGCATGCTATAGCATAACACATGCCCACAGTAATAAACCAAATTAAATAACAGGTATTTTCCAAAGTGCTCCATGCTAGCCTAAAGTCTTCATACTGATGTCAAAAAATAACGCTCCCACTGGCTTAGATGGAAATGAAGTCAGGCCAGAGCAGGATGCATTTGAAAATCCCTGTGTGATGCGCTGGCCATGCCACTTGTCTCTGCAGTCTGATGTGTCTTTGTTATTGCCAATCTTATGTACAGAAAGGCAAAATGACCCCTCAGAAGTTCCTCCATCAGAGTAACCACACATTGATAACTACTTCTTTAGATAAGCCTTAGATGTGTTTCTTATTTAATTGAAAATTTTGTAATTTCTGTAAAACAGAAAAATCCTCCAGTCTTTCTCTCTGGTACCACTCAAAAGTGGAAGAACGATGAAAAGGAAAGGCAGTATAGTAATGCAGAGAGTATTTGTCCTCATTTAGGAAGAAACTACTAAAAAAAGGATACTGTTTCATTGCCAGAATTCTTTCATTAAATGCATGTATAAAAACCTTTTTGCCTGGATTCTCGCCCAGAGCTGTTTCTCTCAACTTCCATTACGTTTAAAAATAAAAATCACATTGGCAAGAAGATAGAAGTACTCAATGAGGTACTGTGGCATATCTCTCTCCTCAGTTAATTTATGTGAATGATGCTGTAGATCATGCTACCTCCACAACTTACAGGTTTTTCACTCACGTCCCATTATAGCCAATATAGTTATATTGCCAATCTACAGATAAAGAGAAACCCTATCATAAAAACAAAATAGATGGTGGCTCATTCTCACATCCAATCACTCTAAATTATGCCTATACAGCTAGGAAGAAGGGAAGGTGTTAATTTCACAGCAAAGATTTGGGACAGCTCCTACTCAGTTACAGTACCTTCTCCTTTTCTTGCCTTGCCTACAAGCACTCAGTCCACTGACAGTAGCCCAGCTTTACCACCTGCTAGCTTCTGACATACCCCGCGGCCTCAGAGGGCCTCCAGCCACCAGGGAGCAGAGGCTGCTGTTTCGGTTCCATGCTCTTTCCATTTCCCTTAAGCGTGGCCAAAACCATGTAAAAATATGCTTTTACACCTTGAAAAACTGCTATAACCACACGAGGAAGACCATCAGCATGATTTACCTTTCGAATGTCAGGTAGGTTAGATGAACTTTCAACATGCCACACAGCCCAAACGGCCAGCCTACCCTTACCGATACTACATAAAAAGCGTTCAGTAGTGACTAATGTAAATACATGTAATAATTACAGATGGGAATCATTTCAGTAGCCATTAACACAGATACGCAGCATGCAAATACAATCATAATGGCTGCTGCCTGAAATGCTTCACTCAGGGCCACTAGGAAGATGGTTAAGAAAGATCTTTTCTTAAGAAATATATCAGAACATTCTCAAGAGAAATACTTTAAAGACAGTATTTTTGGAATAATTTTTCCAAGTTAATTTCTTGTGGCTTTCTTCCAACCAATGTCTTGATTTCCTGAATTCTTTAGAAAATGTAACTTTTTCTTTTTAAAGGACCCAAGAAGCAAAGTTAAAACAACCAGATGGATAAGAAAATCTGAGCAACTGCCAATATGGACAGTGGACACCCTTTAAAAAAAATCCAAAGTGATGACTTCCCACCCTGCACAAATACATTTTCTCTCTGCTTTGAGCTTCTTGATTCCTGCAGAGAAGAAGTAAAGACACAAACTACTATACCAAAAAATATTTTCTCAAGATAGAAAAATGTGAACATAATAGACTCCTTTCAATTAAAGACACAACTTATGCAGACTCATACAGCTAGACTTCTGGGTCAGGTGAAGTCACAGCTCCACTGACATCAGTGACAACTCTGACACTGATTTCAACAAAATTGGTCAGACTCTACTTTTCTCTAGTGCCACATGTTGGTACCTGTGATACACTGAGGTTTGGTGTCTGTAAATGGCAAAACTAATGTTCTAAGCATAAACACATCCCCAAATGCTGAAACTACATGAAATTGCATGGATATCTCTTCCCTACTTCTGAGGAGAACGAGGACATACCAACATTGTGTCCCATTGTGTACATATTTCACTGACTTTCAAGAGAAGTCACTCCAGAAGCACATTTTTATACTAAATACCTCTATCAGTGGATTTGCACTTGTAATGCAGTGAACTTGGTAATGACACAGCTGCCTCCTGTTTTGTTCAGAGCTATAGCATCTACACTAGGTGTATGCAACTCCCACAACAAAGCTTACTTTCTCTACAGCACACAGATACTTACACAATATGAGCCAGGTTTAGAGGTTTTTCAGGCTGGTCAGGGAACATTGGGTGCAAAGGTTCACGGCTGGAAGCACAGCTTAAAGACTTGCTAAGTGCATTAGTTAGCTTCTTAGCAGGTGATTTCTGGGAGGAACAAGGAAGGTAGAGGTAATGTGGACGAGTAAGGTGCATACTGTTTCTGCCGTAGGATGCACAAAACAACAGGAAGCTCTACTGCTTACATTGGTATGGCTGACATTCCCCCCGTCCCTTCCCGCCCCGAGTCTGGTAAGCCAAAGACCATTCAGATCGGAGGAAAGATTGCTCTTACCTTCAGCTGCCTTTAGAGCAGGCTCTAGGGGGTATATCTATATGGACAGGTGCAACTGCCCTGGGTTCTTGCAATGCTGCGCTCAGGGCGTACTGAAGGTAGGGCAGTACAAAGGAGGGTCTCCCAGGCTGGAGCTGGCTTGTACCTCACCAGCTGGGAGTGTGAGCCGAACAAGTCTGTTTATGCCTGTCCATATAGATATACTGGACAGGACACCATCCACTTCCTAGCTGGGGACCAGATACAGAGCTGCTATGTTCTTTCTCCTCCTCGCTAGTGTCTCTCTCCTCAGCTCCACTCCCTGTTGCTGTAAAGCTCCTCTTCTGCTCCCAGGGCCGCTGCAGCCCCTGTTGCACTGGGGAATGCAACGGAGTCTCGGAAATTTCAGGCACAAATGTGGCCAGAACTGCACCAACAGGGCAACAGTGTGCAAGAAGAGGCTGACGCACGGTCATTGACACCAAAAGACTCAGAGGCTTTGCAGGAAAAGAATGCTTTCCAGCCCCAAATCCCACCAGTCTTCGAACTGCATGAGTCTAAACAAATCAACATCTTCTGCTTTCCGGTTTTGTTTGGGCACTCTTGGCAGTTGAACAGTTTTCTAAGGATGGGCTTGGAGACCTAGAATCTCTTTTAGGCTTTGTGAGAGATTCTCAGGGAATCCAATTCATGTCTCTGTGATTCAGCTTCTCTGCCAGTTAGAGCAGGGGCCGATGATCCTTACACTGCCTTCTCCCCCAAAAACACAGCTCTGTGTGCTGAAATTTAAAAATGCTTTTAGAACTTAGCAGGAGTGGTATTGTATATGTGCACATGCATCCCACATAAAGTTATTACTGTAATCAAGATGATAATGAAATATTTCAATTACAGAATTCTAACCTAAATATGCAAAGTTCAGGCTTTTTCTCTCATATTATAAACGCAATTTCACACTGAATTCAGATCAGTTGAGCTTCACTGTGTATATGAACACCTTTAATCTGCATGTGGAGCTCGATATAGATGCATTATGGATAATGCTAACCTGTTTTGAATGAATGCTAATGAACGCTAGAAAGGCAATTTCAAACTTGAAGGAAAACATTTGTTTCTGACAATGAGACACTTGAAACCACTAGGCACGTAGTCACATTTTGTCTTCTGTTGAGCAGAAATCTTAAGTTGTAAAATGTTTTCCTGCCTATAATTACACCTCCCTTGCTACAGCCAAAAAAGATTTTATAGTACAGATTGCTGCTAGTGGAGTCAGAGCTAGGTAGCAGGCACTCTCCTATTCAGAGACTAAGCTCAAGTCATTGTGTCTATGCAACAAGCAGCAATTAGGTCCCACAAAAACATCTACAGACCCAGATCTGCTCTGAGGCAGTGCAGGGCCATGTGACTGGCATACAGAGCAAATCACATCAAATTTAACCCTTGCCTGCTCCATCAACAGAAAGACAGTTATTTTGAAAGTGTTAAGTTTCAGAGCTTTGTTAAAAAATACACAGAAAGCACTGCATGTATGTGAGTTGTTGCTACACACATCATTTTCTTTTTTATAGCACTTATAACTTTTTTTCGTATTTGAGATTAGTTAGGATTTCTCTGCTGGTCTCTGGATTTGCTCCCTGAAGGATGGGGCTGCTCAGTGACCGAGGGCTTCTGTTAGGACTTAGAGTGCTGCTGCTGGACCTGATGCCCTTTTGAGAACTGTAATGTAGCTGTTGATACTTCTCTGCCAGCTTAGCAAAAGTGCTGAATTATTTTGTTTAACAATGAAAAGGTTGAAGCGTGCTTTTCTCCACAGCAAGCACTACTGTGGATCTAAGTCTGCAACCACGCTCAAATCTGCTGTGCCAGGACCATCCCAAATGCTACGCGTATGCTGCAGCCACTTGACTGAAAATATTGATGAACGAGCCCTAAGTGCCCGTCACTTCATTTACAGGCAGCCAACAGCACGCCAAACAGAAGCAGCCAAGGACGAGTCCCGCGGGACGGGGAGGACTTACTGTGCTCTGCTCCGAGCTCCCCGGCGCAGCGCTGCCCCGCAGCACGGACTGTCACGGGCGCCCCAAATCCCCGCTCCGAAAAGACCATTCCCACCTCCGCGCTCTCCCACCGGCTCCCCAGGGCAGGGTCGCTGCTCCAAACCGGCAGCCCGGCCGGCGGCCACCCCTCGCCGGGAGCTCCCACCGGAGGGGCAAAGCCACCCGCGGCGAGGCGCGAGGCGCTAGCCTCCCCTTACCCATGACGTGTACTCTTTCATTTGGTGCTGGTTGCTGTGGGAACCGCTGGCATGGCCTCTCCAGAAGCAGTCCTGACAGAGCTGGTAATTGTGACACTGCTGGCAGCGGTAGCGAAACCCCATCATGCTCTCGCTGTGGCAGTAGGAACACTCGACGGGGTGGAAGACTGTGCAGGAGAGAGACGCCGAGCTTTAACCCAAAGCAGAGGAACCCCGAGGAGATGCTGATGGACAAAGCCCCGAACAGAATTGTTTCTGTCTGCAGCAATCTGCAGCATCGGATGCTGTCCGTAGCTTCGACCCATGGAGAGCTACCCACAAAAACTCGTGTAGCCCTCCATGAGTCTGTCCTGAGCCACGGACAGCAGCTAACACATTGAGCCCGAAACCCTTGATCACTTCTGGACAGATACATGCAACTCCTGCTCACAAGCAGCAGAAAATGTGTTCAAACAGTGTCTGGGAGAATACTCTAAGAGGAAATACACAAATGAGAAAATCCCCTGCATCCTTTAGCTGCACTGCTGGGGGAAGCCGAATGCTTTGCTGCGCTGTCAGCAATGCACCCAAGAGAAAAAGTCAAACTGGCTGTCTGGTTACATGAAGCACAAAAGTGTCCGTAGGCATAAAGTTGTCCTTAATTACCTCTGTCTCATCTGTACAGCTGATGTTATTTAGGTGCCTATATATGGCATTATACATTTGGCTTCGGATGTCCTATTTTGGAAATCTGGCCATTGAAGCGACCAGTTTGGTCCCTTCCCCTGTTCCCTGTTCCCTTCAGAAGCAGGCAGTGATGAGGATTCAAGTCACTGAGCACGCCAAGGCACCAGTCAAGACATTTTGAACCTCCTTCCTGGCACTACTGCTGTTTCTGTTCCTCTCCTCACTGTACCATGTGTCACATTTACCACGGGGTACTGTACATCTCCTTCTTCCCAGACACCTTCTGCTCTTCTCTCGTTAGGTTCAGTCTGGGAGGATTTGGATCAGTCTGAGTGTGTCGGGGTTTTAATTCCTCGCCAGAATTTCGCAGCAGGAAGGCTTTGTGCTCTAGGCTGGGAAACAGTGCAAAGCTGGTGAGGAACAGGGATGGATGACAAGAGCTGGAGGAAAATGATGGATGACAAAAGCTGGAGGAAGGTGGGGCAGACAGCTGGCTCTGTAGCCAAGAAGGACTTGGGGACATCAACTCACCGACCCTTGTGCCTTTAAGTGGAATGGGGATTTAGTACAAAAACACATACAAAATCCTCTTTCTCCTGTTAACGCCAAAAAAATGGCTGGACATCCCCACATCCTCCAGACTCATTTACTTGTAGAAAATATGGTACAAATACGTGAGTATATATGATATGTTCTGCCTCCTGCACCCCGCTTCTTTTTCCCTGCATTGTCCCAAAGCTTCAGTTATGCTGGAATAAACCTTCAAAGAAGCAACAACACAGGAATATTCAACAAGCCCCTTATATAGCAACCTCAGAGGCAAAATATTGGGCTGGAAAATTATTTTCAAGTAATTTGAAAAATTATTATCCACAAAATCAGCAATTTTTTTTTTTTTTTTTAGTGTATAAACTTCCTCTGCTTTTAAATCTTCCTTTTTCTAGATTTACAGTACTGGAATAATGCTTGTCAGCATCATTGCCTCCTGATGATCATGAGCAAGAAATGCCACATTAAGAACAAGTACAGCTAAACAAGACATGCATTTCTTGTCTTGACATTCTAATTCTATCTAATATTGGCAGCGTTGGTCTTTCTGGACAGCAGACACAGGCTGGTTTGGAGCTGAGAAACTCTTCCAGAAGTACGTGAGGAACTGTACAGAGTTTGTGGAGTGCAATTTGGCGGCCACACACTGAAATGAGGTGCACAGGTTTTCTGGCTCTGCCCTTGCACTTTCAGTGTGGCAACACTGCCTGTGTCCTTCTACAGAAATCGCACATGGAGGCTTTGGCTGAAGGACTCCACATCTGTGAGTCTGTGAACTCTTCCCAGGGTGGTCAAGGAGTTGCAAGTCTGAAAGATATTACTGTCCAGAGACATACAACGTGCACCATGCAATAATCAAGTTAGTTGATCTTCATGGACCCTTCCTGTCTTAATGTCTGTGACTTGCTCATTTTGGGGAATGAAAACCATTGAGGAGAAAGAGACATCTCTCAGTTAAATCCCCATACCCCACACAAGCAAAAGATAAGGACGAATCTGGATCTTCCTTGCTCCTTTTCAGAGTATATTGTCCGACAGTGTAGGCTTAGGAGAAGATCCTTTGTGAGGACCTTTTGGTTGGTATTTTGTACTGCACTGGCCTTCTCCTGCCAAGAATACTGCATGAACAGAAACTGCCAAGCTGTTCCTTCGCTACTGCCATATGTTGTAGCTAATAAAAGCTATGGACTTGAAGTATGTGAATGGATCAAGTCCTATCACTCTTTGCTTATCCAGAGCACAGGAGGAGCGGACATGATCACGATAATTTCCTGAGTGTAGCAAAAATTAAGCCACGTTCCTGGCTGAAAGACCAACAGGATTCTTTAAATATTTTACCAGTGACTGTAAAAATAGCACATGGAATCAATGAACCCAGTAAAGTAGCTCCTACAAAACCACCCATAGAGTGAGAAAATCATCACACAGAAGTTTACTCCTGTAACTCTTTTTTTTTTTTTTTTTTTTTTTTTTA
>VXAA01006366.1:265105-307611 GCA_013399115.1 Anseranas semipalmata
TTGTATAGCAACAGCTCTTTCTTACTTACCATTTTCAACATTTGCCAGCCGATGCAGAAGTGGTAACCACACTAGACACTGTGGTGGGGGATCAGACATGAGAGTATCCAAGAAAGTGTTTAATGTGACTTTTTTCTGCTCAAATAAGAAAACAAACACACACAAAGAATCAGTAATCAGAGATATCAAAGTGTCTTTATATTGTCCTTACAGAAACACTGGGGAACAGGCTTCAGACTACTTGTAGCCTTGCTCTACTAAAAAGAACAATTGATACTAACAAAGACCTTATGGACTATTTTTAGAAGTTACAATCTATATTACTGATGACTAGCAGTCCCTTTCATGAGGCTGGGTTGGAGACACCTGGTTCCCACTCACTTGAAGACTCTCGTCTAAAGTCATTACCTGAAGATCCTTTTTGAATAAAGTTTGCATTTACGTCCTCATGTTTTGAGTACTCCCTAATAAGTACAAGTGCATGTAGGGTATCTCTGTGCATTACTAATATTCAAATGAAAAGCTGCTGCAATGAATGACTGATGGTAGTCCAACAAAGGAAATGAAAGAAAACAACGACAGGGGAGCATAACTTCAAAAAATCCTTGCTCTTTCCTATGTAGTATACTGGCTACATAATGTGTACTAAAGTATACAGCAACTACTTGGTCAAGGACAGAAAGTCCTTAAGAATCAGAAACTGAGCCTTCCTTCCAAGTAAAATTGAGACACAAAAATATTGAGCCTAGTTGGGAAAGTGTGCAGGTATAATTTATAGACATGCATATTTAAGTGTCATCCCCATACCCAAAGAGATTGCTAAATTTTCATATCTGATTGCATAAGCTACTGCTTTAGCTTGCCTGAGAACTCTGGTTACCCCATGAGAAAGGAAAACGGCAGCTATGCAGTGACATGTATCATCTCCATGTGTTGTGAAGTGCTTCTCAGAGCTGAGATTTCCAGATGGAATGTCTGAGCTGTATTTATATACAATTGCCACCAGATGTAAAGAAAATCAATATTTCTTTTATACACCGAGTGATCAATGGAAAACATCTCACTTTGTAATGGTTTTAGGGTTGAAATATTGCAATATATTGGGAAATATATAAAGGTTTCTGTCCCTAAGACAAGAGAAAATACTTCAGGCTATTTGTGAAAACAGTCTTGATTCTTTAAAGAACAGAAATAGCTGGAAAATGAATCTCATTGAAAAACTGACTTTTCCCACAATAATTGCAGTATGAAAGTCCTAACATACAGTCTTATAAGAGTAATCAAAGCTGTGCCAGTCCCCAAAATCAGCTTGTGTCAATGTGCTATCAGAATAGCTACCACCTGCTTGTTGTATTGATGATCTTCCCACCCTTGGACGGTGGATAACCAAATCTAGGAAAAGAAGGGTCCTCCAGTGCCCCAGCTTCAGATCCAAGTAGCCCTAAGTCTCCTCTCTGCTCATGAAGGGAGGTAGGTTGGCTGCGCACCCACAAGTGGTCTCAACAAGCAAATAGATGGGGAGACAAGACCAGGTCTCCCACAATGGAATAAGCTTTTGAATGTAGCTATTAGTCAAAACGGGACTTGCACCAAATAAAGCAACTTAGCTTCACTGACAGCTTTATGGCCAAACTCCTCCAGTGGTCACTGATTTTATGGATTAGAGAGAACAATGTCCCTTAAAAGGGCACCAGCAGAGCAATTTCCATACATTTTAGAAGACATATTTTCTTCCTGCAGTTTTTATCAGCTGCTGGGAAAGTTGAAACAGAAAGCTGTTTTCTAAATATATGCTACATGCAGATGGAGTCTGGGTTTGTGGAATAACACTTAGCCAAGTGATAAGAAAATGAAGTTAGTATCTATTTTTTTTTATTTTATTTTGGGATAAAACGGGGAAATAAAAAGTGTGTTTTTTTTAGCATAATAGCACTTTTTAATATGAATACAATATAATATCACATTAATCCTACCCACTGGGGAAAGTGGTGGCTATAAAACTCCTTTTTGAGCCACAGATCTATACTCTGAAACATTCAATCACTTGCTCTGTCTGGCATTTCTGTTCCATAAATTTGCTGATGAGGAAATGCTGTTGCTTCTATTTTGAACAGCCATTTCCCCTAGCAGTGGTTCACAGACAGAGGAAAATACATGGTTTAATCAAATGAATGAGTACAATGGGGAAGAATCAAACATTTCTGGAATAGAAAAATTCCTTTCAGATGCAAACTGAAACAGATTTGGCATCATGAGCAGAAGATCATTCCCAGAATTTTTTCTTTCCATGGAACTGAGGAATCTACATAACATGGGGCTGAGCTGTTTCTGGTAAGCAAAAGTGATCCACAGCAAAAGCAAACAACTGAGCAACCCAGTCACTTCCCTTAACACTCCAGGTTGGACACTGGCTGGATCTAAACAGACACAAAATGCATTTGAAGTACTAAAGAAAAAAGATGACTCATGCACATGTGTGAGAGGTCTCTCTTCTACAGCAGAATACGTGTATTGAGTCAGAAATATGCCTGAATGTTCTGTCCTAGTGAAGGCAAGGCCTAGGCTAAGAAGCAGATGAATAAGTAAGTGTTTCCATAGATAACCACAGTACCAATTATTTTTTACAGAAAAGAGCTCAAAGGTGGCCATAATACCACCAAAGTAACTTCCTAGCTGTGGATAAAAAATATGCATCCGTATTGCTCAGAATCTGCCATCTCAATTTTTTTTAGACAGTAGGAGATGATTGAGGACTGAAGTTTTATGGTTTTCTAGGTACTGCAATGAAAAATTTTCAAACTTTTTGGAAGGCACTTAAAAATAGCAGGGTCATTTCTCCAGTAACATGCTAGCAATTTTATTTCAAATTGTTCAACCTAATCATGGTTTTTAGATACTGTGCTACAGTGAAATGATCAGGTTTGCCTAGGAAAGTGATATTTTGAGACATACAACTTTAAGAAAATGGAAAAAAATAAATACAACAAAAATGTATGAGAATATCAGGATGAACATGTTAATACTTAGATCTCTTTGGATGTACAACCTAATGGGAACTGAAATGACCCCCTCTCACTGGAAAGTTTAAAAACAGGACTGGAGAAATAACAGGGTACTAATATATCTAAAAATCCTGTGCTCAAAAATATGTGGTAATTGTTTCTACTTTATATAACCAATTAACTCAAATGGAAGAAATACTTGGAGTTCATGAATGCTTAAAATAACAGAGTGAGTGCCAAACTTACCCCAAGGTACACTAAGTGTAATATGAGAGAGTGAAAAAATGACCTTCAGGGTGACTACAACTGTGGGTATCATGTATCACAATGTTGTAGGGATACACTGTTTAGAGTCTCATTTCAAAACTTTGGTTCATTCCTAGTGATGATCTAATGAGACTTGCATAAAGTGAATTTAAGTGAACTATTAGACTAGATTTACAAGAACATTTGGCTGCCTACAGATGCAAACCAGCAGCTTTGTAAATCCGGTGTGTACCTACATCAGTCAGAGACCTAACTCTTGGTAGCTTTAAATGGAGGTTGTGAACTAAACCATCTAATGCCTGTTTGGGGACTATTTCTTTCTTAAGGCGGCTTAATATATCTGGTCCACTCTTACTTGGATGCTGTGTCAATGAAAGCACCATTTCTGATGGCGGCTTAAACAGAAAATGAGGCCTGAATGACATTTTTCAAAAAAAAAAAAAGAAGAAATTGCTTTTTGATTTTGATAGTATCATGTCCAATGTTCAAAGCTTGAATGCTCTGTTGCCATGCAGGAGCACTTTTTATTATCTCAACACAAAACTACCAAAAGTCACTTCACTATGTAAATTCTTCAATATAATATGAAGTGCTATTTTAAATCTCCCCCTGTGAAACAAGACTATTTTCACATATGCAAACATTATCATTTAAAATCATTTGGGAGATGATTCAACAAATGAATTTCAACAATGCCTTTCAGTTGACTGGAGTGACTATTGATTAGTGATGAAACTGAATGAAAATAAAAAATGAGACTATTTTGCATGAAAATGACACTATTCCTGCTCCATTCGTTCAACACCATTCAGTTATATTTTGGTAGTGAATGTAAGGATAAAGAGAAGGAAAATATCCCTTTATTTCTGTCATTTTCCCAGTGTCAGCATCTTCCCTTATATTTGTGGCATTACGCAGTGTGCTGCATGGCAAAAGCCAGAGGACCTCTCTCCTTCCACTGCATTAGAGAAGTGGGCAACCAGACCCAACTATGGGACCTCAAGAAGTGCTAGATCTCAGCTGCAGCCAAAGTGTTGTATTCGGTGTGCTTACACAGCCTGGTGAATTGTGGGAAATCTTGTATTTTCTTCAGGGTAATCTCATCGTTTTCCCAACACTGCCTCATCGACAGTATCTGTACGGGACAAGGGATTTTCTAATACGTACTGACTCCCATTTTCACTAAAGGTTTAAGACACAATTTTCTACTCACTTGTAAACTTCTCGTGTGTGTAAATCATCACTTGAAAAACGTATAGTTTGATTTTTTGGTGAGAGCTGGGCTTTGTGTGGTGAAGTTAAAGTCTCATATGTGCTTGTAGCAACAACAACTAACTGCAGTGGAGGACTGCATGTCTTGGGGTATTTACATAACCTAAAAGTAAGCATCTAACTTCAGTGCTTAAATTAGGAAATTAGTCTCCCCAGGCTCCCTAATTTAGAAACACGTAAGTTAGGATCCTGCTCTGAATCACTTTTTGGCTAGGCCTCTCCCTCCTCAATGACTATATAGGGAACCTATAGAGACTAGCTTCCTACCATTGGCATGTAACTGCATGCCAGAAGTTAGCAAGGTGAACCTCCACCCAGACATGCATTCCCTGGGTGCATATGCACATATGTGTACGAAAGGAAGAAAGCCTCAGTCTGCTCTGAGGTGTGACTGAAAGCCTGTGTCTAGGATGCTCGCTCTTCATTTACCTGTTGTGAGAAACAGGATTTTGCCGACTGCTCAGTATAACCAAATGAAGGCCCTTCGAAAACAGCTGTGGGCAGCTTGAGAACCTCCCGCAGAAACATGTCATATCTGCCATAAACCATCACTCCACTGGAGTCTGAAATCATTGAGAAAATATCTGAGGAGGGAAAAGACAAGAAAAGGACACAGCAACTTCAGTGTGAGCTACAGATTTGCTCTTAATTCAGTATCATCTGATCTGAACCAGAAGTGCTAAACAACATGTTCTGCTTATGGAAACAGCCACTATCACTGCATTTTTAACTATAGCCCTAATCAGTAGAATACAAAAAGAATGATTTACACATAAAAAGCTGATTTTGATATGAAGATATTCCTGCTTTTTTTCATTGTGTGGGGTCATTTTTTACGTGAAGTCTGATGCATGACATGAAGCAGCAATTTAATCAGATAAGAAGGATCTAATTTGACAAGATACACAACATCAGTTTTTTGCCTACTGCCAGCTTACCCTGTCAAATCTAAATCTTCACAACGAGCTCATTAAGTTAGTTATTATTGTTTTGGACACACAAAACACTGAAGCTCTTTCAAATGCACTACTTCTTATTCTTCTCCCTGCTTTGCTTTTTCTTTTTTTTTGTATATAAAAATATCACATAGTTTTATTACTCCAGAGATGCATGTTTCTCTTTTGTCAGCCCCCTGTTTAAAAGGATCCTAAGCTTAGCAGGGGATCACAGGCTAAGGAACACACATCATTTTTCAGGCTGTGATGTCAGCTGCTTCATTTCTGGGAAGCTGGAATGGAAATTCTAGTGACAGGACCCTGGGACTGCTACCGGAAAAATCAGCATCATTCTCCAGCCTTCCACTGGATGGACCCTGCTCCTTATTCTTAAAGCAGCCTAGGGAACAGTGTTCAATTTACAGTCAGTCTATATTTTAATCTCTACATAGAAATAATAGATTAAAAAATGGCACCAAATCTGGAAGACTAAATTAGTATCTGGGATTTCTACTTGCCTACTGTAATCAACAACAATTTGTAAATTCAATTTTCTTTGGCTGTGGTAGAAGGCTTAGAGGAAACTGAAGGTTGAGATTAATCCTTTGGTCAAAAAATCCGGAAAATGGTGTTCTGGACCTGAACTACAGACATCATAGCACTAAATAGGAAGTCTTTCATTGTTGCTGCAAGTAAACTATGCCTTGGCTGTTTGGGAACTGGGAATAAATCCTGTGAAATGAGAATCCATTCTGCAAAATAGATAGAATTAATATGTGCCCTATGGGAAGAAATACAAATAGTGCACAAATACATTGTAGTTCTAAGTGTGAAATGAGACAGATGTTATTAAAAAAAAGCCTGAGAAATTGCTAAATGATGCTTCATGATGTTGAACATTTGAGGCACTCACCAATCACAGCCTGAATATATGCAATTTAGCTTCAAAAATTCATTCATTCAGTCAGTCAAACTTTTAGCGTGATTTACCTGCAGATGTATATAGTGCATATCCCATACCCAGCCACGAAAAATAACTTATCCTAATTCTGTCTTCTCATACCTGTACTGTTGCATCTCCAAGTACAACAATGATTAACAGGCAAAAAATATTACCCAAAAGACTTACATCTTAATTTGTCCATGATCTTTCCTCCACAAAGAGTCGCCAAGGCCATCTTGACCGCAAAAACGGAAATTTTACCGTGTCCTTCCCTGTTCAAAAGTAGAAAGTAGACATATTTTGTAATATGGATCTCTTTCCATTTCATGTGTTTATCATTGACATGACATATTGTAATGTACTCTATATGTGTATTCACAGACAAAGAAGCAAGACCTTTAAAATCAAAGTTTGTTTTGCAAGAACACACATCAATACATTGTTCTGTAAAGATCTCAGAAGTGATTTATTATGTATATAAATCTCAGTATTAAACTGTTTATCTCATTATGCTATTTGTGCTATAGTAGCACTGAAGGACACCTATCACACTTATGGCCTCCCTACCCTAAGCGCCCTGTGTATTTTCTGTCTGTGGAAGACTGCAAACGAATGCAAAAATCACACTCTGGGAACAAAAGTGAAAAAATCAGAAAAGGATCACAATTGCACGAGCTGGGTATTGTACCCATTAATAAGCCCTGGCAATTGCCATTTAAATGATGCGCCTGACCCCCATGAACTTATAAGGACTTTGCTGAAAAATGAACCTGCATCCGGAAAGAGCAAAGGACATTTGCTGTGGTATGCAGAAGAGTCTTGGCCCTGATTAGTTCAGGCTGAGGCTGTGCCTGGCTCTCTATTTTCAACTTAAAATGAATCATGTTATTAAAGTCCAAATGTGCACAAGAATATGCCACGGAGGCAAAAATACATTTTTTTTTTTTCTGTAAATTTAGTCATGTTCAGGTAGAAATAAAAGACTTTTTTTTCCTCCTTTGACCATATAATGCTGGATACAAAGTTTACGTTTAACACATTGCTACCTCCTCATTTAACTGTCCTGAAGTGTTCAATGGCTTAACTTTATTGCTCCTCTTGTTATCCTTTCTCATTCTCCCTCCACAGTCCTGATGGCACCAAACCGTTATCTGCCATTATAGAAACCTTGGTATATTCCAGTTGTGTGAGTAATACATTACTTGACACGCTGCAAGGCACTCAGCTCCTAAAAGACCTATCCCCTAAGTTTAGGCAAAACTAAGTCCAGAGTGTTCACAGGAACACTTTATGTATATATATATTTATCTCTTAAATAAGATAGTTTAACTGCACTGGCAATAGCAATACATGGAAATCTAGCTCTCCATCAGTATTTATGAAATTACTCTGTTGATTGTCACTCATAATTTTAATGAACAAAATTGTGTTTGATCAGAACTAAAAGATTAACTGATTCTGGAAAGACACAGGGCCTGTGACTGTGTATCCCTCTGCTAACGCCAAAGCAGACTAATACAGTAATAGATACATATGTAGCAGACAGGAATAGCACACTCATTTTAGTATGTTAAAGAATGCTACATGCTTCATAGCTATGTTCATTCTTAAGTCACTTTGACTTTACAAAATGCGTCAGTTCCCTAAGCTTGGCTAGCTAATCTTTACAGTTCATTGAATTAGATTTAGTTCTAGCTCAATGTAACACATCATTCTAAATATTAATTCTAAATCTTTACACGTTTAAAACTCTGCTTTTTGTCAGAAAATCAGCTAGAGATGCAGACAAAAAGAAATAAATTCACTACTTCAGTATTTAAGGTATAAATCTTTACTATGTTCTATAACGAACAATGCCTTTGGTGCACATTTACTATTTCATTACATTGTGTTCTCTTTGACTGGCTTCATAAGATTAAAATCCCAGTACAGGAACTTCAGTATTTATTCCACTCTTCTGCATTTCCATCCTTTGTTAGCTAGACTCTAATTTGTGCAAACAAATTGTAGCTATGGCTAAGAATTTGGTCATTTTGTATTGTTTTTGTGCATGTTACTCTTTAGACCTTTGGGATTTTTTCTGCACTGTTTTATCATGATTTTTTTACGTGACTTTAAAAGAGCTGTTACACTAAAGAAAAATAAATGCTAAGTGGAAGCAATAGAATTATTAAGAAGCAGAAGAAGAATATGAGGAAAAAATAAAGCCCATGTGGAACTGCTTCAGATTTAGGTATTTTTCCCAGTAGGTTTTGTTACATTTACTAACAGGATTAAATTCTTGAGTGGCAGACACATCAACTCGCCTTCAGCTTTCCACCCCAGAGCCACTGGCATTTCCCGTACTCAAATGGTTATGGAACAGAGCAAAAGAAAAAAAAAAAAGATTTCATTCATCTCTTCAATCTCTCAGTTTGAGTTGATTAGTTTTGACATTGTATTTTGTATCAGTCATTTGTATTCATAAAAGCATCACTAGAGCCAGTATAAATTCAATTTGCCCTCCAAATATATATGTGTGCGTGTGTGCGCACATATACACACATGCATGCATAAATATATATGACTGATGAACAGACAGGATAATAGGGCTTAAGACTTTCCAGTATCAGTTGGATCCAGAAACGCCCTAAGCTATTGCTGAGCACTACAGATGCCCTTGACTGGCAGCAGCGGGGCCTCGCAGTGTTTGCAGCATAAAAGCCAACACTGAAGCAGCGGCTCACAGCAGCACGAAGTTCTCTACTGAAGTCGGCGCTCCCTGAATGAAGCTTTAGGCTGGCTAATGCAAAGAGAGATAAATTCTAGTAGTGGAAATTGGAGAGGACAGAAAATATTTTGATTTTATAAAGCACCCCTCTTCCAGAAGTTACTCTTCAGTTCCCTACAGAAAAGCACTAGAAGTGTTAATGATGGCACAGGCAGCTGTTGAAGCTGATGTGCGCTTAGCAGCAGCACAGGATAGAGTACTAAGAAAGGGGAATGACGGCCAGGGTGCTAAGTTTATCTCCTGCTGCTTGTGGGAAAAAGGGCAAAAAATAACACATGCTTTTAGACACAAGAGCAGAGGGTTTCCTCTTTAAATGTGTGACTGCAGAGAGCAATGGCCTCTCTCCAGAGCAAGGAACCCCCCCACACTGCCTGATAAACTTTCCCCTGGTGCTCCATTAACTCTTTGTGTCACTTTTTCCAAAAGTTGCAAAATTTCTTCAGTTACTTGGTGGACCTCCTACTACCCACATTAATTAGGGCAATGAAAGCTGTAATGTCAGAGGCTGTAATTACAAATTCCCATTTTCACAAATAGGTTTCAGAGACGAGATTACTGGAATCAAGCTAAGTTCTTCCATTTAGGAAAGCAAAATTTGTAACAGCCAAATCTCTGAAATGCACTTTGTTGCAGGACTTCCTTCATAAAAGCCAGCCAGACTGTATCACTTCCAATGATTAGCAAAGGTGGAGAAGAGAGGCAATTAAACACTTCACAGCTCCAAACGGATGGCCAGGCAAGAAGATATATTTCCAAAACAGATACTGAACATCTTTATGTGTTAAACTCAATATGGCTCTAATGTATATTTGATTAAAAAAGGGCATATATTTCCTCTTTTCTCTGCAGAAGTCTAGCCCCTGCAACTAGATTTAGTTTGTTTCATTGCCCAGAGCTCACAGCTCCAATCCTTAGACAAATATGTCAAGGAACAGAAAAATCTGCTATGATCTTGTCAGTCAAGCTTTGCAGCAAGAACAGCTGTATTGCAATACTGAGTAAATGCTGAAGATGACCTAGCATAGACTATCTTTCAGTCTGTTTAATAAAAGTCTTTTTAGGAGCTGTTTTATTGAATGAGGCTGACATTCCACCTAGTCAGCTGTCCAGGCTTTGACATGTCTTGGGATGAATTTTTCAGAGAGGTTTGAACTTGTCATCTTGTTATACAGTACTTGTATGCCAGTGAAGGAAGTATGCTATTATTTCATAAAGCCAGTTAATCACCTGAGGCCTTGAAGCAAAAGCTATTGCCCAATTTTCATGTGCAGTTAAAACTGCAGATCAGGTGTGTTTTTGTCCAGATTCTTTAAAGTCAGACCTGTTTACCATTTTTTGTCTATTAGGGTCCTCTATGACATGATAGTGGCTTTCATACACTAGGGGAAAATTAATTGGAATGGCATTTGTATCTATTAAATTTTGATTTTGTTGACTTGCAGTTTGATGAGGTTGCAGTTTGATTTTGGCTTAGCAAGATGGAGCACCACTGTCAGTGTAATGTAAAATCTTACACACTATAATTTCTCTTCACTTTTTCCTTCCTTCAGTATAGAGCAGCAGGGAGATATAATTACCTGTAGGCCTAAGGAATCCCCAAAGCCACGAAAAAAGCTGTGTTTCATAGAATTGGGATGAATGCTCAGCACTGGCGGTAGGCAAGCTGGACAACCTACCATGACATTGCACCACAGTTCCTCTGAGTTTTGCTGGCCAGGTTCTAGCCCCCGAGAAGACAACCGTATTGCAGACCTAGGAGAATGCCCCCAGCCAGGGGACAGGGAAACCTGCCAGGTTTTCAGTGGGCTATAAACGAAGAAAGAAGCTCTGTTTAAAGCTCAGAGGATCTTCAGCCTGTTGCTAACAGATTCCCAGCACAGTACATGTGGGGCAGTATATATTGACTAGAGCTGAATAAATGAGAGAGTGGTAGGCATATTGGATTTCAAATCACATATTCACTTGTCCCTTGCTGTCTTTTTATATATGCTAAGTGACAGACTCCACTTCTCCACTCCCTTTCTTTGCATTTCAAACGGGACATGAGGAACCGAGCAACCTCTTCTGGAACTGCCCAGAGCACAGCACGAGCAGCCTTTGCTCTGCATAGCCACAGACACCCAAAAAGTCTGTGGTCAATTTGAACAGCTCTCTCAACTATACTGAAGAGATATTATGCTGTTTTGGCCTTAGAAAACTGTTCTGTTTTTTCTTTGGTTTGTATTTTGTTGTTGTTGTTGTCTGTGTTCATAAAATCAAATGTGATCTTATTAACATTCATTAATAAACAGAAAGAATAATTCCTCACAATCTGGAAGTTTGGATGGCATTTTGGAAAGGCCAACCATTTCCTGAAAGCACAAAGCTAAAAAACTGAGGAATGAACCCAGGTCAAACGCAACAGGACTATTTTAGGGGTGACTACTGTAATTTCAGCATGACCCATGCACCTAATAAAACCCTTTTTTCCACTGGAGAAGGCTCCAGGCAATTTAGTTTAACCGTCCAGTTTCTTTATATCAGGGAAGGACATGTAGAGAAAGACTGCATCCAGCCTCACACTCCCATCACACTAAAGAGACATCTAGCTGACACAGATCTCCATTAAACCTGAACTTAGGTGTCTCAGACTGCACCTAAATCTTATGGTTAAATGATCCAAACACCAGATGTTTGGTGCATTTAAAACAGGGTGACACGCAGCCAGTCCCCCTCTCAGATCCCAAAGCAGAGTGTGTCTTCCTCAGACACTTTTCCTCCTTTACAGAGGAGTTCCTCCATTTTGCTGCAAGTAGCCTTGATGTCTAGCTGACATCTTACGCTCACTGAGGAGAACTACAAAACAAGCACCTTATCGCAGCTCTTGCTTCCACGGTCCGGGGTCTTGCGTTTATCAGCCGGGAAGCAGTTTGCTTGTGGCATGCACCGATGCATGTGTCCGGCCATTTTTGTTGTCCTTTAGTGCTCTTGTCACAGCCACAACAGTGTAAATTAAAATGCCTGTTCCCTGTTTTACTGCCCTTGAGAGGGGAAAAATATTCCTGAAGGCTACAGTTTCACAACTGAATGACTTCTTGTTTTTCCCTCCGAGTGGCCGGAGGGGAGGCTGGGTGCAGCCTTGTCATGTGGAACAAGTACTTTTTCTCCCTGTTGCCATGGTGACTGAGCCACCCGGCTGATCTGGCTCCGAAAGGTGCAGATACCCAGCACAGGCCCGGGAGAGGCCAGAAAGAGGGAGGGGGAAAGGGGCAGCACCCTTATTTTAAGGTGTCACGGCCGATGTTTTCAGCTGGTGAATTTTCAAATTATAAGCCATAAAGAGGCGATAGGCAATTTGCAGACTGTTCTCCAATAATTTGATTCTGAGGATTTTGAATATGGCAATGCAGGTTGATGTCTACGTATTCAGTAACTATAATATGTATACACTGTACTCTTGTTAAGGTAAGTGGCTTGCTCTATCTTGAACTTGTCTTTTTTGTAATACGAGTCCCATGCAGTAATAAATAACGTGAATTTCAGTTTCACCTCCTGGTCTTTATCCTATTTCTGTCATGGTCTCAAAATCATGCTGCACTGGCATGAGCCAGAAAAAAAAAATCGCTTACAGCTGCAAGAACTTGCAGGAAAATGAGCTCTTTCCAAATAATGAGCTATTAACCCCTGTCACTGCTGCAGAGTCATTGCAGTGGTGTCAGCCACTGGTATGTCAATAAATAACAACGCAAATTAGAAGTGGATGTAAATTCGTTTCTGTAGATAATTCCTCTTTGATATAAACTGGAACAAATCTGAGTAACTGGATGAAAACACAGTTGTGCTGAATTTGGCTCAACAGAAAGGAAAGTAGAGGTCCTTAATTTTAGGTTCTCTCCCTAGTTAGCACTATTCACATGCTCATTATTTGGGTCAGAATATAGCTTGTTGAATTGTTTTCCAGAGATATTTCCGGAGCAAGCAAAATCCTTTCACCAGTCAGGAAAGGAGGGAAGCCCATGTGGGTACGAAAGGCAGACTTACGGATCAAAGGCTGCTAACAAGAAGTTCAGCAGTAAGCTGATGGATTGCTCCACGTTGATCTGGTGGGTCGTCGGCATCCGTTTGTTGAGCTGGTAGAAAATAGTCGAAATCACAGCTTCGAGGCGAGCCACGTTCAGTTCGATGTTGGGATCCAGGTTGTTGAGGGCGTTTTCCCGCAAGGCCTCTATCACGTTCCAAATGTCCACCAGGTGCACTAGGGGACAGCACACAGACAGTCAGGGGGACACACTCCTGAACACATCACACTGTGGGGATGACAATCATGCAGGACATGCCTCCTGAATCACTAAATGAATAAATGCATTCTCCATCACTAAGAATTAAATGTGGTGGAGGGAAGAGCAAATAAAAATCAAATCCGTTAATATGCAAACAATATATTGATATAATTAGTTGCAATGAGTACAACTTCAGCTCAGGAAATCACTCCTCATTGTATGAAGTGTTCAAGTAAAAATCTATATTTTACTGAAATCACTGGAAGGTAAACATATGCTAATTGTTTTTCTGAACCATGCCTCTGAATACCCATTCAGAAATTACTCTTAGATATTAATTTGCATAGCAGATGGGCTTTTCGGAAGATCCTACGAATACTAAGTGCTTAACACACACTGACATTTTGAAAATTCTTTTCAGCAATTTGTACTGAAAGCAAAATATTTTACAGAAACAGAATTTCAATTGACTCAGGGTAGACAAGCTACATTTAAATAAAGTACACGTAATGAGTGCTCCCAAAGTCATATTTTGGTCTGCTAAATATATTTGCCAAATGATTTGTTAAATCTCTCTCTTTGATAAAGTTCTGGTCTAAGCTGAGTTTCACGGGGGCTGGTTTTGCCTGCAAGGACAGCTTAAAGGACAGTCTCTGCTTAGCCCTCACATTGTATCTGAACAGAAATCTTGTTTGCATAGCACTGTTATTGTGACAGTAAGATCAGCTTGCTGCAGATTGGCATTTCTTGAAATGGTGGACCATGCCAAAAATTAAAAAAACCTACACTCATTCAAAATTTGGATTTAGTTCAAGCCTGAACTCAAAGAATCACCAATTTCTCTCTCTCTTTTTTTTTTAAGTACTACCTTCTTTCCCACTAAACTTTCAATAAGAAACAAATCATGAGGTTCAGGGTGCAAATTCTCTCTTTTTACCAGATAAAGTATTGTATAGTTCTTATTGCGTAGCATGGCGATATCTCTTCTTATTGAGAGCCACCTGTACCTGGAATCCACCATTTTATTGTGGATGGAGAAATTTAACTCTAATCCTCATAATTATATTTTTACCTGCCCAGTTTGCAGGCCATGTCTCAGACTGTAATGTGACACAATGGTCTGGTGGCAGAGAAATGTAAGCTGACACTAGCTAGATAAATGAAACCAGATATACTTTCTTTTTACTTAGTCTAGGATTTTTCCCAGTGATTGGGCTTCTTTACTTCTACCTTAGGAAAAAAAAATCTCTAATACTCTGCTACTGCTTGTGTAGGCTGCAACTCCCAAGGAGGAAAACAGAGCATACAGGTGAGTGGCAACAGCAGCAGTAACTACTTCAGGCATTATACAAAGCACTTTTCCACTTCTTCTCATTGCTCCCTAGCAAATGATTGGGAAAAACTGCAAGATGTAGTTCCATCGTTCCACCTAATTGTTTACTTGGCCTTTGTACTAAAGAGAAACTTCTACAGCTGACCTTGTATGCTGTCAGGAGATTGTCTTCAGAGAGTCATCCTGAATCAAGCCAGGCAGGTGAGCACACAGCCTCTCTGAACTCATCCTTTCAATCTTCCAGCCTGGGGAAGAGCATCTTCCCCATAAAAAATCCAGCATAAGTCTCAGATTTTTTTATTGCAGCCATGCCCATTCCCATTCAACCAGTCTTCACTGTCAAGTTGCCACTAAAATAATCTGGGTAAATGGGAGATGAACAATCCCAAGGAAGACAGCCAGCATGTAATAACTGCCCCTTTTTAGGAAGCTTCTCCACATGGCTCTGAGGACGGAAGAAGTCACCATAATGCAGGCCATTGTCTGGTCCAGGAGGGAAAAGTTAAGGAGAATTTCCTATTCTGGGTCACCAGTATAAGGCAGCCAAGGAAGAAATACAGAGCAATATGCTGGAAGATGCAGCAGCTGTCTGGACCATGTACACATATTTTGTGGCCTTATGAAGAAGGGAAGGGTAAGCAGAAAGCAGAAGGTTAAGTGTGATGTTTCCGCCAAGGCCTAGCTGCCGCTGGCCATGAGGATGGTCTCTGGTAGTTCAGACCAAACAGAGGAAGGAGAAGGTGCTTCCACCAGCAGTTTCACCAGGCTGGTTTCTGGTATGCGTGCAAACTATCAAACCTGGACTGCAGCTACACTAGAAAGGTGACAATGTGAGAAATTGCAAGGCATAACGAATAGCAGAAAGGGAGTAATACACATAATACACATGCAGATGGCTAACCTTGACTTGAGGCTACACTAACAAGATAGCAACCCCAGAAAGAGCATAAACAGGGTTACCAGCTGAACAGCACTGCTGACTAAGGCAGAAATTACTAGGGCAACCCTATCATAAATACTGAGTAAGGATGTAAAATCAGCAACATTGTGGCCAGTGGGAAAGGAATAAACAGGGACAGGCTGTTTGTTTGGGAGTGCACGAGCATGGTAAATGAAAAAAAAACCCACGGCAGTGGAAAACGGGAATATAAAGGGTAATAAATCATGTCATCGGGGCTGCTTGGGCGTACATCTCAAGCAGCCCTACACTTGATCAGTGTAAAGGAACAAACATCGCAATAAGCCTGTTGTCCTGGCCATACGCATATCTGGTTTACTTCTGCAGTTGTGAGGAACTGCAATGGTTTCCTTAGCATTGATAAAAGGACATCCAGGCAGGATGAACCAGACATCCAGGCTCCCTAACAGTAAGAATCCTAATATCAGAAAACACTTGAATAAGAATGCACAGAGGAAAACACCTGGCATAAGGAATGAGGCGGAAATGGGTCTTGGTGTCTTTATTCTCCACGTGATCCAGCACTGATATTACGTGGCTGTCTGATTTTCATGGGTTTCTTCTTTTCCCACTGATACTATATTTCTCATAACATAGTCATATCCAGAGTTAGTTTTGATGATGGTCCTCAGAAGGTAAATATGCAGAGGCTAGCAGAGGTGGGACTAATAATATCAGTACACTAATACATCTGAGAGAAGAATATTGTTTTTAGCACTAACTTTAACCTGAAAGACTCACAGGCTATCCTGATATTCATTGGTATGCCACAAAGGTAGGGCACACATCTAAGAAAATGATTTAGTGGAAATTACATGGCAGTAACTGTCCCCCACCCACCATAAATTATCAGTCTCAAGGAACTGCTGTGCACGTGTACTATAAATAATTTTACTTGGGCTTTTTTTTCAGAAACACTTTGGTTCCACTTGAAGCCAAATAAACAACAACCCTACTGCATCTTATTTTTCATTTTACTCATGAATTTCAAATCTCTTTACAGAGGCTAGAAAGCAGCACTTCCTGGAGGAGGAAATGAAAGATGGACAAGATCCAGACTTTTTAACAAGATCTGCTAATTTTGAAAGTATCTGTTTAAATGTCTAGCTCAAAATCACAAGGAGAGTTTGTTAGACTGCTGTACAGAGGACTGAAGACCCTGGCCTTTACTCGAGTCAGTTGTTATGAGCAAGAATTTGCCCACCTTAACTTAAATGTCAAAAATCAGATGTCTAGTGTCAGCTGGTGATCAAGACTCCCTATAAAACTGGTGAAAGAAAAAGGCATCTGAAAATGGCTGTTTGGAGACAAGTGGGACAAACAGTGCTTTGGAGGTGCCTCTATTTCTTCATTGACTATAAAGCCTCAGGCAACAAGCGTACATGAGATGTGACCTCAGGGCTGGCAAGGTTAACTGAGAGGAATCCCACACCTTGTTCTTTAAACGTTAAGAAAAGTTGTCTTTTCTGTTCTGACTACTACATGGCCTAGAATAATTAGTTTTTACAGAAAATATGAATAATAAATATTTTAATCTGTATAAATAGCTATCAGCCACAACCTCCATAACCCTTGACCTAGCAGAGATTGCATCTGGGTCTAGTACCCTACTGATCACTCAGAATCCTATTTTTAAAAAATTTACTTACATAGTAAGCAGGCTTAAGTATCACACCATGTTGCCAAGTCAACCTATCAATGCTGGGGAAAAACAGAGAAAATCACAGGTCTCTGCAAGGCCACTCTATCCATTTATACTATTAGAAATTTATGCCTGTTTCAATCTACAGCTAATAAGGTATCCATACTGTCACATCCTTTTTAATGTAAAAACAGAATGTTAACCCTGCAAACTTTGCATAAAGCTTACTTTCCTCTCATTTTAATTTTCATCCTCCCTGCTACCCATTTCCTACAATACCTGCTACACCACGTATTTATTCATCCATCCCTGAGATTGTCTTAACCTCACTGAAGAAGGCATTTCTCCTTACTTTGTTTGTACAACACAGTGCAATAAAACCTGAATCTGATTTCTAAGTACCATGGTGGTAGGAAGTTTGCTGTGTAACTAGCTTACAGATGCAAGAGAGCATTCTCTCTCAATCTAATTCCTTCAACAAAGTCAAACTCTGTAAGTTTATTCTCAGTTTTTTTTTCATGGCTACTGTTGCTGCTTTTGCTGCCTTGCACACATTTCCGCCTGAGAAGGGGATTACCCCTCAACATGAGGCAGATGCCCCTTCTGAAATGGATCTCCTAAGCTGCAGAAATCTGGCAGTTGTTTTTGCAGTGTCACCAGACTATCATTAGGCATTAGGAGAAAAAGCTGATTGTGTCTAGCAACTGTGTGGTATGAGGCAATTCAAAACTATACAGCCAAACCAAACATCGAGGACCCTTCAGAAAGGCTGCCCACTCTGTATACTGCAGAGCTACCCAGATATAGCAAATCCCCCTCATTTGCCTGCTGTCTGAAAAAAACGTAGATGACTTCCACAAGCAATTGCTAAACTACACATTTCCCCTCAGCTTTTCTGTTGTGATTTCTAAAGTCATGGCTAAGCTAAACATCTGCATTATTACATCTTCTACAGCAAATGCTGTCTGCTAATTTAACTTTTATATGAGATTAAGTAATATTTAAGCTCTGTCATAGCGGTTTCCATATTTGAGCAAGTTCCGCAACAGACAGTGATTAGTGAACGTAAATAAAATTCAGTATCCGTCCAGACAAAAGTGGGATGAGGCAGATGAACAGCACTGCAGATGGCTGCCATTCACTTCTCCACAGCAATTGTTAGCAACAAATGCACACTTTGAGGAGAAACAGCTCGAATTGCAGAGAATTGTTTAATGCATGAAAATACACTCCAAATAACAAATGTTATTTCCTTCAGTGAACTCCTTCACCTGTTAAAACAATATGTGGAGAGGGACAGTTGCCAGCACATTGTAAATGAATTAGTCCATCTCTCTCTGCAGTATCTAAGTGTGGATGGAAGACAGCTGACTCCATTTGAAAGGAGTTGTGCATTTTCATCTTAACTAAAAAGCTTTTAGACACCCCTGAAGTTTTACATCCTGCCCTTCTGCCTTTACCTGTGTTCAGAACATCCTTTCCTATTGCCTTTTACTACTTCATTACAATGAAAATAGTAATTAGAAGTCACAGTGCAGAATTCCACCATCCGACAACTCTGTCAGCAGGTTGATTTGCGGAGGAGGTGTATTCATACATTTGGAGAGAGGAGAATTTTGGACAAAACTATGTTGTTTACTGTAAATGTATATGGCAGTTTTACTGATTTTCGTCTTCCTTTTTTCAAGAGTTCTTTAGCTTCTTCAATAGAAGGAAGTCAATGTATTTTTAATTTAATGGCTACTTGTAAGTAGTAGTTTTCTATTTGGTAGATAAAGGTATCTCAATAGCCAAAATGTGAGAGAAGAGATGGACTACACCCATTTTTTTTTTCAACTTAAAGTAAAGAAATTAATATTTATTTATAAGGTGAAAAATGAAGTCTTCTTTCCATCATGAGGTTTATTTAGAATTACTGTGAGATACAGAGGCTGTGAGATATAAATAATCTTGGATATATCACTAATCTCAAAGGAGGCAGATTACTTCAAACATCAGTTGTCAAGAAATGATGTTGCCCTAAGCAAGAATAACAAAGAAAACTGTAGTGGAAGTTTATCTTCTAAGTAATAAAAAATCCCCAAACCAAAAACCAGTCTGTGTGCTTAAGCTTTCTTAACATTAAACTGATCTACTTATGCAAAAATCCTCATCTCTTCTACTATATTTTTTGTACTCCATCTGAACCATGAACTCTACAATGTTATCTTTCCATTTATTACTAAATGAACATGGAAGAGAAGATTACATTTAATCAAACAAGGGAAGCGACTAAATTAGGGCTTTAATAATCAATTCAAATTTACTTAACATATAGTAGGTCTAACTAAATCTAAGTTAAACATGCCCAATAGATATCTATGACAGAATTCTACCTTGATAGATTTTTGTTTGTTATTGAATACAGGATAAACTTTTAAAGAAGTATTAATTTAAATTATTTCCAAAATCTAAGGATACATTTCATTAAAAATTTTAGTTCAGCAATGCTCTTACAGACATGCCTGAATTTAAACATACTAGCACTGTCATTTGAAATCAGTGGCACTTGAATGTATGCGAGGTGTTTCATGCAGATTTCATTAAAAGTGAAAGATTTATGCTTCCTTGTCTAACTATCCCCAAAATATTATAAAATGTGTTAGATGATTCTTCTTTTTCAGATTAGAATCTATGAACCCATCACAAATCAGGGTGCTGGAGCCATTTGTCATCATCGCTGCTATGAAGCCCTGGGAAGTCACTCACTCTTTTTGCTTCTCTCCTCTTTCCGGCTGCCGGGAGGCTAATGGAGCACTGAGCAAGGTGTGTTTTCCCACTAAACGACACCTGTTTGTGGCCAAGTTGCCCCTCAAATCATGCAGCTGCAGCATGCTCAGTGAAAGCTTCATCTACGTGTCCTACCACTACGCAGACCAGCGTGCCAGCAACAATGGTTTGCAGTGTTTCACATTTTCTGGTGCCAAATTACATGAAAAAGAAAATGTACCAGGGTGTTGCTTCTGCTCAGGGCTATAAACGAGGTACCCAGCAATTTGGCTGGGTATGTCTGGTGACAGATGCCACCCTACACTGCCTGGCACACCCAAGCTATGCTCACTGCCCAAATATCTGAACCTGCGCTCAGTCTGCACTTGGAAACATCCTGTATGCTCCTATTCCTGCTCCCACATCTCTTGGGCTCCTCCTCTAACTCCCTTATCTACTGTGTGCCAGACACAGTTTATACGGCACAGGGATTTCTAGCACAGCTGGGCACCCACTAGGCAGCCAACCCAACAAGCTTGGTGTGCCCTGGGCTACTTCTGAATGCTCTGCAAGCTGTTAACAGCTCTTGAGCTGGTCACCACTGTTTTCCAAAAAGCAAGAGTGGTGGATGTTTAGGTTGTCAGCACGTACATGAATTTGTTATTATCAAAATGTGTTTCACTGCATCTTCCTGCTACTTCAAGGGATTTCTAGGTTTTGTAGATGTGGTGATTGCTGAGTAAATACTACAAGCTTAAAGAAGTAATTAACAAAATATTCAGAATACTTACTGCCATGCTATTCTGATCCCCAAATGCTTTAATCTTTATGGAAAATTCAGGGTACTACATAAAAAGAAACCTAAAGCATTTAGAGATTTGTGTGTTAGCCCCATACAATTGTTTGAAAGGTTGTAAGAGGCTGGTTCACTGATATATTGATAACCTAGAGTAACTACAGACAACATTTACTTCTTTCTTTGCAAAAGCCCATCTGGAGTTGAATTTGGCAGGGGATGTAACGGGTAACAAGAAAGGCTTCTACAAGTACATCAGCAGCGTAAGAAAGATTTAGGAAAATGTAGGCCACTGCCAAATGGGGTGTGGGACCTGGTGACAAAAAACATGGAGAAGGCTGAGGGACTTGAAGGCTTCCCTACTTTGGTCTTTACTGGTAAGCTTCATTTTCAGGACAGAGGCCCCTGTGACAAGTGGGACAGTCCGCAGCAAGGAAGACAACCTCAGTGGAGGAGGACCTGGTTAGAGGACATTTACACAGACTGGACATACACAAGTCCATGGTACCTTGTGAGGGATGCACCCCCAAGTGCTGAAGGAGCTGGCTGATGTCACTGCAAGGCCACTCAATTACCTTTAAAGGTTCGTGGCAATAGGGCAAGTTTCCTGAGAGCTGCAAGAAAGCCAGTGTCACTCTCTGTTCAAGAAGAACAAGAAAAAGTATCCAGCGAACTAAAACCTCACCTCAGTCCATGGGAGGGGGATGAAGTGAACCTTCCTGAAATAATTTCCAAGCATATAAAGGACAAGAAGATGATTGGGAGCAGTCAGTATGGGGTTATGAAGGGAAGATCATGCTTGACCAACCTGTTTGCCTTCCACAATGAAATTATTACCTCCCTGGATAAGGTAGAGCAATGGATGTTCTTCACTCTGACTTTAGCAAGGCTTTTGACACTGTCTTGACACTGTTTTGACACTGTGGGACCAAGTCCAGCTGGAGGCCAGTCACTAATGGTGTATCCCCAGGCATAATACTGGGGCTGAAGCTGTTGAACACCTTCTTTAATGTCCTAGATGATGGGACAGAGTGCACCCACAGCGAGTTTGCAACTGATGCAAAATTGGAAGAAGTGGCTGATATACCTGAGGGTCATGCTGCCATTCAGAGGGACTTGGACAGGTTGCAGAAGTGGGCTGACAGAACTCTCATGACATGAAATGAATGGAAATGCAAGTCTCGAATGTGGAAAAAAAATAACCCCAAATACCAGTACAGGTTAAGTGCCAACCAGCAATATACCTTTGCAGCAAAGAAGGTCAGTAGTGTCTTAGGCTGCATTAAGCAGACAGTTGCCAGCAGGCTGAGGGAGGTAGTCCTTTCCTTATACTCAGCACTTGTGAGACACATCTGGAATGCAAGGTCTAGAGTGCAGCAAAGGGCCATAAAGATGATTAAGGGACTGGAGCAACTGTCATATCAAGGGGAGGCTGAGTGAGGTGGGAACATTCAGCTTGGAGGAGAGAAGGCTCAAGGAGATCTTATCAGTGCGTATAAATATTTGATGCAAGGGAGTAAAGAAGATGGAGCTAAACTCTTCCCAGGGAAAGGACAGTGAAAGGACGGGAGGCAATGGGCACACATTAAAATACAGGAAAGCCCATATAAACATAAGAAAAAGAACTTCACTGTGAGGGCCATCAGACACTGCGACAGGTTGCCCTGAAAGGCTGTGGAGTCTCCATCCTCAAAGATAACCCACACCCAGCTGGATACAGACCTGAGCAACTTGCTATAGGTGTCCCTGCTATCTTTACAGGTCCCTGCCAACCTCAAAGATTCTGTGACTCTGTATGCCTAGTCATTAAACAACTTATACTGCTTAGACATACAATATCTACTACATACAATGAGATAATAACACATAGACTGCTAATACATATGATAAGACATAAAACTATTAGCATCCAAAGGAGGGCTACAAAGATGCTGAAGGGTCTGGAGGGGAAGACGTGTGAGGAGCGGCTGAGGTCCCTTGGTTTGTTCAGCCCAGAGCAGAGGAGACTGAGGGGAGGCCTCATGGCGGCCTGCAGCTTCCTCACGAGGGGAGCGGAGGGCCAGGCGCTGATCTCTGCTCTCTGGTGACAGCGACAGGACCCGAGGGAATGGCCTGAAGCTGCATCAGGGGAGGTTCAGGCTGGGTGTTAGGAAAAGGTTCTTCACCGAGAGGGTGGTCGGGCACTGGGACAGGCTCCCCACGAAAGTGGTCACGGCACTGAGCCTGCCGGAGTTCAAGAAGCGTTTGGACAACGCTCTCAGACGCATGGTCTGATTTTTGGGTGGTCCTGTGTGGCGCCAGGAGTTGGGACACGATGTGGGTCCCTTCCAACTCAAGATATTCTATAATGCTACGATCTCTTTTACTGGAGAGGATTCAGTGTTGCCCCACTGATTTTCTCTAAAGCCATTGCTCAAGTAAGCTGTGCTCCAAGTCCCTTTTCTGATACATGCAGGCAAACAGAAAAAAACAGAGCCTGTCCTGAGGCACCTTAAACACTTCAGAAAGAGTCCTCCACATCCTCAAGATGTTTTGTGTCAGGTGGACAGAGGGCAGGTATGTGGTATACACTAGCTCAGCAGAAAGCTGGAGTGAGCCAGTCCACTTCTGCCTACCCACCCCACTGACGGATACCCAGAGTGAGGAGGAGTGTGTGGATAAGTAACTAAACACTCTGACCAGCCAACAGAAACATCCTTCTTCCAAACTACTGTGCACGTGGAGAAAGTCAGATGTGCTTGGACTTCCTGAATTCATGAAGATCACCTGTCCACATGGCACACACCCCACCGGACAACCTGGAATTTGTGCACAATGGTGCGTTGAGTCACTCTGCCCAAGCAATGTACTACGCAGCAGGACTTGGGCTGTCTGTGCACATGCAAGCCAACTGCACGCACAGGAGTTGGTTCTGAATGGCTGCCAAAGCTGGCTGCTGGATGCCTGGAAATCTGTAGAACATGATGCATAGATCTCAGGCACTGAATTTTTTGGGGAAAAGTTTTAAAGGTTCTCCTGTCCATATACCCAGGCTTGCATCCTTGTATCCTCACCTACTGTTCTGTCCAGAATGAGAAGTGAGTTATTGTAAGATGTTTTGAGACTGATCACTAGAGCACATTAAACAAATGTGGTCTGTTGGAAGTGTCTGTCAACTTGGCCAAGTGCTATTAATGAGGAAGAACTGCTAGGATAACTATACAATGAAATGTGGTCTTTTTATCTTTAATATGGCACCTGAAAAAGCCACCAATGTGTAAGATTATGTGAAGACCTCCAGTAAAATTCTTCTCTTCTACATTAATTTAATTTACAATAAAAGTCCCTTCTCCCCCTGCTGTCATTTCCTGCCATTTTGTCTCACCTATATTAATGGAAGACTGAAGGGGTCTGTGTGGGCGGCAGAAAAGGCCATCAGTCTGCCTGGTGAGCATGGCTAATGACAGTCGATCCTGCAAAAGGGAACAGTGGGCGATGCACCCTGCAGTGCTGGGCTGGGGAAATGGTTGTCGTTTGCTTGTCACCCAGTGGCTGGGAAAGCGGTTCTTTTTTTAAACACACTGAAATAATTTATTCAAAATGCTGAATAACATATGGCATATATAAAATAAAATAATAAAAAATATAAATCTAAGCCCCTTAATATTTTTTATGACAAACAGGAGAGAACACTCAGTTAAAACACTGTGCTGTTGCTAAGAAATCACATAGCTTAAATCCTTTGATTATGTATCATTTACCTCTTTCAAAACTTGAACACATTTATGAGTTAAAGACCGATGTGTCAATAGCAGACCCGTTGATACCTATACCCCATACCCAGAAACTTTGTAAATTCCACCCATAACAGCAATGGTATTCCTATATTATACATCTCTATTATTTTTTCATATCCCACCCTAACGCTACTCTAATAAGAAATGCTTCATTTGAGGCACTTTGCAATCAGGCCTCAACCTGACTAAACAGTTCCTTCAAATGGGTTTTGCAAGTGTCAGCCTTAAAATAGCCAAGGAATTCATGGGGACACAAGGTAACAAACCCTGGTCAGTAAATACAGATGGTACATAACAGCTTTCTCATTGCTCTTAAAATAAGGGCAATTCGCCTTACATCTGAGTTCATACTTCAATTAGTAAAATTACACCTTTTCAAATTTTTGGTTAGATATAATGCTTCTGCACTATACTGCAGCAAAAATACATATTAGGAAAAAGCTTCTGCACTCCCAAAAGGAGGCAAAAAAATCTCCAGGGTTGTGTGATACTGTATCTGCAGATGATTTTCAAAGTACCATCTCTGCTATACCTATCTGGTAACAGAAACTGAATTATGGAGACTTTCAAAAAAATGCTTCCAGAAAAACAAAAAAGCCATGGTTCAGCACTCCTATTTATGAGATTAAACTAGAAGTTCAGAAATGACTGAATGTATGAGAAGAAAACCAATTTTACAGCCTGGCACAACTCAGATTCTGTGTAACAATCCAAGGCGAAAATAGCTTTTAGAAAACAGACAGGACATTGTGCACAAGCCTTCTGTTCACCGTAGTCCTGGCCACAGGATGGCACTACTGGGCGCATTTTAGTAAATGCAGCACACATTGGCTATTAAATTTTAACTCTGTATTGGAACAATGTCAAGCAAACTAACACAAATCAAAGGCTGTGTATTCCCACCGCTGTCTCCAGAAAACTGCCTTTTCCATGCATTTAGCTGAATAAAGATTATGTGCTTGGAGATTTGGCAGTGTGAATATCCTATAAAGGCTATCACATCTGATAGGCAAATAATGCCAAACCTCAGAGGTGGAAAGGGCAGAATAATCTTCATGTTGAATGTCCTTACTATGGTGATAAAACCTCCTCCGGAAGTGTTTCTTCATGTGCCATGTCTGACTAATACCACATCTTTCTCTCTTAAATAATTTTTTTTTTTCTCTGATGCAACTGCTCCCAGCTGCCCTCTACCCCACAAAACCTCTCCATACCACAAGAGGCCTACAGCTTGCTCTAGCACTGTTACCTGCAAAAAGCTTGTGTAAAGTGAATGCAAATGTTGAAAAATTGAATTACTTATATTGTTCATTAATTTTGACGTAGTATGTGTTACCAGTTCTAAAGATACAAGGTATTATCCCCAGTCTCACATTAACTGCTGTTTTCTTTAAAATCCCTGACACTGGAAGCTTGTGATGACAAAAGAATATTCAGTTTAACAGTTCTTTATAACAGCTTCTTCCCTCATGGCCATAGAAAAAATGTCGAGATTACATTCTCAACCTTTAATATTTAGACATATCACAAAGGTCAGTGAAAAAGAATAAGCACTTATTATACATTCAAAACTGCTTGAAGACAAAACCTTTCCTTGGCCCATCTCCTGTTTTTCAGAGCTTGACTCATGGTTATATTTTCTTTTTTAATTTTTTGTAATCATTTAGGGTTGGCAAAACTGTAAACAGCAACACAAGGTACAGAATATTAAAGAATTAGGAACTGTGTATTTCCTTGAATATGAAAGATGTAGTATTTTAAATATAAGCATATTGTTAAGCTGATCTTTTTTTATATTAATTTAAATAAATTCTTACATAACCTGGACTGAATTTGGCCCACAACATTTTCATTAATTAAAAATAGAGAAATACTGAACTGAACTTAATGCTAGAGTAAACTTCCTGATACCAGAATTGTATTTTTCATCCCCAGAACAGAAGAAACACACAAAAAAGAGATGACATACACTTCTCTCTTCTTTTCTGAAGAGTTTGGGTCGATCCAGAAGATTTCTGGAAGCCCTTGATTTATTAGGACAAAATCCCCAAATCAACCTCAGCTGTCAAGAGCGAGAGCTTCAATATGAAGTAGGACGTTCATGTGGCACATTAGACTTAGGTGAAAAACCATCTTATGTCTGAAGTCATAGGGACAATTCAGACTTGAATCTGATTTAACCTTTTGTTGAGATTGGTAATGGAGGTGCTAATTACTGCCACAGATTCAAGCTTTCATATTTAAACACCTATTACATTTGAAAACAAGAGGATTTATTTGCCTAAACGTCTTTGGGGATCTGAGTTATAATCAGCTTTGAGATAGGGAGAGAGGGATCCTGGTATCCTGAAGATCCATTTTTTCATATCAAATTCATTTGAATAGACAATGTCTCATTCAGGCAAACTGTAGAGAACATTTGTCTAAAATCTGTCCTTGTGTTCACATAATCTTTCCACATTTGCTCTCCTGCCATTACTCATATTCAAAACAATGTCTTCTCCAAGAGCCAGTGCTCCAACCCCTGGGTGAATCATTCAGCAAACAGAACTCCAGAGGCAGGAGGCAGTTGTGGCGGCTCCCATTTCAGCAGTTTGCAATATCATGTACTAAAACATTGCATTTCTTAAAGAAAAAGGCATGAGGAATAGGCCAAGAAAAGGAGGAAAGCTCCAGTTGACACAAACATAGCTCGACAATCAGCAACAATGAGAAAAGAAACAAAAATGCAGAGTGTAAAATGACAGAGAAATAGGATTTAGGTGAAGTACCACACATCTATATCCTTTCTCCTCTGTGTAGCAAAAGCTCTCTAATGATGTTGTCAGGGCCCATAGATGGAGTAAGCACTTCAATGTGCATGGCCATTTATCTGTCATCCTTTATTTTACACATGCAATCCTAAAAGATATCCTACAAATCTGAGACAAAATAAGAGTTTCAAGGCAAAATGCAGATGAATGAAATGTGGAAAATTAAACTTGGGGAAGATCAGCACCTTTACAAGAGATGCAGTACGATAGTAGTGTCGACTTCATTTGTTAGAAATTGAGTTCAACCTACTCAAACAATATATACTGAGAGACTGATTCACTCCTTTCCTCATGTCATAGTAATGTCAGTGAGTCCAACAGACTTACTTTTGTTTTACTTTCTATCAGGAAGGGAGGCATCTATATGAACTGAAGTAAGGGCTGAGCATACACAGAACTTCCACTGGAATTTGCCATGCTTTGCACAGTGATGGGCCAGAGACCACTGGCAGCTCCCCTGATACAAGTCTGTTGCAGCCAACAACAATATCACAGATATAATTCAGTTTGAATTTGGCCTAGAAATGGCTTAATTCAGCACTAGGAAATCTGTCTCTGTAAAGCCATTGAACATCACAAACAAGGCAATGCTGGGAAGCTGAATGTTCATTGTGTAGAGTCCCAGAACCATACTGAGAACAACACACACTGAGGACATTATATTGTACAGTCTCTTCACACTTATAAAACTGGGAAATTATTTTTATGGCCAACATCTTCTGTTCTCACAATTTGTCCTAGCACACCAGATATATACTGTAAGAAATCTTCCACTAAGACTTACAGAAAATGATCCTAGGTACAGCTGGTGGGTAAAAATAAGAGATAGCAGCTAAGCTAAAGCTTCTCTTTGAATATTCTCAGTGTTATGAAGTTGACCCATATCAATAGAGATACACAAACTGACTTTTGATGTGACTCTGAAAACAAATGGACATGGTTTCAGAAGGAGAAAAACACTCTTTGGGAATCACAGAAGTGAATTATAGTGAAAATGATGTTAGGCCCTACACTCTGACTTTCCTTCTTTGGACTACTTGCTCTGTTTACCCTAAAAAAGCCTATAATTGCTGAGAACACTCACCACAGACAGATAGCACGCCTGCTGGCTCCAGAGCAGTTTTATTTGTAAAATTTACTGGAGACAGAGGTTGAAAGGGAATGAAGCAGGGAATGAGGAAGGGCAGGAGATAGATCAGACCATCTATGGGAGGCTGCAGGGGAGGTAACTGTTTAGGCAGGAAGATGGTGCAGACTGTTCAGTTAAAGTGGAGGAAAGCTGCATAGTACCTACTCATTCTCCAGAGCTATGTGACAGCATCAAAACCAGAATACAGCAAACAAACAAACAATCAAAAAAACAAAAACAGAAACAAAAACTCAACAAAAATCTCAACTCAGCAGACACTATGGAGAAGGACACTGAATGCAATGCTACAGTGCACGGATAAGGCAAAATGCTGCAGCTTATCTTCTCAGGAAAACATTTTTTTGCAAGGGCATCAAAATTGTCCTCTACTCTCTGCAGAAAGTAGGTATGGACGGAGCTCATGTATGACTCCTCAAGAGTTTCTGCTTTGAGTTCAGAATAGAGGCAGGGCTGGTTTGAGTTGATGGACTGAAGCTCCCTAGGAACAAAGGACCACGATCACCAAACACAGTAATACCTGCTCCAAGGAAAATGCATATATTTTTTTCCCTTTCTCACATAAATATGATGTCATATGGCAAAAAAAATGAGCGAATGACCAACATGTGACAAGCATGAAATCACGTTGCTTAATGCACTCTGGCACATTCCCAGCAAAATACCTGAACAGGACAGCCCAGAACAGGACAAGGAATGAAACAAAGGCTCAAGTGTAAGAGAGGGTTTGCCTGAAGAAAGGGTTCTTGCAGCCAAGAGGGTAACAGGAAGGAGAGAGCTGCCATGAGACCAAGGGCTGCAGAGAAGTCAGAGATAAAACACATGCCACAGGTAATAAGATGAAGCTGAAGAAGGGGTAGTGAAATGATGAATGGGGAGATTCAAAAATACAGCTTTGGTTTGAAGGAAAAAAACAAACAAACAAGAGGGTGAAAGAAGAAAAAGCTCTCACATGAAGCTGCAGCTCTCAGAAGATACAGTGATCCTGTTATCATCACCAAGATATCTGTTTGTTTTCATAAGGTTGTATGTCTGCATGTATCTTGCAATTTTTAGATGTCTAGAAGAGTACTAAGCTAATCGTTGTTTATTTTCTTTTGTTTTAAGTCTTCATTAGGAGGACCAATGTGAAATAAGATGCACAAACCTTCTGGTTTTGGGTGACTAACCCAAAGCATGCCAGGTCAAAGGTGACTAATGCCTGTGGAGCAAATGTTCAGTCATCAGCTGGTGAACTGAACAGACTGCCCAACCTTAAACCTGTATCAGAAAAGCTATCAGAAACAGCACTGTGAATGGCAGTTTTAGCAGAGTTCAGGAAGTCAGTCAGACAAGATTTTCAGCTATGATCCAATTACAAAGCTGTCTGCATCAAGCTGGGGCTGAGCCACCTGTGTAGTAGAGGGCAGTCTGTAGGTGTACTTGGGACGTGGCCTAGTCTACGTGCCTGTCAACTTCTGACTCAAAGGATGCCAGTTCAGTCATGTTCCTCTGTAAAGGACAAAATAATATTATCTGACAATTTTCTGCAACTCAGTTCTTAACAGGAGCTACTTGGAATCATGGGTATGGTTGAAAAATCAACCTCTAAGCACATAAGGACTTGGCAGTTTAAGATACATAGCCTTGTTTGGTTCACTCTTTTTAACATCAAAATGAATTCTAAATGTCCACTGATAGGTCTTGTATTAATCCTGTACAAGACAGAATTGTGGTGGCAGCCTTTAAAAGTAAATAATCAGGGACATCTGAGATATCACAAACCCAGTCCACTTTGTACCACCATTGAAGTGAGGCTGAATTTGTAATAGTAGTCCTTCTACGAACATGCCAAATATACAGGTTATATGTCTGCTCTCTAACAGCTATTAGGATCTGTCAAGCATATTAATAGACTTTTACAGTTAAAAGGAGAAGAAAAGAAAATCTGAACCCATTTTCGGGATATTGTGCTGTGAGTGAACACTTACGAAAATCCTTATGAAGTATTTGTCTGCAGGGAATATGCTAAATCAAGCCCTTTTGAACTTTTGATTAAATAATTGATGCATAATGCAGAATGTATAATATATGCATCCTTTTCCCATAGTTGCTTGGAAACCCATATGGAATGGTACTAGCAGTTCCAGGAGCATTTAGTCTCTAAGTCGCTGGTAAAGACAAAGGAACAAAAAAGTTTTTAAAATCATTAGCTCATCTTTCTTTCCATTATTCAAGTACTGCAGGATACCAGAATTAGTAACTTACACAATGGTATCATGGCTCTTGTAATACAGAATGATTTTTCTTTTTCTTTTTTTAAAGCTATATGTTTTGGAGTCATATGAATGACTGTAAGTCTCAGATTCTGTTAAAAAAGAAAACAAAGAAAACAACTAATATTATTTTTATTTAATAATAGTAATAAGCAGATCATAGAGAGTCAACAGAGAACAAAAATAATAAATCAATTTTTTTAACAGTTATAGGACTTCTAAGCAAATCTCATAGAAGACTGTCACTGAGGGTTTAGAGGAATATGAGGATGCCGTGATCAAAAATTCTAGAGGCAGATTGTTTTCCCAGGAAATAATGTTTCAAATTGCAGCCAAGCAGACCTTTACACTTCTTGAGTAGGCAACATTGCTTGTCATTCAGTTTGCTTGCTCTGTGACCCAGCCTGAATCTATCTTGTGCTTTAACGCTTCCAGGATGGAATGAAAAACGTGATAAAAACCAACAATGAGAAAAGAGCACTAATCACAGAACCCTACAATGATGAAGGATTAAGTTATTTAACTTAACTCTATAATTATGATAATTTGGTGCCTCCATTTCTTATGGTCATCCTAAGATAAAAAAGAATGAGGGGCAAGCACACAATTACACAGGCTATACAGTCCTTGAGAACTAAAAGGCAGGATACTGGGAATGACGGCCTCTTGCCACAACAAGGATCTTCATGGGATTCTTGCATACCCAGTATACCACCATCAAGCATTTCCTGTGGACTCTGGACTCCGTTTCACTTTAGAGAAAATAAATACTCACCGAGTCAAAGAAAGAATGGCTGTATGTTATGGTGGTGAGTTGTTTCATTTAAGTAAAGAGAAGCCGTTGTGAATTCCTGAATCAATTAACATATAAATATGAAAGGTTTGGTGGGTAAGTACCAACAGGCCAGACTTCAATAATTCTAAATATCCTCTAGCTTTGCTCTCAAAAAGGTCCCAAAAGGGAACTTTTTGGATATGTAAGATCAGAACATATTTTCTCACGCAGAAGAGAAAGTTGAAACTGTATCTACTATTGACTTCCTAAGTCACTGGATAAGAAGAAGGTCACAGCACCATTTCCAGTATGGAATCAAGACTTTCACATCCTTTCCTTTTACTGAAAGTACCAGATAATGTGACTTTTTATTTTGTGGTGAATGGCATGTTGAATGGGATGAGTTAAGAAGGTATTTTAAGTGTAAGCCCAGTACAGAAAACAAAACAAAACAAAACCTAGCAGTAATTTTATTTTGGTTTAATAAAATCATTTTTCAAAAGCGATTGTCATCCTGACAAGGGCCAGTAGCTCACACAGGCTGATCTCATCATTTTATACTCAAATTGCCAGTTTCTAGGACAAACCAGTTTCAGCAGCTTGCTGTAGCATTACAGGAGGTATAAGAGCACAGAAGGAAAAAAGCTTTAAGAAAAGTACCTAAAAATAGTGTGTTTACAATAACTGCCATTCATTTTCAGTGGGAAATTATTATATTTCAGGAGGGTGAAAAATTATTCTAACTTAAAACAAATGTAAAAAAGGCAGATGAGATCAGAGAGGCACCCAAGAGCATGTATGGAAATTAAGCTGACATGCCTACACGCCTGGCTGTGACTACTTAAGCCCAGAGGAAGTAGGAGGAAGAGCAGGGTGGAGGTGGAGGAGGCTGCCCTGGACATTCACAAGGTCTCCATCACAGCTGTGTCAGCTGTGGTCCCTATGTGGAAACAGCAGTATTACGACTTGGATAAGACAAAACAAAACAAAAAAAATCACTCATGCAGAAGAATATTGAAGGGAGAAAGAAAGACACTGAAGCCCTAAGGTGTTGCGATTAAACTGTCAGAGAAAAAAGCTTCCTTTTTGTCTGCATTAATTAAGCCCCATATTACAATCATCAGCACGGCTTTAGATTCAAGCTTTCAACAGCCAATGATTTATTCTGATCTAGGGAAATCAGCAAAATTTGCTTTTTGCAGCCAGAGTCATAGAATAATCTCACAACACGTTCAGCAAAGTTCATCAAGGACAGCAGTAGTTTTCCAGCTGTACAATTCTGTATTAGTGAGTGATGTTTAATTGTATAATGGCTTTGATTATGACATGTTGTTATGTTCTACTCCTGCTGCCACCATAGCCCAGAGGGAATCTGCATGTGAACACAATATTTCATCTCAGATTGTTTTTCTGTATAAACAATTGGGTTTTAATAAATTCACTGGAAATCAAATATTAAAATAAACCAACAGAACAGTGATGACTGGGGATTACTATAAGTCATACTTTTTGGTGTTTCCTGAATACGTGAATGTTGAAAGATATGTGCAACTGCTGCCCTTGATCATTCATGCCTTCTTTTAGGAAAGCCTTATTACTCTTCTGTGTCTAAATGCTATGGATAAACAGCTGTAAGTCAACGTTGTCAAGATGGCATCTTCCTTGTATGGTGAGAATGGACACTGGATGTTTCAAAACCTGTTTCAACACACAGGAGGTCAAGCTAAGTGCAATACCCTAATGTTTGACTTTGAGTAACATTGGTCGGTAGGGTTTTCAAGTTCTGTGACTGATGCAGACCTCACAGTGCTCACCTGTAGTTTTTCCATCTCCCCCCTTGACAGTGGGCACTATTTAGGGCCTCCTTTAAAGCACACTGGATAATCTATGAGATGGAGAAGTCAGCTAGCTGCATTTTGTACATTTTGTACAGTACAGACTGGAATAAACATGTAGCACTTTTGATCAGGTTTCTGCACCTGCTTCCTGTCCGTTTTTATTATCCCAAATAATGAAATTTAAGCTCAGATGATTAGGATGCTGCTATTTCTGAGACTATATCCAACACAAAGATCTACTACAGCAGCCCTGGTCAGCTCACACGCTCCTGCTTTACATTCTTAGATCTGAAGATGATGCAACCACCAGTAAGGTTTTCTTTGAGGTCCATCTCTCCAAGACTATTGGAATTCATTTGAAATTATTCACGCCCCAGTCTCAAGATCTTCTCAAGATTTTTCTTTTTTAGCATCAAATTTTCTTTGATTTTTTTCTTTTTTACAGAAGAGGTATCTACATCTTGTGCTAGTCTTTATGATTAAGAGAACACTACTGCTATCGCAACAGGTCTATTGCTACAGGAGTTGTGCAAACTAATAAGCAAGTAGCATGTAATCATCTCTTTCTGTACCCCACATATCCTCAAAGGTACCTACACTACCAACAGAGTTTGTCTGTTCGTTACTTCTATGCTTAGAAATTGTTATCAGAAACAGGGAAGCATAAAGTGAGTTTATATTCATGCTGCACTAGTAAAGCTTCCAGCTTTTAGAATTCCTGCATGTAGAATTTGGTTGGTCTCTTACTTTTGGGATGTTCTATATTGCATCCCACATTTGGGCACTAGCAGATTCAGAGGTGTGCCACCAATAATTACTAAATGTTATTGTTATTTATTGGTAGCATCAACATAGGAAAAGGATAATGCTTAAATTCGAAGGAAGCTTTTTTTAAAAGATAGCATTGCAGTTTTTTCAAATTTATGTACATATTTTCTGACTTCTTATGAAGAATTTCTTGCTTCTCTGAAGAATGAAGCTGGACTGATTTCAATTCCATCCAGCTTGACAAATAACTGCAATGACTGATATTGATTTTTCTCACTCTGCTGATTTTATTTAAACTGGCTGTTGGTTTAAATGCTCAGAGAGATTTTTATAAAAGAAATACTTTTCATATGCACTGTAGTTTTCCTAAAGTTTTATAGAATGATCATGAAGACATATATTTGCAGTTTTGAAGAATGTTTGCTATGTATCTTCAGTTATCTTCTTCTTGTGAAAATCAAATAATTCAATGGCGCAATTAAGTTGATCAACAAGTGTTAGTATTCAGAGCACAACATAGGTAGTGGGACTCTGGTAAATGGCGGTAAATTGTCACCTCCCCTATAATTTTTGGTCACATAGTTTAACTAGCTTAAGGAGAGATACTGCAAGAGAGAACAGCCCTTAGACTGTCAATGCATCTTTGCCCATTACACAGTGCTTACTTCACCAGTAAGACCCACCTTGCTGATGAAGGTTTCAGCAAAACACTCTTGTAGTGAGACAAGAATTCACAAAGGGGGACAAGCAAATAAGCCCGTGCCTGTGTCTGCATTAAAGACAGCAGAAGCAAACATTGCGTTCTTTGTGATAAACGTAGCTGCCTGATATCCCAGGACTGTCACACACTGTTCCATGCTAATGTGCACCTTTGAGTAAAAAAAGCTGGTGTTAATAAAACCTCTGCTCTGCTTTTCTTGGAAGAGCCACTTCTGGCACTCAAAGCAGCTTTTTGCTTCCATCCTCATACACCTCCAGCCTGCAGCCAAGAGCAGCTCCTGCAATTTATTAAATTAGTTCTTTAAAAGAACCCCTTAAATACATTTTTTCCAAGCAATTTTTTCCCAGGGAGTCTGGGCCAGCGTGAGTGAGTGAAAAGCTGGTCGAGGCAGGGCAGGAGAGCAAGGCTGAAAGAAGACAAAGATGGTTTGAGTGACAGGAGGTGCTATCCTCAGGGAGTGGAGTAGGACTGCCTTTGAGCTTTTCCTTTTTATATCCTCCCCTAAATGAAACATCTCAGATGTAGCAGAAAGGTTTTTTTCCCTATGTCACTTTTTTTTTTCTCTTGAACATATTATTGGGTGGTGCTAATGGCAATTTCTGTAGGAAATAAAAAAGAGTCGCTGACATGAGCAGGAGGTCTGATATTAACCATTTCAGGGCAGCGGTTGGTTCAGTAGCTCTATGTTTAGAAGCTCTGCATTGGACAGCTATTGCTTGAAATCACATCGGGTAAATGAAGGACTTCTCCTCCTACTAATAAGAGTAAGCCATCCGGGAGAACAGCAGCCGGATAGAAACAATGAGAAGAAAACTACTTCATGGTGAAAAGACATATGCAATTCAGCTCATTCCAGAGCAACAGAAATTATTTCTTAAGTTGCACAGAAGCTAATCCTTAGGACAACATTTTTGTTTAACTCCTTTTTTTTTTTTCTTTTTTTTTGGAAGAGGTTGTTACAGTGTAACTCTTGATATAAGACCAGCAAATCACTTCTCCTAGGTTATCAATGGTAACCAGAAGGCAAGCACTGTCCATGAGGGACTTGGCACACACTAGCAAACAGAAGGGCATGTGCGTTGGTTTGCTATGCAATGAACAGAAGGAATAGTTCCACAAAAGCAGATCACACTTGATAAATATGAGAACAAAATTAAGATTAACGATAAATATAAGGAACAAAATTAAGATTAACAACTAATATTTTTAGCTAGCCAGCCGCTCCCAGCAAGGAGGCTATTGCACCCTTATGTTTCTTCATTTGCTTCATATACAGTTATCAAAGCAATTAGTGCTACAACTTTGCTATCAGTATCAACTTCATTATATATTTCTGTCACTTCAGATTATTGAACTGTAACCATGAAAATGAAGTGGTAAATTCATCCTCTTAAGCATAAAATATAAAAAAATAAAAGTAACAACCAAACGCAGCACAATAGTGTCTTTCAACGCATTTTCTTCTGAATGGTAGAAGACAGCTGCTGGGCAGGTACTAAACCCCTCCTCAGTTTTTTGTCTGGCAGCCTGCTTATAATGCGATACTAATCTGTTAATTCATACTTCAGCTAAACACAAATTAAAAATATGAGAAATGTGCCAGAGAAGTGACTGAAAGACATATTCCATAGCTAATAATCTATTAAATACTCTCCAAAGTCTTCCGCCACAGCTTGGCCACTCTAGTATGTTTGGACAGCAGAAATTAAATATTTCTGTAACACAGATGGATGTAACCTCTATACTATGAACTCCCTCCTAGGCGGGTAATCCCTATCTACACTGAGCATTCCTTAATGTATTTACCACTGCCCATAGCACAAGCGTAGACAAGCTATCACTCTAATTTAGATGTGACGACTAAAAAACTTGTTTTCTCTGCATGAGTCCTCTCCCTCCCATTACTGCTGACAAGAGTTCCCATAGGTAGGATTTTTTTTTATTAAACTTAGTGTGGAAAGGTCCAGTAAAGCACATAAACCAAAACCCACCATTCTACATAATTGCACAGTATTTCAGATGGAGAACAAAAGATACAAGCCATTACAGATTTTATATGTATTTTCCCATTAAAGTTTATAGCTTTTCTCATGAATGTGCTTATAGAAATTGAAACTGTAAAGGAAGAAAGACAGAATCTCAGAAGAAATGCTGAAAAAGATTGCTAATCAAGTGGGAAACTTCTCAGGAATGAAGCCTGGAAAGTGGAAGAAAGACATGCAGAGATTACAAGCAGGTTCATCCTCTTGGAAGAGATCTCTCCAGCTGACCTTCTGGAAAAAAGGGCCCGACTAATGTTGCACATACTTTGCTGCACCCCAAATAGACTAGAATCACCATTTCTCCTTCACAGAGTTGCTATAAAAGCATTTAATTTGCAGGATTGCTGGAACCCCCAAATATTACTTACAAGAACACTGGAGAATGTAGTTAGCATGCACATTAATTAAAGCCGTGGCCTGCATGAAGACCCACACTTCTGTGACTGAATCACAGGCATGTGTGAGACAAGATCCTTATATAAACAGGTCAGTATTTAAAATCTGCCCAGGTACTCTGTTTGGTGCTTTTGCCATGCCAGATCCAACAGTCCCTTTTTGTGACGGATCTGAAGGATAGACTGTGCAGTGCAATGGAAAGCTAATAACAATAGTACATGAAAGAAGAGCTGACATACTTACAGTTGCATTTCTTCTGAACAAATCTAAGCTTACATGCTGTTCGGTAGGTGGACAAACGAATGCGATCCAGATCTTGAGCCCCTAGTGGAAGAGAATAACAGCGACATTTGTATGGAATATGACCTACACGTATCTTTGATAACAGGGAAGCCAGAGAACAAAGAGGACACAGGAGCTGACTCTGTTTAACTATCTTCAAGGCTATCTCCAGTGCAGGGAGAGTAGTGAGGGGTGGGCAGAAAGAAGGAGAAAGTTAGGAGCTTCAGTGTTAAAAGACTTTTACAAAGGAAGGCAAGGAATAGTCAGCCCACTGTGTCTGTCACTTTGAAGAACAATCTGGTCAAGCTGCAGGCTAAAAGACACACTGGCCAGGCTCCAACAGCAGGGAAAACCTCCATCTAATTTTAATATTTAACAACAAAGCTCAAAACAAATATCTTTGGCAGACATGCCAGATCAGAACAAGGTATTGCCAGCAAACCAAATTAGAAACAACATCATGCCGTAACTAAAAGACCGATAGCAATCTGCAGAAGTGGGCAAAAATGCTGCAAGGAGCGTTGGGGCATTCTCCATTTCACAGAGGTATGTTCTCTGCAACAGAGATCTCAAAGAGTCAGCTCTCTGGGTCACACATAGCTTGGCCCTGGCTGCTCCAGCTTAAAGATCTGGCAACATTTCCAGAGCAGCTGTCCAGGAAATATGGGTAGAAGCTGACTGGTAGCTACTCCACATACAAGAGCAGCATAAAGGGACCAGGATGGGGGGCAGAATCTGGCATGGTGTCTTCAGCCATACTGCTGCTGTGTATCATTCACCACACTTTCCAAAAATCTCAAAAAGTTGATAAGTAGGTTGTTATTTAAATGTTTCTCCTTCTTGGCTGGTATGTCTTACACAGGAATTGTTGCTGCATAGCTACAATATGGCCTAGGAAATACAAGGCTGCTTATTAATTGTACCACACATTGCATGGAAGCATGTTCAATTGAATTTTTGCATATTTGTTTTTTCATTGTGGTTGGCCCTAGACTAAAAGAGTAAAAACTGTTCTGTTTGGTTGAGCAGCCTCCTCTGTAGGAGGAAATATACCAACCTACAAAAAACTGAGCTTCGTAAGCAACCATCCACATGAAACACATCTATACAAGGTACAATTAGGCTGCAAGAGAAGTGGAGTGAATTATGGCCCTATTCTGTTTTTACACAAGTTTCCCAAAGGCTTTCTTTAAGATTCTTCTCAACATTATTAGACTGGCCACTCAGTTTCACTGCTGTACATATGGCCATGTCAGCATCATTCACCCACACCTCCTTAAACAATCTGTCACCCTTTGGACCCAAGTATTTCAAATGTGCTCTGACCTGTGAGATGAAAATGAAAATGATACTCTTCCCTCTCCCCAGACTCTGCTCCATTCCCGACTGGATTCTCCCACACCATCTTCCCGGGGCTCTCAGCTACTCCCTTTTGCCAGTTGGTTGTCTTAACACCATCTGCTCCTGGAAGGAGCTATCCTTAACTACTTCACATCAGGTCTGGAAAGTTTTTTATTTTTCTCATCATAGGCTTTATTGTTAAATTACAGTTTTCTCTTCTGTATTAGTATCTCATTGACAACTTTTGGAAAACTTTTACTGGTGAAGGGGAGGATAATGCTTGCAACAACAAATCTTTTCTTTTTTAGTAGGACCAATGAGTAAAATGAACTTAACCTTTTTCCCTCTTAACTTCAGTGAAAGATACTATTAAAAGCTTCCAAGTGTTCCTTTATAAAACTTCAACCTCTTAAAAGATGAACAGGTTCAAAGCAAAGCGAGACTCTGACTCATTGTACTTTCTAGGTTGCAGTATTAATCCCAAATAAACAAATTTGTAAGCAATAATGTTGCTTTTTTCCTATTATTTGCACACACAGTAAATTGTATTACTTTGGGAGTAGGTGTTTTTGTTGATAAATCCCTGGAACACACTATTTAATTTTATCATGATTCACATTTTACCACAGTCTGAGATCAAATAACTTCTGTAGAAATATGACTTCACTTACAAGGAGAGTGCTGAAAAATAAGTGGAAAGATGTGTGGGACTGAGTGTGGCAAATGAGACTGTCAATTTGTAACTTGCCTACAGGATTGCCAATGGCCTCTCATTCTCTTTGCTCACCGGCAGTGTTCCACTCTGTTTCTTTTGAATATTCTCATCTACATAATACTGTCGACAGTTTGCAAAAATAATAAAGGGGTACATTGCAACCTTTGGCTGCTGTTTTCACGCTGGGTAATATGTGCTGGCAGCACCACAGTAATGTACATTTTGAACATTTTTCATCGGAGCGCTCTGGATATATATGAGCATGTCAGGTAAGACTAAGGGTAGCCTACTGATTTGACATCCAATGGTGCACCCTGAGAGATAAGGCTCAATCTAAACTTTAACTCTACAGAATACTATATTGGTTATGATACTAATTCACAAATGTTTGTAATTTGGAACTAGAAAGATGCCTTTTCTAAAGAAAGGGAAACAAAAAAATCAAACAAAACTTCGCTAAATACAGGGAAAATCACATACTGCCCCAAATCTAAAGTGAGAGTCAAATCCATCTACTCCTTGTTCAGAACAAGTTTCCTACAAAGGCACGAGCAATTGGATTTTTTGCTGTCTGGTGTAGTCTGGAACATGATCCACTTTCTAAAAACATAGTGGGGTTTTAATCACAGACTTGCAGATATTACCACAAGGACCTGAAAAACTGGCAAAGTCCTCTATATCATTTATTTTCTTCCTCTAACATGGGCAAGCTTTGGAGCTTAACTTTTTGCCAGAAACTTATGTTTTTTTACAATGTTGGGAAACTTTTCATGACCCAGGGTACGTAGGGCATGTCAAATGCATGTTTTTTGTTCAAACTGCACTGTGTGGGCTTGCACACAGCTGAGGGGACCTGAATGCAATGACAGCAGGATGAGTTTCTGTTTCAATGAAGCACACCCTTTATACACACAGGATCTCAACATGCAAAATTGAGTGTTTTATGAATGTGAACGTTTCTGTGTCTAAAACATATTTAGTTTATCACACACACACACACAAAAAGTATTTTCCTCTCTTTTCCCCCTATCTTTTTACCTAGTTGGAATCTGGTTCTCTGTATGCATGTGTAGCGGTAGTAGGAAGTAAGGCAGGCAAATAGGAAAGGCAGGCACACATCAGATAAACCAGACACAAGAAAATATGTTAAAATACTAAAATGTGAAAGAAAAATAACTATTTGTGTAGAGTATGGGAAAATAATCCCTCCTCACTCTCCAACTACTTATTGTAAATTTTCCCAGCACTGCCTTAATTGCTCCCAAACAACCCAGAACAACAAAGCAGCCTTCATCCCTCTGGGAACAAACCATAAACCCCCACTGCAAATTCTCAAGGAATTATCTTCTGGTTTAGGAGTTCAGGAGCATTTCAAACTGACTGAAGTTAATGGAAGTTTTGCCAATGACTTGAGCTGATACAAGCTCAAGTCCTCCATATAATTCTAATTAAAAGTATAGCATGTTATGAAAATGGAGAAATGCGTCATCCTTTTTTTCTTTTTTCTTTTTCTTGTTTTCTTTTTTTTTTTTTTTCTCTCTTCTAGCCAAAAAACACACCTTCCCCCCACTGGTCTAAGATGTTGTACCAAAGGGACAAGAGACAATCCATCTGAGTTACAACAGAAACCCTTGTGTGGTATTGAAATAAGTACAGGGCACAACAGGGCTAGTGGACACTATGGAATGGGCCAAGAGACCTTTCTCAATAGGCCAGCTCAATGAGAAGTCCCTATTTTGGAGAGCTCAGGATCACAGGCGCAGGTCATTTGGTGTCCCTGGGTGCCAAACAGTCCCCACCACATTTGATTCACCAGCACAGACCTGGCCTTTCAGTGTGCGCAGCTGCTCTGGTCCCATTAATGCCTTGTTCCATTACGGCCTTGTTACCTTTGAGTTCAGAGAACCAAAGTCTTGATAAACAGAGCAGAATGGGCAACCTAGTGCTAAACAGATGAAATATTTTGAAGAATAAATATTCATAAAAATCAAAGTATCACTGTTCTGTCATTTTTACTATATTGCAAGGGATAAATAATAGGAAGCTTAATAATTACAGACAAAACCTAGGTAAAACTAGCAGAAGGGTGACAGTCTCAAACTTCATACCTAATACAACCTCCTTGAGAAATGGTGGGCTGTTTCTAAGAGAAAAAAGAGATGACTGCCAAGAGAATAGCAAGAACATTGTATAACACACCCATGACACACTGTTCTGCGGGGACCACAAAGCTTCACTAGAAACTATAAGAAATACACTGAAGTGGGCTATGTGGTATATGAGGCACTGTATTGGGTCTGGCTGGGATGGAGCTAACTTTCTTCATAGCAGCCTGCATGGTGCTGTCTTTTTGATTTGTGGCTAAAACAGCATTGATAATACACCAGTGTTTTAATTATTGCTGAACTGTGCTTGCAGACCATCAAGGTTCTCTCTTTTTCCCACTCTGCCCCAACAGGGAGTAGGCTTGGGGTGAACAAGAGGCTGGGAGGGGACACATGCAGGACAGCTGACCTGAACTGGCCAAAGGGGTAGTCCATATCATATAGTCATGCTCAGCAATAAAAACTGGGGCTAGAAGAAGGGGATGGGGAGTTTTGTCTTCCAAGGTGGGCATTGCTTGAGGACTGGCTGGGCATCGGTCTGGTTTTGGGAGATAATGAGTGACTGCCTTTGCATCACGTTTTTTTTTTTTTTTTTTCCTCCACTTAT
>VXAA01006366.1:307632-347695 GCA_013399115.1 Anseranas semipalmata
TCCCTCCACTTATTAAACTGTCTTTATCTAAACCCACAAGTTTTTTTGCTTATGCTCTTCCTGTTCAGGGATGTGAAGGGAGGGAGCAAGTGCCTGGGTGGGTGCTTAGCGGCTGGTTGGGGTCAGCCCACTATGGACACCCCTCAGATGTAGTCTTTTGGAGACCTTTTTTCCCTCTTCATTGTTACCCGTGTATTTGAGCATATTTGTCTCAAGAAGCCATTGATTAAAATAATTCAATATGGTGTAGAAAAATATATAAGCTGGTGTAGAAATTCCCTCTCCCCTGCTATTTGGTCAAATCAGCCCATTTTCCTGTAGTTTTGGTCTCACAATATTAAACTGTTTATGAACAGAGGTATCAGTTACTTGAGAAAGAAAGCTTACATAAATTTTACTGACATTGCATTGCAACTGTCTTGGCCTATCACGGTAAAATTTCTAGGAAGTACTTACGCATTTCTGCAAACAGCTGCCTTCTTTCCGCCATGGTATTTCCTCTTTTCCCGCAATCTTCAATCATTCTGGAAGACAAAATCATGTGAAACTATTGAGTATTATTCCCAGGCTGAACATACATATTTAAGTATCTATAATCGACCCCGGAGAACCTTTGGGGTCGACTGGTGCTCCACAGGTACCCAGTACCTTTTGCCAGCCTCTCTGTGGCATGGTCTGGGGGGAAGCTGGTCCCAAAATTGTCCTCCATTCCCTTGACTCTGCTTTCAAGCATTTGTTTTCTCTCTCTCTCTCTCTCCCCCAAAGGCAATGTTTAGTTTTTCCGCTTGATGTAACTAACTGACTTACATAACACAAGCTCTGAAATTCAGTTTAGGTTTTCTTAAATAAGGAATCTTCAGTTTAAGTTATATAAGAGAGAAGAAATCATAAAAGATTCAGAAATTATTTTATAGTTTAGAAAATGCCTTTCTAGCTGGTTCTGGGTGGAAGAAACAGAAAAAAATAACACAACGGCAACTAAATCCATACTCCGCAATATAACACCTCTATTTACTCAAGGACATACACTCCAAATATTCATTCAAATTCAAGACAGTATGGTTCTGATTAAACGAGTTCCAGTAAAAGGCTCAGAAGTAAGAATATTTTTCCTTCAGTTCTCCGATATACAAGTCTTCAGAATATTACTAAGAGTGCTACTGCTGGATAGAGAATAGAGAAAAACAATGGCTTCCTTCACAGCCAGCATTCAAACTGTAAAAGACTAAAGCCTCCAGAATAAAGATAAACATCTTCAGCAGCACTCAAAAAATGAAGCCAGTGTCAGCTTCACCACTTCCTATAGATAATTACTCCAGCAAACCAAAATCCTTCCCTCCCTGCCAAGCCTGGTTAGGGTTTCTGACCTGCGTTTTAATCTACACCCTTATCTCAACTAGATTGTGTCAAGTAACATTGGGCCACCTGGGATAACAAGAAGATACTCTGTAGAGGCACACAATCCAAAATATTCTGCTGTCTTCAGTAGCAAACCCACACGTGTATTTAATAGGAAGGATGAAAGTACTGGATGCTGAAGTCTACCATCTGCCTACCAAAGGACTCAGGGTGGAAGACCAGTTTCCTTTTATTTCTTGGAGAAAGGAAGGCAATCACACAAGAGGTTTTTGATTTTTTTTTCTTCCATAATGTGCTGTTCAAATGAAGTGCTGCTACATTATAGCTGTCTTTTCCAAATAGTCTATTCAATTCTCAGAATACTGATAAGGCTCCACTAATGCGCTATTTACAGTGGGCATTCTGTGATGTGAGCAGCAGCCTCACTAGGAAGAGGACAAAGGGTATGGCTGCACCGTGTTTGCAGGTATATTCAAGTTCACTCATGCTCTAATTTGGCTGGGAGTGATACGGATGTGTGTAGCACGGCATTAAGCTGGAGCTAATATATCCTGCCCTTCTGCACAGATAACAGCTTTCAAAACAGTGCTTTCCTGAAGTGGCCAAACAGCCTCTGATCTGGAGCTAGTTCATGTCTTGCTGGCTGGGAGGTGTCAGGGAAGGCTCTGCAAAATGAGATATACCTTACAATACCCAACCTGCATCCTAAGTAGTAATATCGTTTGTCCCTGGATTAGCCTTAAATGTCTGCCCATAAAAGATGAAAAACTATGCAATCCCACTAACCCCAGCTTGTGTTCCCCACCCCTTTCTCCTTCTAATTGAACTTACAGCAGCAGACAAAATTTGCTATGGGAAATCACCAGATCTCCTTCAACAGGTGGGTTAATAAAGCCATTTGAAAAGATAGCATCTTTTATCAGGCAGGACAGTGAGTGAATATTTCACAGCAAATACAATTTTAGATTAACTTTTACTATTAGTAGAGTTGTTCACAATGGCCTCTCTATGGAAGCCTGAGTTATGTGTATATAAATACAAATAACTTTGTAAGACTCTCACTGCAGTAGATATTTTGCAGATTTTAAAATAGCCTTCATCCCAAATGAGAATCCTAAAATTCTCTGCAACAGCATATATGCCATTAAGCTAATGAGAACATCAGTGGTGTCAGTATTTTCAGAAGTATCTTCTATCCCTTCTTTGCATCTTTTCCTGATAGAAAAAAATAGAGAGATGATGCTGATCAATACTGTTATTTTTGAGTCCCCATCGATATGAATTCATTCATCTTTATCTTCCAAGCTTTTCTTACGCATTTTTAACTCTAGAATGCATCTGAGCCAAGGCTCAACTAATGACATTGTTCATGGGTGTTGTGCGTCTCCCTTTTTAGCCTTGTTCACCTTAGAATCACAGAATCACTTAGGTTGGAAAAGACCTCCAAGATCATCAGGTCCAACCATTAACCTAGCACTGCCAAGTCTACCACTAAACCATGTCTCCAAGCACCACATCTACACGTTTTTTGAATACCTCCTTGTCCCAACTCACAGATATGCAGCTCAGCTCTTAAACTCAGATTAGAGACTTGTACTTTGAGATTGTGATGCTCTCAGCTCAGTCCTTTGGGCTGGCCATGAGCATAATTGACTATAGTCATGTTCCAATATTTCTCATTTGGCTTACAACAGATGTCAATTCACAGAAAAAAAGTACCTTTCGTTCTACAGGGGAAAAGAGCAAATCACAAAGTGAACTTTAATGTACTTTACAAAATAGAATAAATTATCAGAGACATAATTTTAAAAAATATTAATTCATGTACACATGTAGACATATTTGTCTTCTCTTGATCCCTTCCACTATCTTTTTCCCTTCACTTTTCTCCTGGTAAATAACTCCTCCACTGCAGGTAGGGAGAACACCTACTGTGCATCTAATTAAAATTCTTGTCATGGGCTAATTAGTAAGGTACTGATTAGCAAGGTATTAAGGCTTCAATATATTACAGACATTCTAGAGCAGAAATCATTCCAAACATAAGGTTTCCAGCCTCTGAAAAAGATACTGTGAATGTTTCACTTACACCAGTGCTTTGAGCTGAATACTTTTATAACGTCAGCAGAGCTCAAGGGACAACAACCAATAAACAAATTGCTTGGTCTGATTTGAGCCGTTTCAAGTACAATTCCATCTTCATGCTTGTCATGTATCAGAAGCATAGTTGGTCCATTTTTTAGTATACTTTATTTGCTTATAAAATCTGGGAGGGAATATTATATATACATAAGGTGAGAATTACACGCCTTATTTGTCTTTCCTTTGTGCTGCTTTGATTTATGAGTAATATAATAACCTCTGTCTCACATAAGTGTTTTTCTTGCTTTAGTATTTCTAGGATAAATAGCTTATTTTATTAACCTGGGTTTTAAGTCATCCCTCTCGCAATTAGTATATTTCCAGTTCTTGAGCTGTTATCTGTGCTTGGTGAAAGCAATGCCTGCTACCATTAAATCATTAGCTCCAAAAACCAAAAAGAGATAACTGCCTGTTTACCTGGAAAAGGAGCTTCCTTCTTGAGAGTTCCATAAACTTACTAGGAAATTGTCAAAACTTCCTAATGCGACACACACATACGTGCTCAGTCTGATGACTCTGAGAAAAGCCACCCCATTAACACTTTCACAAATCCCCATCTTGTTCTTCTGTGACAGATGAAGTGCCACAGGGAGTCAGGAAGTGTGCCAGTGAGGAAAATCATATGCTGAAATTGATTAATTGTAGCATGGAAAATTTATAAAGTCCCAAGTGATGGCTGTGACGCAGCTGCATGTTTTTACATCTTTGACACAAGAGGCTCTGAATCCTGACCAGTGACACTCCTGCCTGTCTTGCAGACTGGATAAAAGTTGCTCTTTCCCTTGCAGCTGGCACAGAGGAAAAAGAAAAACACTTCTGTCTGCCTGCCTCTTGTCCAAATGTGCTCACTGCGGCTCTGAAGTGCTTGGGAATGTTCTGGGATGCAACTTCTGGTTGGAGGTTTTGCTCCAGAAGATTGGTAAATTCAAGAGTGAGTATCCCGAGATCACTTCTGGAAAGAATAACTTCATTTCGTAGACAGTATCAATAAGGCCCAAGCATCCTTTATCTGAGCAGCCTGTATTTCTCCGGTGTGGAAATCTTCATCTCCTGATCTAAACTATTTCTTTTTCTACCATGAAATATCAAAAGACTTCAATTCAGATATTTGCTTTGGTATCCTTGGGAGTTGGAGGCATTAGGATGCAGAGAAATGTGCAGGTTTCTCAGCGGCTGTTCTTCATGCTGCTGACAAACCAGATGCTATTTCCTATGCAGAGGGTCAAAATGTAAAGCCAGGTTTGACTAGACAATAGTAACATTTTTCAGTAGCACAGGCTTTGTGTCTGCCATCGCTTGGGACAGTTTTGTCAAAGCGCCACTATTCCTTTTCAGGCATTATCAGCTCCAGAAATTCTGATGTATGGAAACAAAAGAGCCTGCTAGGGTTGAGCTTATAGTGATTTGATAAGGAACTTAAAAGCTCTAGTAGATAGCTGGGTTTGAAGCACTGTTCATGCAGAATTCATAGTAATATGAAAGAGAAAATTTCAAGTCCATAGTTTTTCCCTCTTCTCCCATCTTCTCCAAATTCAGCCCCAGTAGGTGGGTGCTGCACAGCTAACTAAAGCAGAGTTATGGCTGCTTATTGCAAAGTGAATTTGGACCGGAGAACAGAGGGTTAGAAGGGACTGTGAGTGCTAGCTACAAACGTATTTGCAAAGCCACCAACCTCAGCAATCCTTGAAGTTAATAACTAGAATCATGAAAGGCCATTTCAGAGTCCTCTTCCCCTTAATGGATTTATTGGTGCCTTATGAATGTCTTGTTCCACACCTTTTAATGAAGCAGGCCCATAATAGGTCTCTCTCAGCTTTACATTCCAGGACTAATCTTTGGCACTATAATAAAATTGTTCAATGCTCTTTCCTGAGGCTAGGTATAATTGCATTGCACTTACAGTACTTGTTTGTATTTTATCTAGATGAGCTTTTTACAGTGAAGAAGGCAAATAAAAGCTGTTGCTAAGCTTATATCCAACATGAGTCTCAGCAAATCTGCCTCTTCATATTTTTGCAATTTTAATGTTACAAACAAATAAAATAAAATTAAAAAAAAAGAAATTCTCTCTTGATTTATTCCTTCAGCAAAATATGACTTTCATTTTTAAGAAAGAATTTTCCAACAAATTTTTCATCAGTTCCCCTTTTGGAGCTCCATATCCTTAGTAGGAAACTGTCAAAAATGCCTCAAAAGGCACCCACTGCAACTCATTTTTGTAATACCCAGTATTCAAGGAAGTCTGAGTGTTATGCAAATCTTATTTGTGAAATCTGAAAAACAAATTGTGAAAAAGTTCAACGGTAAAGAAAAAAGGGACAATTTGGAGATAGATAGAAAACATGAGAGTCAAAGCATACTAATTTCATATTTAATACTGTACAGAACGAGGACCTTAACAGAGGATGTGATGACTGACAATTTGCTTCAGGGAACAAATGAACGTCCAGTCATTTTCCATGTGCACTAGGCACTGTCAAGTTTAAGAACTCAAAAAGTTATTAATTAGGCCAAAATATATCCTAAAATCATTATTTTTCTGCTTCCTATGTGTGCTTGTAGAGTATAGTTTTCAGCTTTTCTCTGCAAAACTAAGTAGGAGGACTTCTCTCATATAACAGAGAATCTTACTACTCCAGACATGAAAGACACTTAAGAAAAACAATTCTTGAGACTAACAACAAATACGTGAAACTTTACAAAACTGTCTTGCATGAATTGCTCAGACACATTTTTCCAACCACGCGCTTTTAGAGCCAGCCTTCCTGTCACTATAAGAAACTACTCTATTGGATGAAACACTGAAGGAAAACCAATGTTCAGTGCTTCGAATATGTTTTGACCCTCTGAGAGTATAAAATGATCCAAGAAAATCATTTTGGTCAGCTCCAACATTTTTTCTCTGGTGCTTCATTGACATCACTTCTGATAAACAGTTCTGATAAAGAGTAACGATTGATTTTAGCTAAATGGTGCAGACTTAAATACAGCTCTTCAAAGTCCTATTCAAATGCTATCTTTAAATTATATTTAGTCTAAGTTTCATTAAATATTTTAAAACAAATAAAGCAGATATTGATTTTCTTTATACTCCACAATGTTTCAGAGCCTTTGTACAGCTGAGGAGTTGTTAGAAATAACTTCTGCTAACAGTCATTTCTTTTTTTGTTACACTAAAAACACATTCCAGAAAAAGAACAAACCCCCCCAAACTCAGATGCAACGGTTAACAATATGCAATGCCAAATCTGCTTGTCTGATGTGTTAATCTGTTAATGGAGCTTCGCCATGCCCTCATCGGGAGCCTGGATTTCACCCAAAACGTAGTTTTTCATTCAACATATGTTTTTATACTATTTTGCTAAAAAAATGGATCAATAAAGTATTGATTACCTCTAACCACTCAAATTTGCAATTCTACTTCTTGCAGCTGGTTAGGCAAAGAATAATTTGTAGGGAAAATCTTAATGAAACTCGAGGCATAAAAAGTTATAAGGACTTTAAGGACTTTACCACAGGAAGCATGTAATTGATACTCTGATACTTCGGTACTCTGATCTTCTCTCAGGTTGTTTATTTGCCATTGTAGAGGCACAAAGGAGGTTGCAGGATTTCACATATAATTAAACTCCTACTTAGTCAAAGGTTTCTTTCAGTTCTTCTTCTGCTGGCATAATTAAACCCAAATTCATTTGAGTAAGCTGTCAGTGATGCAATTGTGTTGGGAAGCATTTCCTGGCTTCTGCCAATTTTAATAATGCAAGTTGTCAGTTTTTGTAAATAGGGATTTGATGATTATTTGCTGTAGGACAGTGGGTACTTTCATCTCCTTAGAATTACAAAAACATCTAAATAAACCAAATGGTAGCTGTGGGAGAAGATACCTTCCTAGGCAGTTGAAATTATTGAGCTCCTTCGTGTGCACTGGGAAAATCTTTCACCGAAAGTATTGTTGAGTAGTCAAACAAATTATTTAATAAGGGAGCTGCTGGCTTTTGTCACCTTATCTGATCAATAGTTTCAGCATCCAAACTATTAATTGAATAGCCATTGATTTAGAGAAAACAAAACAACTTTATCAGCTAAGGAGAGTTTACCACTATTCAACTGAGAACCAAGAATTTAAACTTTTTCATCTTTATGCATGAAATAGGCCCCTTTGGACTTTTTCTACTTTTTAGTTTTCTGAAATATTGTAACAAATAGATTCATGAAAACGTATTCTGAATTATATCTGAATAACACAGCTAAGAAAAAAGACTCTTTAAAACCATTCCCATGGAAATCCAAGTCCCTCAAGACCTAATTTGGGGAAAGGTGGAAAACAAATTACAAATGAAAGAATGACGAGGCACTCATGAAAATGTTCACATACATTCTTTCATAGTCGCAGCTGTTAATCTGTCTTAAGTTCAGTGATAGCAGGCACTAGAAGAGAAGAATGGCACTAGGATGGCAATTATTGAACTTATGAGCATGCTTGGTATAAGTATATCTTCTGAGACAAAAAAAAGCTTTGATTACTGAGGCTTTATGACTCTCACGGAGAGAAAAAACAGATCTTTAATGCAAGTAAGAGCAACCTATAGGCTGATCTAATCAATATCTGAAGAAGGCATTTTAGCAACTAGCTACTGTCAGGGAATAAGGAAATGGGAGATTTTCTCCTTTTTACTTGGCCATATCGCTTCTGTGAGTTGCCTTATGACTAGGGTAAAAGTGGTACAACTTCATCATTTTGGTAGCTGTATTCAGCTGAAGACTCTTTTAAAGCAGACACCGACTTGTTGCTTTTAATTCTGTTTTCAAGTACCAGATCACATTGAAGGATGCAAGCCTAAGTCTTATTATAAGTTTGTGATGAGAAAATAAGTGCCATATGTATTGTTCAAATGATGTCATTTGGCAGCTTTAGCTACAACAGTTCAGTCCTCAAGATACTCAGTTAAGATACTAACTATCCAAAGTCATAAGGATTGAAATCAGTGTCTGTATATTCTCATTCTGTATCTGCCTGCATGCCCATGAATAATAAGCAGTACAGCAATACAATCACTATATCCAATAGAGACACAACAGGTAGGTTGGCAGTACCACGTGATAAGAAGAAATAGCAGGAAAAAAAAAAAACAAGACATCTAAGTCTGTAAAAATATAAGTGGCCAGAAATTACAGCCAAGTACAAACCTTTCTGAGTCTTCTAACAGTGAACACAAAGGAAAGGCAAACTCAGATAGGCTCCAGTTCAACAGAAGCTGCCTTTAATATGTCCTTATTCAGCAAACCCTTTATACACACGTTAGACTTAAAGGATATGCTTGAACTCCATTGTGCTGACACAGTATTAGCTGAAAAGGAATGGACTGCTGAACTGGCTCAAAGATTCTTCTGTTTGGTCCTTAATAAACATCTAACCAAAAAAGACAGAACACAAACAAGGAATATAAAAAGAAATGTACCTGGAAACAGCGCTTTGAGGAGTCAGAATACCTTCCAATACAAGATGGTCTTTAGTCACATACAGAGAAGTATGTGAACTCTCATACATCCTCCTCATAACAAAGAACATACCTCCGCATATGACGTAGAAGTTTACAGAGTACTGAGGTCACTTGGAAAGCACAAGGAATTGAAGAATTTAAGAGAAGAGGGTAAAAAACACAAGAATCTTTCCCTCTTTCATCCTCTCTTCTTCATTATTTGGATGTATGTTGAGATGCTATTCAGGACACTCTGATAAAAGTGAACTGCGGAAGAGACCTACGTTTTATGTCAGTTCATACATCACTGGTTATTCCTCAAGTATCCCACCACAGAAGGCTAGCATAAGCCCTTCTGTTACAACACTGCCTTTGATGCAAATATATTCTGTCTTTGCCTCCCAGCAAATTTAGGCCTCCAGTTGCTGAACTACTCTCATGCAGTATTGCCAAACCTTTTCACAATAGTCTGGTTAACTCATTTCAATGATCAGTAACATACAGCTATTTATTAGGAGTGGGAATTTTTGCAAAACTATCCGTTTAACAAATGGTAAATCAGGCATCTTACATCCTCACTACAAAATAAAAATGTTAGATGTAAGGCGGTGAGGAGCTGTAATAACTTAATAAAAAAAAAAAAACCCACAACACCACACCCTTATTTTAACAGGTAAAGGATGACAGGAAATGAAAGCAAATGCAAACAAAAAAAATAGCTAGTCTGATATGCACTATTGGCTAGTTTATTTTCTCAAATAAAAAAACTAATTCACCAAATTACTTTTAACCTAATTAAAATCTGACATTATTTTATTAGGCAATATCATTATTACAATAGTGTACAGAAGAAAATGAAACACAATATAATTATGTAGCAAATAGTCTTATACACTAAGCCAGAACACAAATCTAATGTTTGAAATATTGAATGCAAAGCTAATGGCTGGTGATGCCTGTAAACGGACACAGCAGAAATATCCTGCTTTGTATGATTCACTGATCCTGTTCTTTCTTCTCAGATACACACATTGACACTGTTTGGACGCTGCTAAATTTGAGTTACTGTTGTATATACAAAATGCGAAGAGGAACATTTTTAACAAAACAATATTAATTATATTGTGAAGGAACATTTAGGTTATAAAAATCCCTCCAATGCAGCATAAACATCTCAGCTGGTAGAAATATGCTTGTGAGCAGACATTCATCTGGAGAAATTTCAGTGTCCTGAATTTACCTCTCAGATGGTGAGGAGGGAATGTGAAGAAAGCAAAGGAGAGAACAACAACGCCAGAAGAAGAACAGCTCATCAGGCTGGCAGCTATGTTTGCAAGGATTCCTGGTGTGCTTTGAAATCCCCCAACACTTGTTAAAGAGATTTTTGTTCCTGTAAATGAAGTAGGTAGCTTCTTTGAAACACCAATCTAAGGGCAGTCAAAACAAAACACATGCTCCTACGCAAGCATTGCTCTAGGATGCACAAAATGCATTAGCTTTTGTGGAAGAATTACTTTTGCAACACTAACTACAGGTTACTAGAGGTGTCAAAGCAGTCAAGATACAGTCACACAGCACTTTAGGTCTGTACATGCTTCTGTCATGTTTCACAAAAGACTAAACTTCCTCAGACTAATATTTCAGTACCTCCTTCATTTACAAAGATCTCATTCCTTCCATTTCTGCTCAGGTCTATTATCCTACATACATTTAGTACAAAAACAAGTTTACATTTAAATGCACACCTAAAGCAATGAAGGAAATTAAATGTTTTACATGCCGTGTGTCTCCCATTGCCAGGAAGAATTAATGGCCTGAAGCCAACATTTTCACCAGTGCAGGATAGCTATTTACCCCGGGAGAAGCGCTGTGGACTTCAGTAAGGCTAATCAATACAAATGAACAAATAAGAGGATCTGAACCTGGCTTTAGGAAAGCAGTTAGTGTGGCGTCCTTTTGCAAGTTAATATTGGAGGTCACAGACAATGACTACTTCTCATTTTGTGAATTAAGCTGATATGAGCTGAGCAATACAACAGCTCTTCCACAGCAGCTCATGGACAGGAAACAGCATTTCTGCTCCAGAGAACAGACAGCAGTCTCAGCTTTCCTCCCACAGAAAACCGAAGAGGGCACAAAAGGGCTGCTGCAAGATGTGCAGACGCACAGTCACCGCTGCAAAGCGCAAACATGCAAGTGTGGCTGGAGTGGTGACCAAAACCCAACAGGCAAACAAAACGCGGCTGTGTCCCACCACAGCTGATGCTGATCTTTGTGCCTGGAGACTGTGGAAATCTGGCATACGTCATCCTTTCCCTTCTCGCATGCTGTTATCAGCTGTGAAGGTTTTAATTAGGCTGCCTGTGACAGATGGTACGTAATAATCCAAGACCACCAATCTCTTAAGTTTCTGGGGATACTCTGCAAGATTGAATCAGTGAGATCGCCAGTTACTATACAGCCATATCGGACTTCCCTGTCCCTGCTCTTATGTTGCGGTCACATTCAGCAGCAGTTTTTTAAAACCCAACCAACACACTATTTCTAGGTGAACGCCTCAAATAACACCCAGTGGAGCAATCCCAGTCACTGAACTTTTAGCTATGAAAGTGTGACTTCCAAGATCCAGCACACTTACGTAGGTATTTTGCAAAGACTGGTCACCAAAAATGGGTGGCCATCTACTGTCACATAGGCTCACAGCTGACAGAGGAAGGAGAAGGGATGGTCAGTGCAAAAACAAGACAGCCTGAAACGCAGCATGGGGTGCTCAGGCCTCCACCAACTTGCAAGGCATATTTTTTTGGAGAGAGAGAGGTACCAATGTAAACTGTTACACATAATTTTTTATGTGAAATTCTTTGGTTCTGAGTAGGTGAACCAGTACACAACTATTTTCAGTAACAGGCACTGACTACCTGTAACCGTACCACCCCAGTGAGACCCGCTGTGGTATTTGTGGCCACCACAAGGGGACTGCAAACTGGGCCCCAAGACCTAGAGTATCACATGAACCTCTGAGAGAGCAGTAACCTCTCTAGGCATCAATGACCAAAAAATGTACCTGAGTTGATGGTGACAGGTGAGAGGCACACTTGTCTGGGCCGTCACAACCAGCAGGTAGCTACAGAGCCCTTTCACTCTCAGAAGCACCACTCACTGCCCTCCGCCGAGCCAGCAGCCAGCTCCGTGGTGTGATGCTCTGACTGTGTGGCCGCTTTCAAAGCAGCAACCAGTTTACTTCAGAGAACAACAGAAACTCAGACTGAGGAGAACTCTGTGCTAGTCAGAAGTGTCACATAGCCGCCTCGACAAAACCACGTCCAAACTGAACCCTGCTGGAAGATGGAGCAGATACTTACATTGGTACAGAGGCATCTAACTTGAAGTAGTTTAAGCGGATTTAAACTAAGCTGCTTAATGATATTTGCAAACAAGAATGAGTGCATTTGCACCTCAAGTGTCATTTGCTTAATTCTCAGACCATGTCTAATATTCTTCTGAGTATTCTGGCAAGAAAGCAGCAGTGGTGTGCGTTATCAAATGCATCGCATCAGAGCAGGAAGCAAGAGACTTTCTCCTTTTGTTTGGCTCTGTTTCAACCACACTCAAATATTACATTCTGGTTTAGGCACCACGTTGTCTGAAAGCTATTGACAGAGTGGAAGGAGCAAGGAGGAGACATGGGGAAGTAATCAAAGGGTGAAGATGGGAAGGTCTGATTTCTGGGAAAAGAATAATATCAAACTTACACAGCTTTGTTAAACGTTGATGAACTGCGAATGAAACAGCTGTATGCTGCTAATGTTGAGGAAAGAGATGAATTATTAGGTGTGACACAGGGTTTAATTAGGAATAAAAAGAGTGGTATTTAAACACAGAAAATGTCAGATCTCAACAGGGAAACTCTGAGGTGAAAGATGTATTATGCTGTGGACAGTATCTCAAGAGATGTGGTGGATGTCCTACAGTCTGTGGCTTTCACAACTATCCCAATAAATCTTTACCATACATATTGTAGGCCAAACCCTACATTTTCAACGAGGTACAATGGAGGCTCTAGAAGTGTTTCTGGGCCAGATCATCAGATGGTATAAAACAGAATGTAGTAGAGTTTTATTAGCAGACGATCATCATCCATTCCCCAGGTGTATATACATTTTCTCCTCTTACATAATTCATAATTTAGTTTCTTAAACACACAGCCTTTAAAATAAGACTAGGTCTTCAGCCACATCCTATTCCTTCATTGCTCTTTCTGCCTTCGCTATTACCTTTCTTTTGTCACATCTCTCCCAAACCATCCACTTTGCCTCTACTGATTTCTGCCTCTCAGACTTCCTCTGTGTTGTATCATGAAGTTGTGATGTCCTACTGCAGACTGCTCAGTGGCAGCTGAGCATTTCGTTCGTGCCTCAACCAGCAGTGTAAATAATGTAAATAAATAGTGTAAAAAATGTAAAAAAATGTAAATAATGGGTGCAAGCTGGAACATAGGAGGTTCCACTTGAATATGAGAAGAAACTGGAACAGGCTGCCCACAGAGGTTGTGGAGTCTCCTTCTCTGGAGACATTCAAAACCCGCCTGGATGCGTTCCTGTGTGACCTGATCTACGTGTTCCTGCTCCGGCCGGGGGATTGGACTAGGTGATCTTTCAAGGTCCCTTCCAATCCCTAACGTTCTGCAATTCTGTGATTCTGTGAAATAGACAGCAAAGGAATGGAGTGAACTGCATAGGTGGATTTTGGATGCTGGGATCATCTTTTCCTTGTGCTGAACAAACTCCAAAGGCTGAAACGTAAAAAGGACTGAAGAATCACCAAACTTTCCTTTTAACCTATGAGAAAGAAGACAATAATGCAACAAACTATACAATATTAAAGTGCATTAAAGTCACACAGGATGACTAAGAGTATGGACTAGTGTTGTTAGGAAGCTGCTCCTTCCCTTAGAAAAGGAAGCAGGTGAAACCCTTTCATACAAGCGCCTCCTTAGATGTTCTTCACCTTCTACTAAAAGAAGTTCTGATGGGTCATTTTTTGGACTGGGTTAAATTAACTGGTACTTTTTACAAAGTGCTTGAGCTACTCGCAGAAAGAACCCCAATATAACAGAACTTTCTGGAGCAAATTCTTCCACTTCTTAGATTACAAATCTCTCTGAGGACAGGGGTAAACTGTCTCTGTGCTCTGCAAAAGAATGCTATCCACCCTCCCACCCTGGCCTTCAGTGAAGGCCTTTGCAACATGCAAAGGGGAAATGCAAACCTGTGTGATGGGTAGAGAAACAATGGTGAGCCTTGCTCTGCCATCACAAAGCATTATCAAGACATATTCAGTTTGGAGGAGCTAAGGACCAAACTGGAGCTAGGTAGCCAAGTCAAAACCATTCAGGATCAGGGGCAGGAGCCTAGGCGTCACAGGTCTAGGGGTAGACACAGTTAGAGATGGGGCTCCACATCAGGAAACCATGTGAGTTCTGTGTATTAGGATCCCAGGCAAGAGCAAGACAGAGCTGCAGCAAAGTCAGCAAAAGGACCAAAGGCATTTTGGCGGAGGAGAACCAGGACAATGCAGAAAAGGGGCAGGACTAACAGGTGAGATGAATTAACACAATGTAATACAACGAGCAGTGAAGAAAAACAGGTGGGCCTGTCTGATATACCTTCTGGTAAGGCAAGTGGCCAACCTGACCTGCATCTTGGCTGTGGGGGCCTGTTCTGCCAAAGAGACTGCATACAGCCTGTCGCAGGACCGAGGGCCTTGGAGAGGCTGTCTGAGCTGTTCAGGGCTTCTTATTGTCCCCTGACCAAGACACTTCCAAGAAGACAGTGTCCTTCATGCCCCAGATGTAGGCCCAGCCATGTGGGCTGTCACTGTGTGCTGCTGCTGACTTCCCACCGAAGTGGCTGCCTTTCCTCCTCACCTCTCCCACTGCTGCAGGGGGGTGGCACCTCCCCACAAGCATTGCTTTCTCTCCAGAGATCCAGCTTGGGAAGGGCTGGAGGTGACCTGGAAGGCACAGGAAGCCTGAGGACACTCAGCTCAGAATACCTCTCAAGCACCATCTGAAGGACCTGAAATACCCAAGTCCAGCTCAGCTTTTCAACTCAAAGATTTCCATTTCCAAACCCTGGAGAAACAAAGGATCATTCTGTCTTCTCTATCCATTACCTATTGACTCACGTTATCAGTTATCTCAACTCTATTTCAGCTCTTCTAATACCTGCTTTTCGCTACAGATGCCCAGAGGCAAAGGGTACTTAGGAATTAGAGGTGTGAACTCATTTCCAGAGGCACTGAAACAGACTTTACAAAATCTATTGGGTAAATATTTAGCTGCAGGCCTGGTTCTAAGCAAGCCTGTGGAAGTGTGGTTTTACAACACAAATGAGTTAGAAAGGGAAATTTAAAAAGACAGAGAGGCTTTTTCTCTGGTTATTTACATTTTTTTTTAATTTTATTTACAATTTCACCACTCAATCTTATTCATACAGCAGCCAGAGAAGACAAATATCTTTGCTTGGAGCAGACTTAGACGCTGTAAGGTGTTGGAGTATTTGGTTAAAAAAAAAAAAAAAAAAAAAGGCCTAAGGATGGTGTTCCTTGTGTACACCTCATTTTTCTTCAGCTGAGAAGTTCTGAAAAGACTTCCATTGGCAATCCCCAGTGCCAGGACCATTCGTTTGTCTCAAGTGCCAGTCATTCTTCACTGTCTCAGCAACAGGCTATTTAAAGTAGCATCATCGATTGCATTTTTTCTGCACAACATCACAGAGATTTGGGTGGGGTAGAAGAGTACTATAGGGCAACACCTTTGGATGTAAGCATTTATATGTCACTTGTATGAGCTGCCTACATGAGGAGGTCTTCTCAGAGCAGAAGCCCTAACGGGTCCACAAGAGAACAGTGTGGAGCAGATCCTCCTCCAAAGTAGCAGCGACCCTGGAAGCCTTTCAAATATGCAGTTTCTGATAGAGTCAGTCTGCCTGCAAAGGCTTCAAACATAGCAGTCACGGAGCTATAAATAACCTATGGCATTAATAAGGTCAAAACAACGAAGGCAAAAAAAATGTAATGGGATCCCTTCAAACTTTTTTTTCATCTAAGATCTCATATAAGGAAGAAAACCAACACATATTTTTGAAAATCATGTTAGTGAGATATGAAAACTATTCAAGGTTGAGACAAAAACAGCTACATTTTCTTTCTTTCGAACGATGTGCTGAAATTGTACTGACTGAAAAGGTGTCACTGTCTTGGAGGGGAAGACTAGAAATCACTAAAAATTTTGCAAGATTATTAATTTATAAAACCATTAAAATGATGAACTAATGCACTTAAAAAAGAGTTGGAGAATCAACATTTTTACACACCAAGAAGTTACTGCAGCTGCCAGCAACAGTTAATGACATCAACCAAACTCTTCAACAGTGCCGAAAACTCAGATCCTGGAACAGTTTTATGTGAGCTGCTCTGAAGAGACAGAATACTGAGCACCAAATCCAACACTCCCTATGTTCATATACTTTCCTTTCACCTTTAATATGCAAACACATTAAAAAAAAGCAGCTCATCAGAGTTGAATAATATGTTTGCTAGGATCAAAAATACACATTATACAATCTTTGTCTTGCACATTCAGCTTATGATATAGCAAAGGATTAGGAATAAATAAATACAGTACTCTCAAGTGTCCAAAAAAAGAGCGTTTTTTCCCCCCTCTGACAGTTTTTGTGGGCAGAGGAAAACCACTCACATCTGGATTAAAGCTAGCGCTTCCCTCTAACAAGCCTGTTTCAGAGAACAAATACTATCCTGCCAACTGCCCAGCTTCCTGCTTTGACACAAGGACATACCACATCAAATAGTTCTCCCAGGTAAGCGGCAACGCTCTCCATCCTGCCACTCTTTTATCAAAAAAAAAAAAAAAGGTATTACACAAACTCTGTATTTCTTCAACAACTTTTTGTACAAAAAACAGAAGAGAAAGCAACTTTTTATGTCGTCCTTTCCTTTGTTCCCGTTCTCCTTATGCGCACTGAGCAAATAGAGATTGCATCTGCACACATTTGATTGTATTAGGATAAAAGCCAGTTTGTTTTATATTTGTCTCCCTAGTATTGCAAACACTGACTGCAAAACAGGCTACATGTGAATGTATACAGGATAGAAAACCTTTTGTAATTAAGCCTCTTAGCTTCCTATGGGCAACAGCCACTCAGAACAATATTTTCTGCTATATGCTTATCCATGAAAAAGACTTCTATACAGATTTCCTGTCTTTCCAGGGAAGACACAGCGTCTGGACTGCCTCTGTCCAGCTACAAAGGTTTTTCACTTGTTCTTGAAGTCATGGCTGTATCTGTAACAAATGTGAATTGCAATATATGCATCTGTTTACGCTGATGATACTTATGGGGAAAAATACAGATCTCATCCTTTTCAGAGGGTGGCTTTAAAAAAGAAAAATGTCTTTTATTTCTTTTTTTTCTCTGTAAACAGTGTGTGTTCCAGGCAGGTAATTGCATTGGAAAGTAAATGTTTGCTCTTTGAAATAAAGATTTTAGTTTTTTTTTCAGGGGCTGGGCCAAAGTTTGGCCTAGAACAATAAACAGCAGACACTTGGGGAGATGTGCGCTTGAGGGCTCCTGGCCAGAGTTACCATGAGCACTTGAGCAAAATATTGTGGCAAATTTAACTTGGCTGGAACAAACACTACAAATTTTATTTCGAAAACGTGGCAGCCTGGTACAGCCCCTGCTTCTTACTTAAGGACATCCATTGTAAAATGCAGTATTACTTGTTTCATTGCTTCCAGGCCCACAGGCAATCCTTCTCAGGTTAAACGCCTGGAACAAGCCAGACCTGGCAAAGCTCTGCTCTTCGGATTTCTGCCACATGGAGAAAGGGCAGAGCTGATGTCTGCCTGTGCAAACAAACAGGTTTAAAAGTGAAAAGCCTTTTATAATGAACATTACTAAGCTATGGCTTAGCTAGCTGCAGAGTGGATATCCAAAACATTGTTTTGAGCTGCAGTAACAATATACTTTCACAAATGCAGCCTGCATAACATTTTATGGAAAATGTCTTGCACAGAATTTGAAAGCCTCAGTAAATATGTCTGAAACTTCTCCATTTAAATCTGACAGGCAAAGCCTGTTGAAATCTATGTGGAGTTTTTTTTTGCTGCAGCCCAGTCAGGTGAAATGCCCTCTCTTTTTGGAACAAAAAGCATTGGCTGATGTATACAGCCATGCTCGTCCTTCACTCGTTAATGCTCCTCTGCTATTGGCATGACATCTTTTGTAAAGGTTGTGAACTTTAAGTGGCTGTTTCCCAGCACAGTACATTTATAGCAGAAAAGGGAACAGAAAGCACGCATGTGTCTGTATGTGAAAAAAAAAGTAAGAGCTCTTCGTCTTCTGTATAAATACAGAGTTCAATCCCAGTTCCACTTAAACCAATAGAAAGGTTTTCATTGACTTCAATGACAACGAACTCAATTTTGTCAGGATTTTACCCATGTTTAATTTTAGCTATAATGGCTTATGTTTTCAAAAGTAACCTGTGACTTAAGACACCTCTATTTCTGGAAATATTGAAAGATGTCCATTAGGTGTCTGCCTTTCACAAAAAGAGGAGTTCTCATTCTCCCTCCAGAATCAAGCTGGGCAATGAAAATAAACATCATCTTCTGACATCAGAGTCTAGCATGTTTGTATTTTTTGTAGTGTTGTGGTGTTAAAATTAGAATGCTGCAAGGTTAAATTGTAATGTGAACAGATTACAATCAAGAGAGAGCCAAGACAACAGAACAGCAACATCAAAAATAACACCTGATAAACAATAAATTACAGCAATGTGTGGATTGGCAGTCCCTTCTATTCTTTAATTATTGTAAGATTCTCCATGAAAAGGTGGCATTTGTTATAAATGACAAAATCTTGTTCCCCCTTAAGTGGCAGATGTGAAATACCCACTGTTGGGTGATGTTATGCATCATCATATCAGATCATTTTTCCACCACACCTTTATCCAGTTCAGATAATTTTGGATTTAAAATTATATGCTGTTTTACAAAGATAGGAAATTAACCAAATGACCTTGATGTAGTAATTTCAGTCACTGATTCCAATGAAAGTAATCTATACCTTAGCTGTCCAGAATTTTGATAGGCAAAGTGTATCTACCAAACAGTGAATATATAAAAGAGAGGATGCAAAGGCATAGGGATTGAATGGGATACTCCCAGAAGGGCGACAGGCTTAAAATATTAGCTATTTTTATGCAACAAATCACAGGGAGGACGGTGTGTGTGTGTGTGTATGGTTATTTTAAAATGCAGGCATAACCACCTAAAATGTTCTTCCTGGCCTGCAGGTATTTTCACATACCAATTTTTCATCTGACACAAAAAGAGTTTAAAGGGCCAGGATTCTAATTAGCAACAGCTCACACAGTCCTGCCCTTTACAGCCAGCTTCAAAAGACAGATGGAAGATGCTCCAGACATCAGGGCCATGTGCTATTCAGTCTCCAGCACACCAGTGGGACCTTTCTGTCTGTATCTGACCAGCTGTAGTAGAAAGGAACATGGATCATCATATTCCCAGCGAGAATGCACTTACAGCCCTGACGCTACTTCTCCAAAAGACCAGAGTTTCAGAAACTGGGACTTCAAATTTTTATTTTCTCCTTCCAACAGATACAATTGCACAATATTTACGTCTGGGATTGTGAGTTAACTCAAGATGAGAAATATCATTATGAAGACATGCGTTCTCTCATGGGATAGCACTCACTGTAAAATACACTGCACTATTTTATTTCTATTAGAAATTACAATTTACACATAAAACCTTGGTTTGTGAGTATTACAGACAAGGACAGGACATTTTAGGTAAATATACTGACAAAATTTTTTTATGAACTGCTGAGCTCATTGCAACATTGTCCTTACTCTATTTACAGCTTTGTATTAGCCTGGGTTTTGGTCAGACTTCAAATATACAGATGTGAGCCTACCAAAAGGGAGCAAAATCATTTTCTGCTCCTTGTCTCACTGTTTCCAGATCTGTAGCTGTTCTCTACGTCATCAAGCCACACCCTAAACCAGGGAACATTTTCTGAGCTAATACTAATTGCACTGGTGGACTGCTGATTAAACTCCTCATTTCCTAGGTTTTAGAGAGACAAATGGGAACAGAATGCCCTGGCTAAATTCTGAATTGACCTTCTGGAATGATTTCTTTGAACTTCGCCCAAAATTTAAGGGCCTGGGATATTCTGCAATTCAAAACATATTTCTGAACTGCAGGATCTATTTCTGCACTTACCTGATACATTCCCTGCCCCACAAAAAATAAGGCTCTTACAATGTCAAGGCTTTTAAATCACTTATGAGTAAATGGAGGTGAAAGGCTCTATTATAAATTGTTTTCCTGGCTGCTGGAAGAGTGGCAGGGGGCATTTACACTTCCCCAAGCCTGCAACTAGCCCGGCCCAGTGCAGGCGTGAGCTGGTGGTGCTCTGGCTCCTGGGACTGTGCCTCGCTGCTTTGCTCTGGTTTGAAGGCGCAAGCTTTCCCCTTGTAGCCAGCTCTGCTGTAAAACCATTAGAAGGTCCCTTGTGCCAGAATAATTACACTCAGGCTCTTAAAAATCAAAACCTGACCCAAAATGAATAATTATTTCATTCTGCTTTTAGTCCTTTAGGTTATTTATGTGATTTACAGACTTTTACTTTGCCGACTGGGAGAACTCCTTACTAATGGCTAGCTTAAAACATCCTCCTTCTTCAGCTTCTACTCATGGCTCAGGATTACACTCTTTTCCTGCATTTAATATATCAGTGTAATAAAATCACTCTGAAAAGGAGACTTAGCAGTGAGGTGCAGCAGCAAGAAAAAGATGGCACGGCAGAAGCTGGCTTCATCTCCTCACAGCTGGTGTAGCTGTAAGAGGTTTCTCCTTTTACAAGCAGGTAGCCCGTGTCTCTGTGATATCCCACCATCACCTTTGCTCATTTGCCCATCAATTTTCCTTCCCAAAGATCATTGTTCAATGTTTAAGGTGCAGAACCTGGACTTGTTTCCTCTTCCACATTATCTCATATTATTCCCTGTCTAGGAAGGAGCTTCCCCGGAAGCACACTGGGATACTTCAGAAATAAGTCACTCTATAATTTTTGTGTCTTTAGGGTATACCTCTACCCTGTGGTACGCCCTTTGGCAGCCTTGTTGAGGCAGCCCTCTAGACAACCTGGACCTGGTGCCACAGCCCCCGGCACCTCCAAAGGTCACCTTCCAGATCAGGATGGAAGGCCCAGTGATGCCGACACCTAAAAACTTGCCTGGTACCCCGGCGGGCATGCCTGGAGAAGCCGGTACCCCTAAGCAACCCAGTGGTGCACACAAGGCAACCATGTGAGCTAGAGGTAGAGGCAGGTGGGTCAAGGAGCACACGTTGTACACAGCCTCTCCTGAGAGCAGCCTCTCTTCGGGAGTGACATGGGAAAGTTTCCTTATGGAAAAGGTCTACCAGAGGGAAAGCTTCTCTGTTTCAGTGCTTTTCCCCTAAGTGACAATAAGTAACTGCTGGGCTCTGGCAACACCTAACTTCACTGAGATATGTAGGACATCAAATAGGTTGTTTTCTCAGACAAAAAGCAAAGATATGAAGGAGTGCGGGTGAAGTCCAATTAACATCTCTGAATAACATCAGCAATGGACCCTACACAAAGTGTAAAAATAATTGCTGCTAGAATGTTGAAAACAATCAGCATTCATAGAAAATCATATATGAGCACAGGAAAAGCTTGCCACCACAGAAGACATGACAAGAAGACAAGACATGGAAATCATTAAAGGGAATGAAAAAGAGCAGGGATTATAGGTGATAAGAGCTAGAAGAGATTCCTTGCATAAAGGATGGATGCGAAGAAAGAGCATCTGGCTATCAGAAAATGTGTGTCTGCTGCAAAGAACAGCGCAATGGAGGCAAAAAATTGCATACACGTAATGAGGATGGAGGAAGGGGTGAAGAAGGAGGAATGGGACAGATGGGTGAAAGGAGCAGCAAGGCAGACAGGATGGATGGTAAAAATACAGGAGGAGTAGGGAAAGACGATGAACATACAGCCTGGACGTTAAGGGTTGCCTCTTGATGCCCTTCACACTAAGGTGTTGGAAGTTTTTTCAAAGCCCACTGAAGTCACTGAACTATACCTTTGCACACAGAGTTTTCAGAGGTTCAAAGTTATATTTCCAGCATGGAATAAACACACCAGACTCATGGAATAAAACCTAAATAGCAGGTATTTGAGGTCAGCCTACTCATAAACCGCATCAATTTGAAGTAGTGCACCAGAGAAGCACTTGGGCACCTACTCTCTGCTGGGTGACTGCTGATGTGGGAGCTGTGTGTGCACTGCACGAGGGAGACAAAGACAGGCTTACAAAAGATGATCAAAATCATCTATGGTCACACTTCCAGCAAAACGGGAGGCTCTGGACCTTTTTCTCCATCTACCTCCTGTCTCCTTCTCTTGCAGTGCAGCTGGCAAGATGAATAAACTCACAAAATCATGTTGAGGTTAAAAGCACCCTTCCTACTTATCGCAGACTGGTGGTTTTGGTATGATACTGTCCCTGAATATCCGTAACTGAGGCAGATGCTATAATGGGCAAAATACCTAGTAAAATCTGAACAGAGCTTTATATGTTATAAAGCCAATGAGGTCTAACTGGTTACTTGGTAAAGATTAAAAATTACCACAGTGCTGTTAAATTAGGCACCCTAGAAAAGCCAACTAACATGAAAACTGGTTTCTTCCAGGAAAGCAGGAATAAATTGGTTTCCCTTTCCTTCCACCTGCAGAGCCTGACCATCTCTTGAACCAGAAAAAAAGAAGAAGGCAGCATATTTCTCTAATAACTCTTCCTCATGAGGATCTTGCTGGTCAGTCTCAAAGAAGTCCTCAAGATGAGAGAATCATATAGTTGGTTGTCTTCTGTCAGGCAGAAGACCTCATGAATATCTGATGGACCAACCATTTGTTCAATGCAATTTGTATTTTATAAGCTCTTTATCTTGACACCTTTGAAAACTTCAGTGTCCTCATAACTCCTGGAGAATCGTTGAAGAAATTGGTGACTGTTAAGAAACAATAAAAAATTTGGCCTTTTGGTTCAGAAAAGCCTTCCTTGTTTTGGTAATACACTCTCATAGACTATTGTTTTTAACGAATATTAATGGCTATTTATCTTTGGAATACATGTATATTAATTCTTTTGTGTGTGGAAACACATGAACAACTTTTTTTTTGTCTTGGTTCTGTAAATATTCAATTAAGCTAATAAACATTTTAACTGAAACAAATTAACTGTGCCAGCACAGTATTTCAGTTTCAATTAACCTTTTAATTTAATGTTCATCTGCTTGTTTTCAATATAATTTAAAGCTGGTAAAAATCCAAGAAATCTTCAATATACGTGAAAGATAGCCTGACTAGAATAATAAATTCTTAGGTGAGATGTCAGCAGTGATTTCCCGAGCAAATTGACAATAAGGAAGTGTGATGCATTTATGAAGCCTAGGGGTTATGAACAGGAAAAAAACCTTCTTTTTCTGCTTTGCTCTGCTAACTTCAGCAGAATTAACAATCAAGATGTTCCTATTTTTCCAGTATTAGCATTCCTCAGTGCACCCGCAGCTTCAACGTTGTTGTCAAAGGGTGCTTGAAAGTCTAATCTGCCACTTTAAATTCTAAGCAGCATTCCACCCAAAAATATCCATAGCTAAAGAGAGCTAGCAGGCTTTTAGTTTTCACCTCATGACATAAATGTGTAAGAAATACATACTTAATTACAGTTAGTAGGTAGGTGGCACTCTGCCTCTCAGCCCTGCAAATCCAGTTACTTTCAATCCAGTGTTAGGTTACAACTCACAAGATTGGGATGCTCAGCCTCAGAGGCAGCCAGAATCACTTCATCATCCCAGAACAGCACACAATTTGACACAATTAGTAGGCTACCTGTGCAGTAAAAGGAAGGGGAGACTTACAGTTTGTACCTGTTTCATTCACTTTGACCTAATGTGATATTATGCCACTTATCTTTAATAAAGTAGCTCGTGGCATTTAATATTTTCTTCAGTCTTTTTTTTTTTTTGTAAGCCATGAAAACCCAAGTAATTCATCCCAAACTCAGTAATTTGTGTCTAATGACATACGGCATGGATACATGATTTATTTTATGTGTCTGTGTGTACATGTACACACAAAAGCATGCATATGAGCGTTATGTTACATGGGACAGGCAAGGAGGTCAAAGCAGTCTTGTTGTAAGTTAATTACTAACTTCCAACAGCCTGAAGCTGATGGAGGAGGTAGTGGAATCACAGAGAGGAGCTTTTCCTTAGCACAGGATCTGGATAGGAGCTTTAGTGTTTGACATTCAGAGCCAGGGACTATCTCAGGGCAGGTTTACTGAGGAACAAATCTGTAGGAATAAACTATGCTCCCTTTCCTCTCAAAGACCTAATTCCTGCAAGAGCCATCAGGTGCCCTGACCTGTTGGTTAACAACTCAGTTTTTTTCTTCTTCTTTCACAGTATATTAATTCCTCACTCAAAGTAATCATCTGCACATATTCGCAAATAAGCCTCTAAGTTTTGGGGTCTCTGCACGATATGACCACCTTGCTCACCACAGAGAGCTTTTCTTTTGGCTCTATCTCTGCTGCTCCACCAGGAGAAGAGGATCTCATCTCAGATTCTCACAGCATTTGGCATTTTTTCCTTAGAGACCATGCTACTGGAATCAGGAGGCTAAATGGTCTCTTTCTGCTCCACAGTATAGTTCTCCAAGGTTCGTGGTTGCAGAAAAGAACATGAAACAAGCCAGAAAGACTCAGAAAGAAGAGAAGCTCTAAAATCTCATGACTGTCCTGTAGCATTGACTTATGATCTATGAGCACTGGGTAGGACATCTCTCCCCAATGCATTCGTATACTAGCCTCCCTGACTCACTCAGTGGCCACAACAGTCAGTAAGCCTCAATTTCTGCAAGTTGTTGGGTGTGTTTGTTTTGGTCTGTTTCAGCACACCCTTAAAACTGAAATGGATATTGGAGCTAGCCCTACAGACATCCAAGATAAATATCCCACTGCCACAAGCTCTTGTGCTCCATGAAGAACTGAATCTAACTTCTCCTGTGATGATTTCATAGTGGATTTCTTTCCAGAGAATAGATTTCTTTAATTCTCCATGTTGAATGCTTTAAAGTAGCTGGACCTTCTGGAAATAACTGGTCCCAAGAGCACAAGTCCTGCATGTAAAGATACCCCAGACTGCTGTCAATCCACCCACTCTTGATCTGAGATGTGGCTCAGGAGATATTTGCTCTCCCTTTGGAAATGCCTTTCCCCATTTTGATTTGAGCCAGATGAACATTTGGATGTGGAGCTCGAGCTCTTAAAGTTAGCATCTGTTGCTGTAATCATCCTTGTACATATTTATCCCTAGAAAAATATCTCAGCCATCTGACAGTTGAGTGAGGGACTGGCCTGCTCCTCCTTGTACACATATTCCTGCATCAATTAGTCACTCTGAGTTGTTCCTTATTGGAATCTGGCCTGCATTATTATTTGCATACAACACATATACACATCATATTAACTAGCCTTAAATTTTTGTGTCTGTTTTGATTCTGGGTAATCAAGACTCCAGATTTCTTCTCAGAGGCTGATGCAGTTGTGTCAGTCCAATGGATTAATTTTTTTCTTTCCAGTGGAGCCAGTCTGGCTTTTCCACTGTTTTCCATGAATCCAAGACTAGTGAAAAGTTGACTACAGTCAATCAATAGGAGTGGGCAGATGAGATCTCTCTAATAACTTTGTTGATATTATTAATGAGTTATGAGTTTTATGCTGGGTAAAATCCAAATAGAAAAAACATGTAATGAAATTATTCTGGCGGTATAGTAGTATATTTTAGCAGTCTTCTAAGTCTTTTTCAACTGGTCCATGTACAAGAGGCATCTGTATGTTATAAAGAATTATTATTTGTTTTACTGCACCCTTCAGAGGTTTCAGTTAGCACTGAATACTAATACCTTGTGCAGTCTATAGACATATAAGACACCGTCCCTTGTATTGAAAGTTTTATATAAGATTCAGTGGGATTAATGAGACAGTAGAAAGCAACTGGAACAAAAGCTAAGGGGGAAGGTTTGTATGTACTTACAGTTCCTAAAAATGGACAAAAAGTGAGTATTTGAAAATAGTCTTCTTCACCAAACCATGACCACTTTTCAAAACCAGGATGATTGATGGTCTTTAAGAACATCTGCAGTCCAGCATTGTCTTAGAAAAGCCACACAAAGGAACAACTGATTTGGTGTAGGAAGCTTTTTCTGACAGTGCTCATGCTCCTTCTGTTCACTTCCATATCCGTATTTATAAAATCTCTTACCTTTTTGCTTCTCTGGAAAAGATGTCTGTCTACACACAAACTTTTCTATCTTGTTTGCTGTTGTTTAATAATGAAGTCCCTAACTAAGACTCTTGCTTCCTTTTCTCCCTCCCTTGTGATAAGCTATCACAACTCTTATTTCAAAGACAAATGAAATGGAGAGGGAAGTACTTATTAGACGGTACTTTATCTCCTTTCATCTAAATTCCTTAATTTTTGAATCCCCTGGACAAAATCACATCTAGTGTATCTCTGTGACAGTCAGTTAGATGAGTGTGTTAGTGATACTGTGCTATGAATCAGCTGCTCCCCTGATGCTTTATGCTTTGGGCCACAATGGATGTGCTGTATTAGTGATAATCAGCTCCTGGGTGTTTCAATTAGATTCCTCTTTCACCAAATTGAACAAGGTCCCTAAATCTAGAGAGATTACGCTTCTTTGACTGCTTGGATAATTTGATCTGAATTTTCCTTGCTCTGCTTGAACTGGTGGAATCAGAGCAAAATCACAGTCCTACTTTGCTTGACGTTTTCCCCATACGGCTAATCTTCCCCTTCAAAGATTTCTACCCTTATCAAATCCTCATTTTCAAGAATCCCGATTAAACTCCTTGTAAATCTGTTTCATTCTGGGCTTATAAACAGACTGCTCAGTTTTGCACCTCTTTATTTCACAAATTCTCTCCCGTGAGCTGACAGGCAGGGTTGGCTGCTTCTTTCTTCACCTCTGATAAAATCACCTAATTACAGCAGAGTTTAAAATCTGAGCTCTGACCACTTTACTCCCTACAGCATGGCATAAAGTACACGTTGTCTTTGCTTGTGGCGAAGTTGCCTACCACTCAGACTTGCTTTAGTTATACCATAACTCAGGCTGCCACTGCTTGCCACTAGCAGGGCGAGCAGGAGGGACAGGCTGACCTTCACCAGCTTCCACAGGAACGCTTCTAGTTTGCCTGCAATGGGAGTGAGGGTTTTTAAACACCAGATTGCCAGGGATGTAAGTATATCTGAAGGAAAAGAAAGGTTGCTGGAATGCTTTTACTTAGAGCAGTGGAGAAACCTGCGCATTTGCACTCCCTTGTTACGCCTTGTGTAAAAGTAGAGAGCCAGGCCACTCTTTCCTTATATTTGGTATCTGTCTACCATGAAATACGTTGGAGCCTTTCACGTGGAGCAGCTTCACACACACGTGTGTATCCTGTGCTTTCTGACAGAACCAGGGAGTCAATGACTCTTAAGCCTCACCACTATTCCTAAACCAGCAGTAAAAGTGTCTGGATTACGGCAGCGTGCCTCAGACTCTTCATTATGTGCATAAGCTGAACCATCTACGGAGCAAAGGTCGAGGCTCTTCACCACCTCTTAGACTGTCAGGAGAGAAAAGCAACTATTTGGAGAAAGAAACAGGAGCCCAATGGTTAGGAAGAAATAGCTTCTAAGTAACAGAAAGCATTCAAAATGTTGGAAACCCCTCATGGGAGGCAGGAAAAGTACTGAACTATCTAACTTGAACTTCAGGCAATTTCTCCACCCTCTCTAGTACTGCTTTTGTCCCTCAGTTATTCCCTCTCCAGAGTACTGCTGTCTTCCTTCACCTAATGGATGCTACTTGAAAGCCTGTCCCATTTCACCTAGTCATGTGTAAAAGCAAAAAAAAAAAAAGGTGCATAGAGAACATGGGATCATAAGTCTTGTTTGAGTTTGATATGGGTCTGAATATACAGATAAATCCAATGCTGACGGTAATTATTTCTATTTACCTGTAGATGAATGGTTAACAGGGTAAAAAACAGGATATCCTGTGGCACTGTTTCCACTTTCAGGTCCTTACAAGTGCATTGAAGTTTGGTTAACAGCACCAAAAAAGCTGCCACACTTAAAGAGGCAGCATAAAATCTGAAGGAGGAAATTACATAGAAATTCATTTCCAAAGACTCAAGAGACACTGATTCCACTGATCAGAGGGAGAAAAGAAGAAATGTTAATAAATACTAAAGAGAGCAGATTCTTAAAAAGTACTGATAAAAAACTAAGTAGGTAAAACACTGGATTCTGACTGACGAGAGATGTTCTGAACATTGTGCAGATCATAACAAAAATAAAAATTGTTCAACATCTTGAAGCAAAGGTGACAGAATAGCAGAAATCTTCATACACTTTTGCATTGATTTGAAGGCGCCCACCTCTGAAACTGTAAGATTTGCTTCCCTGCAGGAAGAGAGTCTCTCATATAGTTTAAACACCTGACAGTGTATTCACATTGCCAAATGAGCAAAGTAACTTTACAGAACTCGGAAAAACTAAGAGAAAACTCTCTCGGAAGTTCTGCTGCCCCAGGGAGGAAGGTTAAGACTTCAGCTTAATCGATGCTTACCTGCTCCTGCAGCTTCACACAGCCACGCGCCCTTAACTCCTTTCTCTGAGCACAACATGTGCTGGGATCCAGAGCACTCGACCTTCCCCAGCTCTTACAGCAGCAGCTCCAGAGCAACCTCTACCTTCAGCAAGGAGCTGTGCTCGTTTCCCCCTCACGCTCAGCGCGGAGCAATCTAATACACCTCATCATGTGGTGTGTTGCCTTGGCAGCAATGAATCCAGCTGCTGCAACACAAAAGACTGACAAAAAGTTTGGGGGGGTTTGTGTTTTGTTTGGTTTGGTTTGGTTTTTTTCTGTCCACCCAACCAGGGAAAGTCTGGGTTGTGCAGCAAACCTAATCCAGACAGACTCACGCCAGCTATGAGAGCTAAGCTGTGAAGAAGACTAAAAAGAAAGACACAATTAAACTATACATTTTACTTCGGGGGATTTGGGTTTCATTTTTAAGAGAACAAATGAATTAACAGTATGAAATCACCACTGATCCCTTAAACAGCTGATCATTATTTTTCTGCTCCTGCCATTCACTGGTTTCAAAATTTAGGTCACTACTGCCATAGGAAATGCAAGCACATGATCACGCTTGGCAGACAGAAATGCAACGGCATAGCTGCATGATAGGACAGGTGACAAACTCCAGGTTTGCATCTTCCGAAACAGAACAGGTATGCACTTCCACCTTCTTGGCCTGGAAAAGTTTTACAAAATTGTTTGCTTGAGGAACAGAATTCTATTTACCTAGAAAATGCTAAACAATCATTATTAGCACTGCCCTACTGCATTAAACACGAGTACTAACCACAGCAGAGTTTTTGGAGTTAAACATTGATGCTTTCCAGCTTCAAATGCATTCCTGCACTGCCGAGATAGTATAATATTATCACTCAAGGTCTGCCTTGGGAAGTGTACTAGAATACGTGAATTATCACCTTGCAACTGCACCTTTGAGAACAAAGTCTTACTGCGGAGCAGGGTAGGCTTCCTCCACCGGTTTCAGCAGGCAGAAAAGGACTGAAGGGCAGAGGAGCCAGGCCTTTCCCCTGCAGGAAGTTTCTCCAAGAGCAGTGACTGAGCTGACAGCAACCTGATCCATGTCACAGTACCTGTGCCAGTATTTTCACAAGTGGTTCTCACGGCGTTTTCCCAGCAACTAGCCTTTCCCCAAACCTGCCAGGTATTTTGAGTCAAAATAACTTTTCTTGTCCCCAAGATAAAAAGGCTAGTCAAGGTGTGAAAGACTTTTTACTTCGTAAGTAAAAGTGTATTTCTGCAACTATATCATCAAAACTTTTCAGATTTCCACTTGTCTGAATATGACAGAAGATGCAGAGAAACCAGCTACTGCTGTCATGGATCTTGATCTACTCTGTTAAGAGTCCAAAATAAAAATAAAAATAAAAATAAAAATGAAAATGAAAATAAAAATAAAATCATACCTACTAATTAATTATCTCTTATGGCTTTATGATTAGTCAAACTCTGTCCAAGTTAATTCATAATAGTTTTACCCTATTTCCATAAAGGACCTGCCGAAGAAGAGTCGCCTTACTTTGCCTTGAAGTAGGCATTTATTTATTCATTTTTAAAATTCCGTCTGGCATTCTGCATAGAGGGACAAAACACATGGTGCAAGAGGATTCTCCTCAGAACAGTTTCTACAATTACCCAACTCGTATCTTCTTAATTGTTAGTATACGATGAATTTTCTTGCCCTCAAATTCTCACTATCAGGAGAACAGATAGGCCATAAAACACTTCCTAAAGCTGTATAATGCGATCCAGTCTTGGTTGTTATGCAGTTGTTTGCAAACTCTGTGATAAGCACTTTACCCACAAAAAATTGCAAAAAAATAAAAAATAAAAGGCCAAGAGGCAAGCAAACTTTCTCTGCATGTCTATTAATGTTAGTGTTTTTCCTGTATGCTTTTAATGACTTGACTCTACTTGAGTCTAGAGCAAAATGCATATATATAAAAAAAAAAAAAAAGAAAAAAGGAAAATCTATCAAGGGAGCGTAACGGCCTATTAAAGGAAGTCACCTGTTCTAAAAGAAATGAACATGAGCTTTTGAAGAGGAGCATTCCCTCTGTCTGAACCATCAGATAAGGCAGATCACACAGCTGAAGCCGCACCCGGGAAGCCCCCCCGACCAGAGGGCTTTCCTACTCAGCCAGACGTGGGGCAGACAGCCCCTGCCAGCTGTTTGTAGCAGGGCTGATGACACAAAGATGCCAGAGCCATTGTTTCAATAATTCATGTCTGCTCGGGTGCCCCAAGGCTAAAAGCAGAGCCCTGTGTCGCTCACAGTTCAATGCTTTAACAGACTTTCTCTCTCCTGCTGCGTTGCCCCCCAAGCCCAGTTCTCCTTCACTCCTGGGGGTTTGCAGCGAGCTTCGGGGGACCTGCAGGAAAAGCAGGCCAGTTTGAGAAATTGTGCCTGTCGGTAACAGGGAATAGCCCCGAACCCTTCCGTATTTTAGCAGAGACAGGCACCCGGAACGTGCTCCCGAGGAAGGTGGGAACCAGCTGCCAGGTGGTGCTCGCTTTTGTATGGGAAGGGCTGGAAGCACGGTGTGCTCACTGTTCTGGAACAGGCAGTTAATGCACTACCTGGGAAAGGCAGGGCGAGACCGAGCCAATGTCAAATGTACTCACAGAAAGGTTACTCCGCCTTTCTTTAAATACCCTCCGGCCAGGGACTGCCTTACACGGACCTCATCGAGCACATTCGGACTTTTAAGACGAATGGCCACTTTGCCATCAAAATACTTTCTCATCAGAAATGCTACCGATCCATTTAAAGCTTTCTAGAGGGCTCTTTTCCTCCTACAGTGCCCAAGCCATGCAAAATAAACGCAAAGCCTGGCTCCTGCAAGAGCTGGCTCTTTTTGGAGGAACCCAGCCTGCAGCAGCCAAAGGAACAGCGTGACTTCCTTCACACCATCACGGCACCCCTGCTCCGTGCGTCCTTTATACAGAGGCCAGCGCTTACTCTTTTTTTCCCCTTGACTGTCTTTTCTCTTTTCAATGAGTCCAGGATTCTCCTTTAAACTCAGGGCTCCATAAAGAGGAGCTTTAAGGAAAAGAAAACACGAAACAGGAGCCATTTAACTGCTCTTGCAAGCAGCCAGAACTATTAAGCCCCATTGACCCAAGCCGTATCCTGCCCAGGCAAACCTCTGCATCTCAGCACAGCTGGTGGGCACGGCACAGGGGACATGTCCAGCCCCTGCACGTCCCAGCGGCACGGGTCCACCACGGCTTGGGAGAACTTGCAAGCACCAAGCACCCTGCAGGCTGGAGCAGGGGTACGGGGGCAGAGACATCCAGATGTCTTTGCAGGGCTTCAGCTGGCACCGGAGGCAGGCAGGTACATGGGCGGGGGGCAGGAGAAAAAGAGGAAGACAGCAAACAAGGACGCACATCATCGCTTGCAGCCGTTCCTACTTCTTCTGCAAGGTGAGTGTGCTGGCTGTAAATGACCCAGGAGGTTTGCCTTGCATTCCCTATGCTGCCCCAAGCACCCCTTTTCACACAGCGCTTCTCCCTTAGCACTGATCTGTGTTCCCTTCCGCTCCAGTCACTTCTATGCTCCAGCACAGAGAGTTTTATTCAAAACGCGTTTCTTCATTTATCTTTTAACACGTTCCTACAAAGGCCATAGCTTAAACTGCCTCAAAAACCATCTGGGCTAAGCCAGCCCAACCACCGGCCCCTCGCCACCCACCCGAGAGCCCTGCGGCTGCTTCTGGCCCTGCACAGGCCAGAAGCTTCTTTCAGCAGGGAGATGATGAATCGCGTCCAAGACACAAATAGATGTAAGCAGTGGACTAGGTGAAGGTAGCAGACGATTCGAATTTGCTTATCTGCTATTTTAAGCACCTACCATGAATGACCTCAGCTGCCCACATAGAGACACCTGCCTCTTTGCAATGAATTTGCAGGGAATTTCTGCTCCTAACGCTGTCCTCTGAATTGCATCCAAGCTGGATGCAGAAAGCAGATGGTATCAGTGCATCTCCCAAGGCTCCGCTTCGAGTAGACAAACTCTAAAAAATCAGTTACAGGAGCGCAGATCACAATTCACGTGAGCTTGGGGCTGGAGAGACCCTCTGCAGAATCCCAGAGTGGTCCAAAGAGCCCAGCCATGAGGGCTCCTGCCAAAAGCTCCAGCGCCACCTCACACGGTTATTTTCCCTCACCTCAGGTAACTGACATAGACCAAAGAGGGCAAAGTCAGTATAGAAAAACCACCCCCGGGGGGAAACCGAGGCCAGCCAAGGAGGTGGGTGGAGATCGGACGCTTCCCTCTGAGCCACTGCCTGTGCTGGTGCCGGGGGCGGATGGTGGATGCCAGCCGATGCTCTCGAAAGCGGGGCTCGTAGGCAAGAGGCCAAACAAAGCCTCTGATTGCCCGTCATTACGGAATGTCCTGACCCGAGGCACTGGCCAGATTACGCTATCAGTAAGCAATTCTGATCGCTCCGATTTCCCCCGCAGTTGCAATCGCACACAGCAGCCTTCCTCACGTTCTGACCCTCGACGCAGGTTCCTCTGATAGGAACGGGTATTAAGATTCCTGTAAATACAGAGCTTTATGCAATCTTTGGAATGCTTAATCCCTGCAGTTATGAGGGATGCATTTACATATCATCGTTATCAAATATTGTGTGGTTTTGTTATTGTTTTTTTTTTTCAAGGCTACAGCTGCCACAAAATATACGAAATTCTGCCTTGTGAAAGATCTAAGGATTTTCTGTCCTTAGCTTAGCATAAACTATATATGGTGATGTTTTTCGCTGTAGATATGGGTAGGAATCCTGTTAGGAATCCCACTTCTGCGGGGCTCCGGGAGGCAGCGCCCGGCCCCTGCGCAGGCGGGTGTTAGGCTCCCCGGAGCACTGCTGAAGGGGTAACGCACACCTCACATCGGGGGGGGCCTCCTCAGCCACGAATGACAGAAACCTTATTTAAAAAAAATAAAAAAAATCAGTAAAAATGTTGTCCGTAGGCTACTGGGGCCAGATTGCCTATCTGAGGCTGAACCCCGCTGCAGGTTAGGGCTGCGGATTTCCAGAAGAAAGGGAAAGAACCAGACTCGGCCGATAAGTGATGTAAACAGTGTCCAAACACCATGGCAACGAGAGCAAATTCCTACCTCTCTGCTCTTATACATGTCCTCTCAAGCTTGCTGCAGCATTACCCTGCTGCTAGACAGCATGTGCATTCTGCTATGGGGTGCAACAGCATGCCTCTGCGAGTGCTATGAAAGTTATTTTGCCCTCGAGCAACAATAATCTGCACGGGGTTTTGTCTGATTGTGCTTCTTACTACAAAGAACTGCAGTGTTTGTATGAACAGTCCTTAAAAGATATAATCAACCTTTCTTTTTAAAAAAAGCCTCTCTGACTTTCAAATGTGCTATTATTATGCGATACTTAAAATGACTTCAAATAAAACAATTCTATAAATAAATATTTTTTGAATTTTTTTGTTTGCTGTATGTGCTGTATTTTTTTGTGCTGTATTTGAGCAGCACTTTGCACTTCTGTTTGTGTAGCTTTTCAATATAATAGCAGAAGACAGGGAAAGTTATAACAGAATAAAAGTAATCTTGAAGTAAAAACGTGAACAAGAGATTAAGGGAAGTGCAGTAACTGAAACTATTTTTAACTCTTACTTTAATATTTGATTACACTTCATGGCCTATCTACATTTTTGAAGGGAGAAAATGAGGAAGATTTTGCTGCAATTTCACATATCGCTTTATTATCTTACCTCAAATACTTTCACTTATACTGCTTTGCCAATAGGCTTCTGTGTTTTTTACCAGCTTGCCTTAATACATTTGGAAAATCAGTAGGAAGTGTCTGAGATAAGGTGTCTGAGATACTTCAGTCTCTTCATTGCTTGCATGGAGCCAGCCATTTCCCTGCATGTTTAGCATAGAATCACAGAATGGTTTGGGTTGGAAGGGACCTTAAAGATCACCCAGCTCCAACCCCCCTGCCATGGGCAGGGACACCTTCCACTAGACCAGGTTGCCCAAAGCCCCATCCAGCCTGGCCTTGAACACCTCCAGGGATGGGGCATCCACAGCTTCTCTGGGCAACCTGTTCCAGTGCCTCACCACCCTATGAATGAAGAATATTTTCCAGGGAGAAGAGCCGAGCTCACAGGATCTCATAGCTCCCAGCATTATTGAATGGATCCAAGCCCACACTCAGGCATGGACTTTAGAGAAACCCTGGAGCACAGATTGGACCTTGCGTCACCTGCTCCACCACCTTGCTGTTAGTGCTGGCCAAGGCAGTCTGGTCTCTGCATGCATCGTGGACAAGCCAGGTGCATGCACATCCCTCTGTACCAGCCTTAATCTTCTGTCAATTAACCCCTCACATTTTGCAGAGGTATCACCTGGTTGACTTCAAGGAGGCACATCAGATGTACACTCCATCTTTACAGGGTCCTGCATCACATCTAGGAAAGAAGGTATCCCTGAACAGACACGTTGCCTGATGTTATAGTGCCTCCACACAGGGGAATCCAGAGCTGGTGATGTGAAGGCTCATAGGAGCCAAAACTTAGCCAGCTCCTGGGCCCCTGCTCCTCAGAGCACAAGAAACACCGCTTTTGAATCCAATGAGTCCAATTAAGCACGTTCATAAGCCTTTGGAGGACTGGAAACCAATGAATCTTGCATTGACAGAGATGCAACTATTAAAAAACACAACTCTTGATTTTAATTTATGGTCCTATTTGCATTTTTTTAAATTAATGCACTGGGATGTAGTGGTTTCCCTCTCATTATATCTCTTTGAAAACATGCTAATGTGTCTTTTTTTAATTTAACAAAAGTAAAAATGGATGGTTTCAGCAAACCTAACACTCTCAGAAAGAAGTGATGTTAAATAGGGCAGCATCAGCACCAATTACAATGATGTGTTAGTATTACTGTGTCTGCTATTAGCATGAACAGTAAGTATGAGGAATTGTGTTGCGATAAATGTAAAAGCCTTTCTAGAGAAACCTTTAAGGAAAACGTGATTACACACGGTGGGTAAACCACAATGGTGGTTTTTACATGATTTTAACCAAAGCAAGCCTCACTTTCCTTTTGGGACTACAGTGCAATACATAGTTATATAGGGAACAAAAAGAAGACAGAAGAAGAAGACAGGCAATCTGAAATTGTTAGCTGCTGCAAGGTAACTCCCTTGTTTCAGAGAACTTTCTCTCTGTGCAGTAGATGAAGCACTCTCCCGTTTTCAAATGTGGGCACTGCAAGAGGACAACCAAACCCCTCCATCTGGCCATGCAATTAATTACTACACATACCAATGCCCAAAGAGCTCCAGGTTTGCATGCTGGGGCCTCATCCATAATACCCACGACTTCTCTCACCAAGATGGGGTTATGTGTGGAGAGTTGCACGGGACACAGCAGTGCTTTCTGGCTAGGATTTACTCGCAAGGTCCAGCAGACTCCCAGCCTCCTTGGGGAAACAGTTTGTGGCAAGCTTCAGACATGAAGCCTGAAAGAGACTTGAGAATTACTGCAGCAACCCTCTTCCCTCATCTAAAATGGCCAAATGGTTTCACATCTGTCTCTTCAGGTCACCTGGAGGAGCCTTTCCTGTGCCCACCCTCTCCCCTGCATGGTTGCAAGAGGCAGCAGCAGCAGCAGCCAGTGCACGAAGGACGGTCAGCCTTCGTGCTGAAAACAGGGGGGCGAGGGGATGAGAGAGGGCGGGAACTGAAGCATGAAGGAGAGGTATCACCCCCGAACTGGGTCACTGGGGAATTCATCTGGGTGTGTAGGGTGGAGACAAGGCCAGGGGGAACACAAGCGCTGCTGAAGGCAGCCGTCTGGTCTGCCTTCTCCTGGCATTTATCCCGCTGATTCCCTTAAAAACATCCCACAAAGAGTTTTGGCATGAGAGGCTCTGACAGGAAGGGTTGTAAGAGTTAACACATTCTGTTCCCAGCTCTGGCAGGCTGGATTCATTTCCTACTTGTATCGCAAATGAAAATAAATTCAGTACTCTCCCAGTGCTTTTCCACAAAAAAAAAAATAAGAGTTCCCATTCCATTTGAGAAGATAAGCATCCTTTTGCTCCGGAGAGGCCAATGCAGGAAACCAAAACAGCGATGGTGATTAAAAAAGAGGCAGAATGGTCCCTGCCTTCCTGAGGAAACCTGCACAAGTCTTACAATAACCGTATCGCAGCTGCATGGTGCTTCAAACACAAGATGTGACTCTTGGGTGACAACCCTTGGATTGGGTTCCTGATCACTTAAAAATACAGCATCAACCCAAACTGCATTTATACTAAGTGAAACAGTAGTTTTAACTAATTTTCACTGAACAAGGACACTTCTTCATTAAATTTTAAATGATGTGCTCAAATGATTTTTAGCAATTTCACTGTAGCTAATTTAAGTTCTACTTTTAATATCAGCTGGAAAGTTGAAAAGTATTCTCTTAAAAACAGTTTATCAACTTTGATTTGGCAATTCTTTATCTTTTTTTTTTTTTTTAATCTAAAATTAACTACAGTTGCTTTTCTTTCAATAGCAACATTCGGTATTTACACTAGACAATCACCATAGCAAGGACATATCCTTAACTACGAACCCAACAGAACTGTTATCAAAATAGTTCTAGTAGCAACATTTGACAACTAATAAAATCCCACATATAGCAATACTTAGGCCCCTATTTTTCCCTGAAAACAAAAAGAATTGAAAACTAATTTCTGGCTTAAGTTATACGTGAAGTTCAAAACCTAATGGACCAATCCCTCTCTCTCCTTTCCCCAGAACTTCCCTGGCCAAGCTAAAACACAGTGTTCAGTGCTCTCCCACCCTTCACATTTTGAGCCAAGAACCACAAGAAGGACTGCCATCTGTAGCAAAAAAGGTGAAACAGGACAAAAGGGATAAAACAGGTTTTTGATTTGACTGCTTATGAAAGATAAGCAGATGTCTGGGAAGCCAGATCTTCTGGTGCCATGAAAGGTCTCATCTACAGCTGCCTTAGAACATACCACTGAACTCATGGATGCCGCTATCTTCTTGCACTGACTGTCAATCTTCTGGTATATCAGCTATGCCTAATCATGTCTCAGTTCATGTGCATACTCAAATTTACCTCTCTAATTTCACCAAAAGATGCATTACTTACTAGTGTGCATTACAGATGCACACTAGGAACCTGTTGAAAAGACAAGAGCTCTGCAATATTACATGCACTACAAAAACCCATGCAGCTTCTTTCCTGTCTCTTCTCTGAGAAATCATCTTTTATTTCACATATACCTTGCAAGTGGGAAGAGAGGCTGGCACCCTGGTACTCACTGCCTCACACCCAAGAGACAGAGACCGAAATCCTGACTTAGAATGGGATTAGGAATTAGAATTAGGAGGACATGCTGACCTACTCCCTGCCAGATCCAGCCCTTTCTGAAGACAGGAGAGCTTCCTGTCCCCAGGCGAGTGCCCTGAAATCCAGCAGTTTGACTCCTGCATACCTGACAGTGAATTTAAAAGGTGTTGTGGAATCTCTGCCCACGGGGCATTGCTACATCCTGGAATTCCTCCCCCTGTTCATGCAAGAACCTCTAATCTCTCCTTTCTTCTGGATGTAAACTAACAAAGCATCAAGCATGACAGGAAGGATTTCTCTTTACTACCATTCACTGCAAGGGAAGTCTTAAAGTGCCCGTATAATACCCTCAAATCCCATACTTATCTCGAGCTTCTTGGGATATATTCCTCCTTAGCCAGCTTTGAACATCTTAAAAGCAGTGTCTGTCCTCATCCCACTGTCAAGCTGCACCTCATTCATTGCCCTAAAGCACCTCTTCAGCGATTCTGGACAAAAGAAATCCTACATCACTGGATGTTTGTATCAGGGGAAGAGGATGGTTATGATGCACAAGAATCCCTGATATATTTCACATTGCAAGCAGAAAGGATGGAGCCTTTCAGGTCACCAACAACTGCCCATCCTCAGGGATGATTCTCCACGACGAGCACTGCAGGACAAAACCCCTGTGACCTGAGGAGATAAATGCATTGTGGCCCAGGGGACGGAGGTGACTCTGCCCTCTGGGGATTCAAACACATTGGAAATGACTGACGAATTACACCACTGACCTCCAAATGACGCGCTTGTGTAAATATGGATAAAATGGATATTGTACTTATCTATCTCTACAGATATTATTAATACATCCACAGATAAACGTTGGGCGAAGATAGATAGGAAATCATATTCAAAGTAATCGAGTTAAAGACAGCTGCAGCTGATTAAAAGAGTTTTAATTTAACTAACACTGAGAGAGCCAGCCAGCACTGGGGAGTAAGAACGCAAACAAGTGTTTGCTCGCCTGTCTGACAGCCAGCCGGGTTCCGAAACACAGGCAGGTCATGAAGCTAGCAGCAGTACCACAGAGCATTCGACTGTGGTAAAAAGATGCATAATGAAACAGAGCAAGATTCCAGCATTTTACAATGAAAGCTTTCTGGGGTGTGCGAAGCAACGCCCAAAATGCAGACCACATAGAGCAATACATTTAATCTCATTACACTGTGTCGGAAGAGGGGCAAATATGAAGGGCATCAAGTTGCTCTTACCCCACAGCATAAGTAATGTCATCCTATGTCCACTGTGATTGTCCTCAGGTAGCATCAGCCTGACCTGTTTACCTTGCCTATGATGGATTCTTATAATGACAAACTACAACAACATTTTCAGAGATACAACAATCTAAAGTTAGTTTTCAAAGGACCTGTGTGTGAGCAGAGTCCACATTTACCTTGAAAATACTGTATTCACCTAATTTATTTAGTTTTAAAAATGAAGTTAGTGAAGCTGTGTGGTGTGGTCGACACGCTGGAGGGAAGGGATGCCATGCAGAGGGACATGGACAGGCTTGAGAGGTGGGCCTGTGCAAACCCCATGAAGTTCAACAAGGCCAAGTGCAAGGTGATGCACTTGGGCTGGGGCAATCCCAAATATGAATACAGGCTGGGCGATGAGTGGAGCGAGAGCAGCTCTGAGGAGAAGGACTTGGGAGTGTTCGTTGCTGAAAAACTCAACACAGGCCGGCAGTTTGCACTTGCAGACCAGAAAGGAATCGTATCCTGGGCTGCATCAAAAGAAACGTGACCACCAGGCAAATGGAGGTGATTCTCCCCCTCTGCTCCGCTCTCGTGAGGCCCC